>OX369304.1:0-20000 GCA_947284805.1 Coleophora flavipennella | reverse complement strand
GGTCTTGGAAAACGCTACCGGTCGTTCTATTTCCTCGCCTCCCAGTGCCGACCGCGTCACCCCTCTCCTAGCCTCGTATAGAGCTGCTGCTTCTTGGATTCGGAGGTCGAGTGGCAGTAACCCAGCCAGCACTAGTGACGAGTTTAAGGACACGGTTCGGTATGCTCTTGTCAATTTCTGGGCAAAACCCCTCTGGACCGTGTTTAGGAGCTTTTGCACTCCCAGTTTCTTGGTTGCCGGAGCCCAGGCGCTTGCAGCGTACATGATTATAGGTTCCACCGTTGCATTGTATATTAGTCGTATGATCTCCGGATGGAGACCCCAACTAATTTTTGCGGCTCTTGACAACTGTTTGTAGATGTTTAGCGCCTTCAGGCAGACAGCCGCGGCATGGCTGTTAAAAGTTAACTTGTGATCTATAGTAAGCCCAAGAAGTTTTATTTCTTTGAATATTTCGATACCTATTCCGCCCATGTGCAAACTTGGTGTGTCGTACTTTAATTTCTTGGTTAAAACCATGGCTTTAGTTTTTTGCGGGCCAAAATTGAGTTTGTTACTAACACCCCAGCTCTGCACATAGGCGAGAGTGGCATTTGCCTGCTGTTCTACTTCTTGAGCTGTACTTCCGTCGAAGATCAACACTATGTCGTCCGCGAATGCCTGACTGTAATCTCCGCGCTTTTCCAATCCTTTTAGTAATGGATCCAGTAGAAGATTCCAAAGGATTGGTCCACCGATAGATCCTTGAACACATCCTTTATTTGTATTTTTGGTGTGTTCTACACCTCCATACCTAACTGCGACCTGTCTTTGTTCCAGGTAGCTATCAAGCAATCTTCTAATGTTGGTCGGGCATCCCTCTTCGGTAAGTCTCAGCCTTATTGCCGGCCACCATGCATTGTCGAAGGCTCCCTCTATGTCCAGTGAGACCATTATGACCAGTTTTTTAGATTTTAATTTGCCCTTTATATAATTCATCAGGTCATAGAGGGAGTCTTCGGTGCTTTTTTGTGGCATAAAGCCATATTGACGAATACACATTTTAGGGAGAAGATGCCACTTTAATCTTCCGACAGTCATTTTTTCCAAAATTTTTCCCATCACGGGCAACAAACCTATAGGCCTGTACGACTTGGGATTGGTGTAGTCGGTCTTCCCAGGCTTCCTAAGAGCTACCACTGTAGCTCGTTTCCAGATGGCCGGAAACAGCCCCAAGGAAAGGCACTTGTTTGCCAGTGATAGGAAGTGTTCTGGGTCTCGGAGAATGACCTGGCCACATATATCGGCTGTAAAGCCATCGGCTCCGGGCGCCTTCTTCGGATTGAAACTTTTTACTGTGGTTTCTAGTTCTACCAATGTAAATGGTGGATCATGTTCATTTTCTTGGTTGCCTCCACTCATTTGGATAACCATTTTCCGGATACGTTGGTGTTCATCATTATCGTTTTCTTCAGTGTCTTCCGTGTAAAAAGTTTCAGCTAGCACCCTCGCCGAATCCTTAAGGTCGACCTCTTTTCCATCGTTAGTTAATGGTAAATCTTCGTGTCTTTTGTTTGTCCTTCCTATTACTCGGTAGATACCTTCCCATAGACCTTCTCTGTCCTGTTTACTACAGAAATCCTTCCAGCTGTTAATTTGAGCCTTTTTTACTTTAGTTTCGTATTCATCTTTTGCTTGCAGGTACTGCTCAATAACTTTCGCTCTTCGGACAGGTGCGGCGCAATGGATCCTGCGCTTTTTGGTGGCTACTTCCTTTTTCAACGCTGCGAGGTCCTCGGTCCACCACGGTAGGGTCAATTTACTTTTGGATTTCTTTTTTGGAAATACTTCTTGGCATGTTTGTGTTATTATTCTTGTATATGTCTCAATTATGTTTTCTAGTTCTTCTGTGGTATTTATTTTTTCTATTTCTGCTTTGGTGATTTGGTTATCTATCTTTAATTGATCGAGTAACTCATGAAAGAGGCCCCAATTTGGGTTTTTGGTGTTGTATAGTCTAGTCGTTCTTTTAATTTCGATACTCTCTGACTTTTTTAGTTTAATTTTGAAGATAATACTATTATGGTCTGAACTAACTAAACCTCTATCCACCGCCCAGTCGTCAACCAGATCAAGCAAGTCCTCCGTGCAGGCCGTTATATCGACAAAGCTGGTGTATGTCTTGTTTCCTCTTATTGTTTCAAAAGTGGGAGTATTTCCAACGTTGAGCACCTGCAAGCCCATTTCCTCCAGATAACCAGACATTTCCTCCCCCCTGTGATCAATTTTTTCGCTACCCCACCAGGTACTTTTTGCGTTTGAGTCACCTCCAATAATTATTCTATTAGGACCAATCTCTTCATATATTTTCTTAAGTTGTTCCAAGTACGGTGCTATTGGCTGGTCTGGTTCAAAATAAAAAGAGACCACAGCAATATTCCAGGCGTTTGTTCGAATTTTTACCACGACAATGTTATTTGTAGTAAATTTGGGGAGCTGTGCTACTTCCAGGTCCTGATCGAAAACAGCGATCGCTGCTTTAACGGTCCCTTCGTCTGGATCAGTACTCTGGAAGATTCTTACTCCGCTGTAGTTCTTCAAACTTTTAACTCCACCCACATAGGGTTCCTGAAGCAATGCCACAGCTATTTTCCTCTTGGTGGCCTCTATCATAAGTTCATTTGTTGCTAGCTGTTTCCTTTGAAGGTTGGCCTGTGTTACAAGGTACGGTCTTTGCATTGATGAGGTGTCTCTGTTTGTTGTCATATTTTCCGCAAGGTCACCCTTAGCAATATGCTATCATGGCTCGCGCCAGTGCATCCCATCGTTTTCTTGTCGGGCAATCTCGACTGAATGCACTGTGCTCAGTCACGTCCAGTTTTGCTTTGGTGCAATTACAACATGACGGGGTTGCGCCAGCGAGCCAGTCAGCACATTCCGATTTCATGTGGGGTCCCCCACAATGACTACACTTCTCTGTTGTTTCTCTACAGAAGCGTCTGCCGTGACCATATCCGAGACAGAGAGAACACTGAACGAGCGGTGATTGATCCGCCACCTTGATTCTTTGCAGGTCGATGTGCACTGTCTCTGCCTCCAACATCCGGTTCCATATTATGGGAGACACTCTCACGATTACATGGTTGAGATGGGGATTTCTTGCTGCTTTTTTATACCTTACTTCAATCCTATCATCTTGTTTGTCGAGATTTTCAAAAATATTTCTGTTTTGATTCCTCAATGCTAAGAGGACGTCTTCATTACTATTATATTGTAGGACGTCTAAGAGGATCAAAAGAGGGTCCTTGTTTTTTATCTCTTCGACATTTAGGTGGTTCTCTACCTTTTTTAGTCTTTCTTTTACCTTTTGTCTTTCCTCTTCAGATTTACAACCTACTATAACTTTTCTATCCTTTGCTTTTCGTATTTTGTCGACCTTTATCCCTCCTTCCTTCGCATTTACTGCTTTGCGTATTTTGTCCAGGACTTCCTCTCCAGTTTCTGTCTCATCTTTGGAAGTGACCACTACGGAGTGCAGTGCAGTTTGTAAAGAGAACTGCTTTCTGGGTTGACCAGAAACTACGCTTGCGTAGGAGGCCCTTTCCATAGTCTCTTGTTGCATTTTTATGGCTTCCTTTAAACTCTCCATCCTTTCATTGTTATCTTTTATTAGCCTACTATGTTCCTCTAGCTGTTTCCTCAGGTCGTCTCTATCCTGGTTCATTTCAAATCCTTCCATTGGATCTCGTTCTGTTTCCTGTCTGTTATCTTTTTCTGTAATCGTTTGGACCTCTCTATCAAGGTGTTTCTTTTCTTGTGATTTTTCCTGACCCTTTGTTGTACTTTTGACATTTTCTGCTTCTTTGACAAGTTGGTAGAGTCTTTCTATTGCATGCGTTACCTCAGTTTTAATTTCCGTTTTTATATTTCTAGAGTTGCCTAGATGGAGTTTGGCTTTGGTAACGCATGCTCTAGCTTCAGTGAGTCTGTCTTTAGGTTTGTGTTGGGATTTACTTTCCTGTAGAGCAGGTGGCGCACCTGAGGTCACATTTGCATTCCCTTTCCCGGGAGAGGTCAGTGGACTTAATTTCCCAGATTCCCATTCACCTATGCTATTTCTGACATTTTTTGTCACTGTCACGTTTAGTTGAGAAGTCTCGGCCTTCTCAGTCGTTGCTGGTAGCTTTTGGGATTCCTTGGTCTCATTCGATGCCGATTTGTTGTTCTTAGGTGTACGGTGTCCGAACATTTTGGATGGAGTTGTCAGAGGTGTGCGTCAAGAAAATTATAAAATAATAGTCAAGTAAATAGATAATATAAAATAAATTTGTATAAGTTGTAAATATTTACAGAATAATTGCTGTAGTCAACCAAAGAGCCACTCAGGTGAAAAAGTCAAAGTTATCTAGTCAGAGACTCTATGTAGAGTCTACAAAGTCACTGGTTTTAATATAAACAACAGAAGGTCAATTATAATAAGAAAATTTTAAACTATATGTTAAGACACGAACTCTTTCAATATGTTAGCTTAAAATTAATGCTTATATCTATTTACAACAATACAAGGACAATTTAGAACAGTTAAGCTATGCAGAGTCAGTTTGTGGGCCAAAAAGAGCACCGTCAACTCAAACAAAGACAATTATAACAATAAAATAGAGTTAAGAATAAAAAATGAAAGTAAGTTATTTTTTTTTTAAAAAAAAAAAAAGTTAAAACTCTACCTAGAGTCCGTCTCTACTTTTTAACAGGTAGCTGTTGCCGAGCCCCACAGTCTACAAAAAGTCGCATAGAAATCGGGATATTGGTTCCGGAGATACGGGACTTCGAAAATTTTCAATATGGCCGCCAAAATGGCCGCCGTAATTTAAATTGGCTCTGGAGGGGTCAATTTCGATCGCAGAAAGGCGGGAAAAAGACCAGAGATATGAGCTTACTCTGTAGCATCACAAAAACCACTAAAACAAATCAAAATTTTTTGGCGCTCTACATAGAGATTTTGCTCTACAATGTGATAGAGTTGTCGGTTCTTATATAAAAATAGAAAGCCGCGTCCTTCTACGATCGAAACTAACAGAGTAATGGTCAATTCAAAAATCTAAGATGGCGGCCAAGATGGCGGACTGAAATTTAAAATTGTTGTCAAATCGTCCCCAGTGGTCGTATCGGGCCGTTCTTGGGCTCGTTTTGAAGGGCTCGACAAGGGCCACCCGATGGATATACACAATTTAACATAAAAATAAAATCTGATTTATAATACACAAAAAACACTTAAAATTAGGCAAAAACACTGTAAAATAGCAATTTCAAAGAAAAAATTTTACTTTTTTGATTATACTTTTTTGATTATATGTCCTTAAAATTAGTATTGTCCAAATTTTTGGAGGTAGTCGGATGGTTCCAGCTGGTTCCCCTCTCCTACCTCGTGTCAGCTCCAGATTTTCAAAAATTTATAGCTCAAAAACTTTTATGAGTAACATGTCCAAATTTTTTAATCACTTGTACTGCTCAATGAGAACTATTTTTAGAGCTATTAAAATTTAGGGGTCACCGATGCCAAAAAGGAAATATGATTTTTTAAAAATATGTAAAAATTTCAAAAATTTTTAACTCACGAACCACTCTACATAACTTTTAAGTCTAAACGGATATGTATTGTGTCCAACTGCTCGAACGAGTCCACACTGAAAAATCCAGCCGCACGCACCCGGATCCGGGACCTCGTGTCCACGTGGTTCCTGCTTTCCTGGTCCTAGCTCAGCAACTGGTGGCGGCAAAAATCCATAAGTCGGCAGGAACGTAGATCTTCATGGTGCCCATGTTTTAGGTCCAAAAAACATGTATGTCACAGCGCTTAATCGCACTACGTACGCACTTAAAGTTTTGAAATCTTGCAAATTTTCACTTTTTTCCAAATATTTTCAGAACAGACAATGTCCGGCTGAAAAACTTCACATCACAAGACAGGCCATATTTTTCCGCACAAAACGGTATATCACACTTATATGTCACTTCGAAAAAACCTATTTTTAAGAATTTTTTAAAGAAATTTCGTGCGCGGAGCAGCCCTGGATGAGTCCGTACTGCGCGGGGGGTGGCGCGCGACTGGGTTAGGTTAGGTTAGGTTAGGTTAGGTTAGGTTAGGTTAGGTTAGGTTAGGTTAGGTTAGGTTAGGTTAGGTTAGGTTAGGTTAGGTTAGGTTAGGTTAGGTTAGGTTAGGTTAGGTTAGGTTAGGTTAGGTTAGGTTAGGTTAGGTTAGGTTAGGTTAGGTTAGGTTAGGTTAGGTTAGGTTAGGTTAGGTTAGGTTAGGTTAGGTTAGGTTAGGTTAGGTTAGGTTAGGTTAGGTTAGGTTAGGTTAGGTTAGGTTAGGTTAGGTTAGGTTAGGTTAGGTTAGGTTAGGTTAGGTTAGGTTAGGTTAGGTTAGGTTAGGTTAGGTTAGGTTAGGTTAGGTTAGGTTAGGTTAGGTTAGGTTAGGTTAGGTTAGGTTAGGTTAGGTTAGGTTAGGTTAGGTTAGGTTAGGTTAGGTTAGGTTAGGTTAGGTTAGGTTAGGTTAGGTTAGGTTAGGTTAGGTTAGGTTAGGTTAGGTTAGGTTAGGTTAGGTTAGGTTAGGTTAGGTTAGGTTAGGTTAGGTTAGGTTAGGTTAGGTTAGGTTAGGTTAGGTTAGGTTAGGTTAGGTTAGGTTAGGTTAGGTTAGGTTAGGTTAGGTTAGGTTAGGTTAGGTTAGGTTAGGTTAGGTTAGGTTAGGTTAGGTTAGGTTAGGTTAGGTTAGGTTAGGTTAGGTTAGGTTAGGTTAGGTTAGGTTAGGTTAGGTTAGGTTAGGTTAGGTTAGGTTAGGTTAGGTTAGGTTAGGTTAGGTTAGGTTAGGTTAGGTTAGGTTAGGTTAGGTTAGGTTAGGTTAGGTTAGGTTAGGTTAGGTTAGGTTAGGTTAGGTTAGGTTAGGTTAGGTTAGGTTAGGTTAGGTTAGGTTAGGTTAGGTTAGGTTAGGTTAGGTTAGGTTAGGTTAGGTTAGGTTAGGTTAGGTTAGGTTAGGTTAGGTTAGGTTAGGTTAGGTTAGGTTAGGTTAGGTTAGGTTAGGTTAGGTTAGGTTAGGTTAGGTTAGGTTAGGTTAGGTTAGGTTAGGTTAGGTTAGGTTAGGTTAGGTTAGGTTAGGTTAGGTTAGGTTAGGTTAGGTTAGGTTAGGTTAGGTTAGGTTAGGTTAGGTTAGGTTAGGTTAGGTTAGGTTAGGTTAGGTTAGGTTAGGTTAGGTTAGGTTAGGTTAGGTTAGGTTAGGTTAGGTTAGGTTAGGTTAGGTTAGGTTAGGTTAGGTTAGGTTAGGTTAGGTTAGGTTAGGTTAGGTTAGGTTAGGTTAGGTTAGGTTAGGTTAGGTTAGGTTAGGTTAGGTTAGGTTAGGTTAGGTTAGGTTAGGTTAGGTTAGGTTAGGTTAGGTTAGGTTAGGTTAGGTTAGGTTAGGTTAGGTTAGGTTAGGTTAGGTTAGGTTAGGTTAGGTTAGGTTAGGTTAGGTTAGGTTAGGTTAGGTTAGGTTAGGTTAGGTTAGGTTAGGTTAGGTTAGGTTAGGTTAGGTTAGGTTAGGTTAGGTTAGGTTAGGTTAGGTTAGGTTAGGTTAGGTTAGGTTAGGTTAGGTTAGGTTAGGTTAGGTTAGGTTAGGTTAGGTTAGGTTAGGTTAGGTTAGGTTAGGTTAGGTTAGGTTAGGTTAGGTTAGGTTAGGTTAGGTTAGGTTAGGTTAGGTTAGGTTAGGTTAGGTTAGGTTAGGTTAGGTTAGGTTAGGTTAGGTTAGGTTAGGTTAGGTTAGGTTAGGTTAGGTTAGGTTAGGTTAGGTTAGGTTAGGTTAGGTTAGGTTAGGTTAGGTTAGGTTAGGTTAGGTTAGGTTAGGTTAGGTTAGGTTAGGTTAGGTTAGGTTAGGTTAGGTTAGGTTAGGTTAGGTTAGGTTAGGTTAGGTTAGGTTAGGTTAGGTTAGGTTAGGTTAGGTTAGGTTAGGTTAGGTTAGGTTAGGTTAGGTTAGGTTAGGTTAGGTTAGGTTAGGTTAGGTTAGGTTAGGTTAGGTTAGGTTAGGTTAGGTTAGGTTAGGTTAGGTTAGGTTAGGTTAGGTTAGGTTAGGTTAGGTTAGGTTAGGTTAGGTTAGGTTAGGTTAGGTTAGGTTAGGTTAGGTTAGGTTAGGTTAGGTTAGGTTAGGTTAGGTTAGGTTAGGTTAGGTTAGGTTAGGTTAGGTTAGGTTAGGTTAGGTTAGGTTAGGTTAGGTTAGGTTAGGTTAGGTTAGGTTAGGTTAGGTTAGGTTAGGTTAGGTTAGGTTAGGTTAGGTTAGGTTAGGTTAGGTTAGGTTAGGTTAGGTTAGGTTAGGTTAGGTTAGGTTAGGTTAGGTTAGGTTAGGTTAGGTTAGGTTAGGTTAGGTTAGGTTAGGTTAGGTTAGGTTAGGTTAGGTTAGGTTAGGTTAGGTTAGGTTAGGTTAGGTTAGGTTAGGTTAGGTTAGGTTAGGTTAGGTTAGGTTAGGTTAGGTTAGGTTAGGTTAGGTTAGGTTAGGTTAGGTTAGGTTAGGTTAGGTTAGGTTAGGTTAGGTTAGGTTAGGTTAGGTTAGGTTAGGTTAGGTTAGGTTAGGTTAGGTTAGGTTAGGTTAGGTTAGGTTAGGTTAGGTTAGGTTAGGTTAGGTTAGGTTAGGTTAGGTTAGGTTAGGTTAGGTTAGGTTAGGTTAGGTTAGGTTAGGTTAGGTTAGGTTAGGTTAGGTTAGGTTAGGTTAGGTTAGGTTAGGTTAGGTTAGGTTAGGTTAGGTTAGGTTAGGTTAGGTTAGGTTAGGTTAGGTTAGGTTAGGTTAGGTTAGGTTAGGTTAGGTTAGGTTAGGTTAGGTTAGGTTAGGTTAGGTTAGGTTAGGTTAGGTTAGGTTAGGTTAGGTTAGGTTAGGTTAGGTTAGGTGTTAGGTTAGGTTAGGTTAGGTTAGGTTAGGTTAGGTTAGGTTAGGTTAGGTTAGGTTAGGTTAGGTTAGGTTAGGTTAGGTTAGGTTAGGTTAGGTTAGGTTAGGTTAGGTTAGGTTAGGTTAGGTTAGGTTAGGTTAGGTTAGGTTAGGTTAGGTTAGGTTAGGTTAGGTTAGGTTAGGTTAGGTTAGGTTAGGTTAGGTTAGGTTAGGTTAGGTTAGGTTAGGTTAGGTTAGGTTAGGTTAGGTTAGGTTAGGTTAGGTTAGGTTAGGTTAGGTTAGGTTAGGTTAGGTTAGGTTAGGTTAGGTTAGGTTAGGTTAGGTTAGGTTAGGTTAGGTTAGGTTAGGTTAGGTTAGGTTAGGTTAGGTTAGGTTAGGTTAGGTTAGGTTAGGTTAGGTTAGGTTAGGTTAGGTTAGGTTAGGTTAGGTTAGGTTAGGTTAGGTTAGGTTAGGTTAGGTTAGGTTAGGTTAGGTTAGGTTAGGTTAGGTTAGGTTAGGTTAGGTTAGGTTAGGTTAGGTTAGGTTAGGTTAGGTTAGGTTAGGTTAGGTTAGGTTAGGTTAGGTTAGGTTAGGTTAGGTTAGGTTAGGTTAGGTTAGGTTAGGTTAGGTTAGGTTAGGTTAGGTTAGGTTAGGTTAGGTTAGGTTAGGTTAGGTTAGGTTAGGTTAGGTTAGGTTAGGTTAGGTTAGGTTAGGTTAGGTTAGGTTAGGTTAGGTTAGGTTAGGTTAGGTTAGGTTAGGTTAGGTTAGGTTAGGTTAGGTTAGGTTAGGTTAGGTTAGGTTAGGTTAGGTTAGGTTAGGTTAGGTTAGGTTAGGTTAGGTTAGGTTAGGTTAGGTTAGGTTAGGTTAGGTTAGGTTAGGTTAGGTTAGGTTAGGTTAGGTTAGGTTAGGTTAGGTTAGGTTAGGTTAGGTTAGGTTAGGTTAGGTTAGGTTAGGTTAGGTTAGGTTAGGTTAGGTTAGGTTAGGTTAGGTTAGGTTAGGTTAGGTTAGGTTAGGTTAGGTTAGGTTAGGTTAGGTTAGGTTAGGTTAGGTTAGGTTAGGTTAGGTTAGGTTAGGTTAGGTTAGGTTAGGTTAGGTTAGGTTAGGTTAGGTTAGGTTAGGTTAGGTTAGGTTAGGTTAGGTTAGGTTAGGTTAGGTTAGGTTAGGTTAGGTTAGGTTAGGTTAGGTTAGGTTAGGTTAGGTTAGGTTAGGTTAGGTTAGGTTAGGTTAGGTTAGGTTAGGTTAGGTTAGGTTAGGTTAGGTTAGGTTAGGTTAGGTTAGGTTAGGTTAGGTTAGGTTAGGTTAGGTTAGGTTAGGTTAGGTTAGGTTAGGTTAGGTTAGGTTAGGTTAGGTTAGGTTAGGTTAGGTTAGGTTAGGTTAGGTTAGGTTAGGTTAGGTTAGGTTAGGTTAGGTTAGGTTAGGTTAGGTTAGGTTAGGTTAGGTTAGGTTAGGTTAGGTTAGGTTAGGTTAGGTTAGGTTAGGTTAGGTTAGGTTAGGTTAGGTTAGGTTAGGTTAGGTTAGGTTAGGTTAGGTTAGGTTAGGTTAGGTTAGGTTAGGTTAGGTTAGGTTAGGTTAGGTTAGGTTAGGTTAGGTTAGGTTAGGTTAGGTTAGGTTAGGTTAGGTTAGGTTAGGTTAGGTTAGGTTAGGTTAGGTTAGGTTAGGTTAGGTTAGGTTAGGTTAGGTTAGGTTAGGTTAGGTTAGGTTAGGTTAGGTTAGGTTAGGTTAGGTTAGGTTAGGTTAGGTTAGGTTAGGTTAGGTTAGGTTAGGTTAGGTTAGGTTAGGTTAGGTTAGGTTAGGTTAGGTTAGGTTAGGTTAGGTTAGGTTAGGTTAGGTTAGGTTAGGTTAGGTTAGGTTAGGTTAGGTTAGGTTAGGTTAGGTTAGGTTAGGTTAGGTTAGGTTAGGTTAGGTTAGGTTAGGTTAGGTTAGGTTAGGTTAGGTTAGGTTAGGTTAGGTTAGGTTAGGTTAGGTTAGGTTAGGTTAGGTTAGGTTAGGTTAGGTTAGGTTAGGTTAGGTTAGGTTAGGTTAGGTTAGGTTAGGTTAGGTTAGGTTAGGTTAGGTTAGGTTAGGTTAGGTTAGGTTAGGTTAGGTTAGGTTAGGTTAGGTTAGGTTAGGTTAGGTTAGGTTAGGTTAGGTTAGGTTAGGTTAGGTTAGGTTAGGTTAGGTTAGGTTAGGTTAGGTTAGGTTAGGTTAGGTTAGGTTAGGTTAGGTTAGGTTAGGTTAGGTTAGGTTAGGTTAGGTTAGGTTAGGTTAGGTTAGGTTAGGTTAGGTTAGGTTAGGTTAGGTTAGGTTAGGTTAGGTTAGGTTAGGTTAGGTTAGGTTAGGTTAGGTTAGGTTAGGTTAGGTTAGGTTAGGTTAGGTTAGGTTAGGTTAGGTTAGGTTAGGTTAGGTTAGGTTAGGTTAGGTTAGGTTAGGTTAGGTTAGGTTAGGTTAGGTTAGGTTAGGTTAGGTTAGGTTAGGTTAGGTTAGGTTAGGTTAGGTTAGGTTAGGTTAGGTTAGGTTAGGTTAGGTTAGGTTAGGTTAGGTTAGGTTAGGTTAGGTTAGGTTAGGTTAGGTTAGGTTAGGTTAGGTTAGGTTAGGTTAGGTTAGGTTAGGTTAGGTTAGGTTAGGTTAGGTTAGGTTAGGTTAGGTTAGGTTAGGTTAGGTTAGGTTAGGTTAGGTTAGGTTAGGTTAGGTTAGGTTAGGTTAGGTTAGGTTAGGTTAGGTTAGGTTAGGTTAGGTTAGGTTAGGTTAGGTTAGGTTAGGTTAGGTTAGGTTAGGTTAGGTTAGGTTAGGTTAGGTTAGGTTAGGTTAGGTTAGGTTAGGTTAGGTTAGGTTAGGTTAGGTTAGGTTAGGTTAGGTTAGGTTAGGTTAGGTTAGGTTAGGTTAGGTTAGGTTAGGTTAGGTTAGGTTAGGTTAGGTTAGGTTAGGTTAGGTTAGGTTAGGTTAGGTTAGGTTAGGTTAGGTTAGGTTAGGTTAGGTTAGGTTAGGTTAGGTTAGGTTAGGTTAGGTTAGGTTAGGTTAGGTTAGGTTAGGTTAGGTTAGGTTAGGTTAGGTTAGGTTAGGTTAGGTTAGGTTAGGTTAGGTTAGGTTAGGTTAGGTTAGGTTAGGTTAGGTTAGGTTAGGTTAGGTTAGGTTAGGTTAGGTTAGGTTAGGTTAGGTTAGGTTAGGTTAGGTTAGGTTAGGTTAGGTTAGGTTAGGTTAGGTTAGGTTAGGTTAGGTTAGGTTAGGTTAGGTTAGGTTAGGTTAGGTTAGGTTAGGTTAGGTTAGGTTAGGTTAGGTTAGGTTAGGTTAGGTTAGGTTAGGTTAGGTTAGGTTAGGTTAGGTTAGGTTAGGTTAGGTTAGGTTAGGTTAGGTTAGGTTAGGTTAGGTTAGGTTAGGTTAGGTTAGGTTAGGTTAGGTTAGGTTAGGTTAGGTTAGGTTAGGTTAGGTTAGGTTAGGTTAGGTTAGGTTAGGTTAGGTTAGGTTAGGTTAGGTTAGGTTAGGTTAGGTTAGGTTAGGTTAGGTTAGGTTAGGTTAGGTTAGGTTAGGTTAGGTTAGGTTAGGTTAGGTTAGGTTAGGTTAGGTTAGGTTAGGTTAGGTTAGGTTAGGTTAGGTTAGGTTAGGTTAGGTTAGGTTAGGTTAGGTTAGGTTAGGTTAGGTTAGGTTAGGTTAGGTTAGGTTAGGTTAGGTTAGGTTAGGTTAGGTTAGGTTAGGTTAGGTTAGGTTAGGTTAGGTTAGGTTAGGTTAGGTTAGGTTAGGTTAGGTTAGGTTAGGTTAGGTTAGGTTAGGTTAGGTTAGGTTAGGTTAGGTTAGGTTAGGTTAGGTTAGGTTAGGTTAGGTTAGGTTAGGTTAGGTTAGGTTAGGTTAGGTTAGGTTAGGTTAGGTTAGGTTAGGTTAGGTTAGGTTAGGTTAGGTTAGGTTAGGTTAGGTTAGGTTAGGTTAGGTTAGGTTAGGTTAGGTTAGGTTAGGTTAGGTTAGGTTAGGTTAGGTTAGGTTAGGTTAGGTTAGGTTAGGTTAGGTTAGGTTAGGTTAGGTTAGGTTAGGTTAGGTTAGGTTAGGTTAGGTTAGGTTAGGTTAGGTTAGGTTAGGTTAGGTTAGGTTAGGTTAGGTTAGGTTAGGTTAGGTTAGGTTAGGTTAGGTTAGGTTAGGTTAGGTTAGGTTAGGTTAGGTTAGGTTAGGTTAGGTTAGGTTAGGTTAGGTTAGGTTAGGTTAGGTTAGGTTAGGTTAGGTTAGGTTAGGTTAGGTTAGGTTAGGTTAGGTTAGGTTAGGTTAGGTTAGGTTAGGTTAGGTTAGGTTAGGTTAGGTTAGGTTAGGTTAGGTTAGGTTAGGTTAGGTTAGGTTAGGTTAGGTTAGGTTAGGTTAGGTTAGGTTAGGTTAGGTTAGGTTAGGTTAGGTTAGGTTAGGTTAGGTTAGGTTAGGTTAGGTTAGGTTAGGTTAGGTTAGGTTAGGTTAGGTTAGGTTAGGTTAGGTTAGGTTAGGTTAGGTTAGGTTAGGTTAGGTTAGGTTAGGTTAGGTTAGGTTAGGTTAGGTTAGGTTAGGTTAGGTTAGGTTAGGTTAGGTTAGGTTAGGTTAGGTTAGGTTAGGTTAGGTTAGGTTAGGTTAGGTTAGGTTAGGTTAGGTTAGGTTAGGTTAGGTTAGGTTAGGTTAGGTTAGGTTAGGTTAGGTTAGGTTAGGTTAGGTTAGGTTAGGTTAGGTTAGGTTAGGTTAGGTTAGGTTAGGTTAGGTTAGGTTAGGTTAGGTTAGGTTAGGTTAGGTTAGGTTAGGTTAGGTTAGGTTAGGTTAGGTTAGGTTAGGTTAGGTTAGGTTAGGTTAGGTTAGGTTAGGTTAGGTTAGGTTAGGTTAGGTTAGGTTAGGTTAGGTTAGGTTAGGTTAGGTTAGGTTAGGTTAGGTTAGGTTAGGTTAGGTTAGGTTAGGTTAGGTTAGGTTAGGTTAGGTTAGGTTAGGTTAGGTTAGGTTAGGTTAGGTTAGGTTAGGTTAGGTTAGGTTAGGTTAGGTTAGGTTAGGTTAGGTTAGGTTAGGTTAGGTTAGGTTAGGTTAGGTTAGGTTAGGTTAGGTTAGGTTAGGTTAGGTTAGGTTAGGTTAGGTTAGGTTAGGTTAGGTTAGGTTAGGTTAGGTTAGGTTAGGTTAGGTTAGGTTAGGTTAGGTTAGGTTAGGTTAGGTTAGGTTAGGTTAGGTTAGGTTAGGTTAGGTTAGGTTAGGTTAGGTTAGGTTAGGTTAGGTTAGGTTAGGTTAGGTTAGGTTAGGTTAGGTTAGGTTAGGTTAGGTTAGGTTAGGTTAGGTTAGGTTAGGTTAGGTTAGGTTAGGTTAGGTTAGGTTAGGTTAGGTTAGGTTAGGTTAGGTTAGGTTAGGTTAGGTTAGGTTAGGTTAGGTTAGGTTAGGTTAGGTTAGGTTAGGTTAGGTTAGGTTAGGTTAGGTTAGGTTAGGTTAGGTTAGGTTAGGTTAGGTTAGGTTAGGTTAGGTTAGGTTAGGTTAGGTTAGGTTAGGTTAGGTTAGGTTAGGTTAGGTTAGGTTAGGTTAGGTTAGGTTAGGTTAGGTTAGGTTAGGTTAGGTTAGGTTAGGTTAGGTTAGGTTAGGTTAGGTTAGGTTAGGTTAGGTTAGGTTAGGTTAGGTTAGGTTAGGTTAGGTTAGGTTAGGTTAGGTTAGGTTAGGTTAGGTTAGGTTAGGTTAGGTTAGGTTAGGTTAGGTTAGGTTAGGTTAGGTTAGGTTAGGTTAGGTTAGGTTAGGTTAGGTTAGGTTAGGTTAGGTTAGGTTAGGTTAGGTTAGGTTAGGTTAGGTTAGGTTAGGTTAGGTTAGGTTAGGTTAGGTTAGGTTAGGTTAGGTTAGGTTAGGTTAGGTTAGGTTAGGTTAGGTTAGGTTAGGTTAGGTTAGGTTAGGTTAGGTTAGGTTAGGTTAGGTTAGGTTAGGTTAGGTTAGGTTAGGTTAGGTTAGGTTAGGTTAGGTTAGGTTAGGTTAGGTTAGGTTAGGTTAGGTTAGGTTAGGTTAGGTTAGGTTAGGTTAGGTTAGGTTAGGTTAGGTTAGGTTAGGTTAGGTTAGGTTAGGTTAGGTTAGGTTAGGTTAGGTTAGGTTAGGTTAGGTTAGGTTAGGTTAGGTTAGGTTAGGTTAGGTTAGGTTAGGTTAGGTTAGGTTAGGTTAGGTTAGGTTAGGTTAGGTTAGGTTAGGTTAGGTTAGGTTAGGTTAGGTTAGGTTAGGTTAGGTTAGGTTAGGTTAGGTTAGGTTAGGTTAGGTTAGGTTAGGTTAGGTTAGGTTAGGTTAGGTTAGGTTAGGTTAGGTTAGGTTAGGTTAGGTTAGGTTAGGTTAGGTTAGGTTAGGTTAGGTTAGGTTAGGTTAGGTTAGGTTAGGTTATTTTTTTTTTTTTTTTTTTTTTTTTTTTTTTTTTTTTTTTTTTTTTTTGTTCCTCTGTTTTCCTCTGATATGTACCAGAGACTTTTACGTCAGAACATTTTTCTCTTTTTCACTGTTGCTATTTATTTTGCAACACCTTTTTATTCTTGCAGATTTTGTTTACTTGTATCAATAATTCTTTTTTTTTTTTTTTTTTTTTTTTATTATTATTATTATTATTTTTTTTTTTTTTTTTTTTTATATATATAATGTTTACATTAAGTTATTTTGTCTCTTATTCTAACTAATATTACAGTTACATTTTACCATGCAGTTAGTTACATTTTACCATGAGTTGTGGCCTTTGCTGATAGTTTTGTCTCGTTTTATTTTATTTTGGACCCATTTAGCTTTGCGGCCTTACGTAAACAACTTTCGGCATATCTTAGGAAGGTTGTTCGACAGTCATCGTTGTTTACACATTCAGGAAGTGTGCTAATGTCAAGCGCAAACCCCATTCTAATCTCTAGTTCCGTTCGTTCAAGAGCAAACCTTGGACAGTCTAGTAGTATGTGCTCAATTGTTTCATCTGTTTCATCGTCACAGAGACAGAATGGAGTTTGCGCAAGTTTAAACTTATAAAGATAGGCCCTCAGCCCTCCATGCCCCGTAAATATCTGTGCCCTAGTGTTATTTATTTTTATCTTTGAGAGCGTCTTGTATGCTTCTTTTATGCAGGGAAAGAATCGGCGTGTGACTGCTCCAGTGGTTGCTTCTTCGCAACGTTGTTGCCATTTTGCACAGGTTGAAGTCCTGATAAGGTGTTTGGCGAAGGATAGAGGGAAGCAGTTGTAGACAGTAGTTTGTTTGCTATTCAGCGCGGCGCTCTTTGCAAGTTCGTCAGCTCTTTCGTTACCTGCTATACCAATGTGCGCTTTGATCCAGTACAGCAGGATGTCTCCCTTCTGTTTCCTGAGATCTTGGATACGGTCCCGGATCTCAAAGGTGAGAGGATGGGCCGAAGCTGGATTTGCGAGGTCATCTAATGCTGATCTGGAGTCGCTCAGGATGTTGGCTTTTCTATACTTGCTAACTCGTATCATTGTGTTAACTGCTTTTAGTATTGCCACAAGCTCGGCTTGGTATACGCTGCAATAGTCGGCTAATTTATACCTTGCACTTTGCTTTTCCTCACCATCGATCCAGAGTGTGATCGCCGCTCCAACTTTTCCGTCGATCTTACTGCCGTCTGTGTAGATGTTTGGCCAGTCGTTTTGTATTGTGTCCAAATCTTCCTGGCTGATTATTTGTTTAAAGCCTAGGTCAAATCTTTCAGCTGGGTGCGGTTGGTTGAAAGGGCTTATACGCTTCTCTAATTCTCTTCCGGGTAATATTTCTAAAGGCTTGCCTCTTTTTATCTGGTACATCTCTTTATGTTCTACTGCGCGCAGATCGAGTGGAATGATCCTTGATAGTAATGCGCTTGATATAAGGGAGGTGGTACGATGTGCCTTGCTTATTATTATGCCGAACAGACGCGTCATTTTATCCAGTCTTTTCTGTATATAAACTTTGCTGGTTGAGGTGGTCCAGACACTCGCAGCATGAAGAATCGTTGGCTCCACTACAGCTGTATAAATTGTTCTTAGTATGTCTGGGTTAAGACCCCACTGGGCTCTAGCCGTTTTTATGACCATTTTATAAATATTGATTACCTTAGTGCATTGCTGATCTAGGTGTTTATTAAAGTTCATGTTTCTGTCTATAGTGAGGCCTAAGATTTTTAAGCTATCTTCTAATTTTATTTGTGTATTGGCCATTTTAATCCTAGGTGCATCATACTTAAGTTTTCTTGTTATGAGTATAGCCTGGGTTTTATGTGTTGCAAATGTCATTTTATGCTTCTTTCCCCAAGCACGAATGTTTTCCAGTGCTGGGTTCAGTTTGTCCTCAATATCTTGGCCAGTTTGTCCTTTAGCAATGATGAGTATGTCGTCGGCGAAAGCTTGAACATGCACATCGAAGTTTTCGCAAAGTACAAGTAGGGGGTCCAGGAGGATGTTCCAGAGCAATGGTCCGCATGTTGATCCTTGGATACACCCCGAGTTGGTGCTCCTTTCTGTTTGTGTGCCAGCATAATTAACTGCGACGGACCTGTTGGATAGGTAGCTGCACATAAGTCGAAGCATTGATTTATTGACATTTTTGTTTGCTAGTTCTTTTATGATGGCCGGCCACCACGCGTTGTCAAAAGCTCCTTCAATATCCAAAGATACCAGAACTATGATTTCTTTGCTGTGTAGGCCCCTTTTGACGATTTCCAAGGCGTCGTACAATGCGTCTTCAGTACTCCTCTGGGGCAAAAAGCCATACTGTCGGCCGTTTAGTTGGTTCCTGCTACCTAGTTCCCACAAGACTCTGTTGACGAATAATTTTTCGAGGACCTTTCCCAAGATCGGTAGAAGACCTATTGGTCTGTAGGATTTAGGTAGGGAATAATCGTCTTTCCCAGGTTTAGGGATGATTCTTACAGTTGCTTTTTTCCATATGTTCGGGAAATAGCCGAGCTGTTGGCATTTGTTGTAAATACTCAGTAGTACTCTCGGTGTCGAGAGAAATACTCGAAAGCAAATGTCCGACGTAAACCCATCGTCTCCAGGCGCTTTCTTAGGGCTCATATGTCTAAAAACCGTTTCGACTTCGAGGCTCGAAAATTCCATTACGTCTTCGTTTATGTTTGCCAAGTCGTTGCGGATGTGTTCCGCTTCTTGTCTAGTTGCATGTTGTTCACCTGAGTCGCCGGATGGAGTGTCATGTGGGAAAAATAATTCGGCAAGTAGCTGTGCAGATTGATCAGGTGGCAATACATCGCTCGCTTGGTTTGGTCTCAAGAGTTTATCTTCCCCGGTTTTCCCGTTTTTTCGTATAACTCTGTAGATGCATTGCCACATGCTCTCCTTTTCTTGTTTAGTACAGAACTCCTTCCAGCTACTGGTCATTGTGTCCATTATTTCGCGCTTGTACTCAGTTCTTATTTTAAGGTATTCTTCGATTACGAATGGTTTCCTTCTTGGGTTAGCGAATCTTATTTTGTTCCTTGCTTTTATTAGCTCTTGCTTTTTTACAGTGAGTTCGTCAGTCCACCATGGATTTTTTGCTGGTATTCTTTTTGACAATGTAGGAATGGATTTCTCACATGCATTGTTAATAATTTCCATAAGTTTAGTAACCGCTGCTTCAAGTGCATCAGTTGTATTTGTCTGGGCTATGGTTATCTCACTTAAATTCCTATTTTCCATCTCGCTTCGTAAAATATCTCCAAATTTGACCCAGTCCGCCTTTTGTGTGTTGTATTTTCGAGTCGATCTTCTTATTTGGGGTGTATCTTTCTCCGATAGGTCTTTAAGTTGGAATAATATCGCCCTGTGATCGGACAGAGTTACAAACGATGTGTCGACTCTCCAATTTGTGATCTTGTTTAGAAGATTATTGGTGCATGCTGTTACGTCTACGATGCTCGAACATATTTGGTTATTTCTGTAGACCAAGAATGTGGGTGTATTCCCCTGGTTTACAACTGACATATCCAGACTTGCTAGAGCTTCCATTACTTCTACTCCCCTCTGATCCTCTACCTCACTACCCCACCAGGGACTTTTGGCGTTGAAATCACCTGCCAGTATCACGTGATCCACATCAAGGTCGTTTATGATTTTTGATATCCTTGCGAAGGTTAGTGTGATGTCGTCGTCTTCGTGTATATACACATTAATAATACCTATGCTGAGGGTACCTAAGGTAACTTTTATTCCTACAATGCTTTCACTTATTAAATTGACATTTTCGATAATTGTTAGGGTGGGATCTACAACGATGACTGCCGATTTTACTGGTTTTTCAGTGTTCGTTGTGAATTTCTGTATCACCCTATATCTACATGTGACGTGGGCTTTTGACCCCACATATGGTTCCTGCAAAAGTAACATGGAGATTTTTTGTTTTTGAGCTTCACGGTAACAATCCTCTGCAGCTGCATGTCCTTTTCCTAAGTTCATCTGGGCAAACCTGAGAATGTTGGCCAGGTGGTCTGGTGGCTGGGACTGGGAACCTGTTACTATAGGTCCATATGGTCCTGTTGCGGTCTCTGGGGTGCCCTTAGCAATAGGTTACCGCTGCCCTCGCTATTTTGTCCCATTTCTGCCATTCTGGGCAGGATGAGCTGTAGGCGGGATGTGCGGAGTCCTCGTGTCGGGAATGTCCTCCGGAAGAACAATTCACGCATTGTGGTGCGCCGTTTCTTCGTGGACACTCTCTGGTATCATGCTCTAGCGAACAGTAGCCGCATTTGGACTTTTCAGCTTGGCAATCCCGCGCTGTGTGTCCGAAGCCCAGACAGCGGTAACATTGCATTACAGGAGACTGGTCAAGTGCAAATCTTGTCTGGTATTCCACATGAATCCTCTGATCACGTAGCCTGTTCCATACTTGTGGGCTAACTTGCACTATCACGTTGCTGGTCAGATTAGTACGGCCTTTGGTTCTGCGTAAGACTTTTACGTTAATCTGGTCTGTCGGTAAGTCTGAGAGGAGTTTATTGTTTTGTTTCACAATCGCCTCCTCGATTCTTTTGTTGCTTAAATCAGCAATAATTTCAGTAATCTTCAAGAGCGGGTGCCTTTCCTGTGGCTGTGTAATAGTGAGTTTTGATTCGGGTGTGTTTAGAGCTTTTCGCAGTGTGGCTCTGTCTGTTTCCGACTCGCAACTTATTACTACCCTCTGATTCTTCGCTTTCCTTACTCTATTGACCGCGATCCCCAAGGAGACTACATCCACTTTATCTTTGACGTTTTGAATGATCTCGTCACTC
>OX369303.1:12353699-12354810 GCA_947284805.1 Coleophora flavipennella | reverse complement strand
TCTCCTTGGATATAGAGGGAGCCTTCGACAATGCATGGTGGCCGGCAATAAAAGTACGACTGGCTGAGGAAAACTGTCCAGTGAACTTGAGTGGGGTCATGGAGAGTTATATGAGCGAAAGGGTGGTGAAGTTGAGGTATGCAGGCGCGGAGCACAGGGCCAAAACGGAAAAAGGGTGTGTCCAGGGATCGATTGGCGGCCCTATATTATGGAACCTCCTCCTGGACCCCCTGCTTAAAGGCCTACAAGAAAGGAACCATCGGTGTCAGGCTTTTGCTGACGACGTTGTCCTGCTGTTCGATGGTGACACGGTCACTGAAATACAGGAACGAGCCAATGTTGCTCTCGAGTATGTTCGGACGTGGGGTGTCATGAACAAGCTAAAGTTTGCACCGCATAAAACTAATGCCATGCTAATAACGCGCAAGCTAAAACATGGCACCCCACGTCTGAGCATGGGCGGTATAGACATCGCTATCTCAAAAGAGATAAAACTGTTGGGGCTTACCATCGACAGCGGGATGACGTTTAACCACCACGTCGCTAAAGTCTGCACTAAAGCGGTACGAGTGTACCAGCAGCTCTCCAGAGCTGCCAGGATAAGTTGGGGCCTCCATCCCGAAGTAATACGCTCCATCTACACAGCGGTAGTGGAACCTGTGGTTCTGTATGCGGCAAGCGCGTGGGCGCCTGCAGTGCGGAAACTTGGTGTGCAGAAGAGCCTGAACACTGTTCAGCGGAGTTTCGCGCAGAAACTGTGTCGAGCCTATCGCACGGTCTCATTGAATGCGGCGCTGGTGCTGGCTGGGATACTCCCACTTGACCTCCGAGTCCGTGAGGTGGCCTCGCTATATGAGGCCAAAAAGGGGGTACCCCATCCAGCACTTGGGGGCGGAGAGATCGAGCGAATGGCATCGGCACTTGAGGCTCCTCATCCGGCGGAACGTAGGGGTGTGGAGCTTGGATACCTAGTGGACGAAGAAGACTACAGGATGCATAGCGACTACGACGTTCGCATTTTTACGGATGGCAGCAAGATTGAGGGCAAAGTCGGAGCCGCTCTATCTATTTGGAATAGTGAGTACGAGATCAAAGCCCTCAAGCTTGCTCT
>OX369303.1:11938699-12348699 GCA_947284805.1 Coleophora flavipennella | reverse complement strand
CTGACGCCCTCCACGAAGATATGGGCGTCAGGCGGGGTGTGCTGCCGAGGCCCATGGAAAAACACGGCCTCGGTCTTGTGTAGCGCCACCCTCAACCCTAGGCGGCGGATCCTCCCTGCGACCAAGGCTCCACCCGCCGAGGCCAAGTTGGCCGCCTCCCTGAAGGTCGCTCCACGGGCAGTGAGGAGAGTGTCATCCGCATAGCAGATGACACTCGTGCCACGGAGGAGGGTTCCCCGCAGGAGCCAATCGAATCCAATGTTCCAGAGGAGTGGTCCTAGGACAGACCCCTGTGGAACACCGGCTTCGACGCCGAACCGCCGTAGTCGGCCAGTTTTATCCACAAGGAGGACCGCCCGATCATCCAAGTAGCTGGCCAGGAGGTCCCGCAGGTATTGAGGCACTCCGTGAAAACGGAGTGCCTCAAGTATGGTGGAGTGGGGGACGGAGTTAAAGGCGTTGGCTATATCGAATGACACAGCCAACAATCCGTCCCCTGTTTCCACGGCCTCCTTCACCTGGCCCTTGAGTCGGGTCAAGGCATCTACCGTCGAGCGACCAGCCCGAAAACCAAACTGGGCGTCCGACAGGTCCGGTCCAACCTCCCGTAGGTGGATGTTCAGGCGGGTGGCAGTGATCCACTCAAGCATCTTACCGACCTCATCGAGCAGGACGATGGGCCGGTATGCCGAGGGGGAACCCGACGGGCGCCCCTCCTTTCGGAGAAGGCACAATTGGCCCTCCTTCCATGGTTTTGGGAACCTCCCAGACGTGAAACACGCGCTGAAGAGTTCCCGAAACCTAACCTAACCTAACCTAACCTAACCTAACCTAACCTAACCAGTTGCGCGCCACCCCCCGCGCAGTACGCACACTTTTAAGGCCGCTCCGCGCAAAAAATTTTCTTCAAAAATTGACTAAAATAGGATTCCTTAAAGTTACAGTGATGTGCGATACACCGTTACACGCGGAAAGTGAATACCTATCGTCTGGTGTAAATAGTTTTTCCGAGGATTTTCCGGAAAATTTGTAATTAAGGAAAAAGTGTATTTTATATAAATTTCAAAACTTTCACCGCGTGCGGCACCAGCTGAGTCGCTGTGACCTACCTGTTTTTTGAAGCTAAAACATCGGCGCCGTAGTGGACCACATTCCTGTCAATTTTCGGATTTTTCCCCCCAGCCGGGGGGAAGATATTCCTGGAAAACCGAAAACCACGTGGCCACGTGGTCCAGGAAGCAGAAGGTTGCGGCTGATTTGAAGGATACAGTTTTGTGGACTATGGTGAGCCCAGTTCAAAACAGTTTTTATTTTTGAAAAAAGTTTATTTTTGGAGAAGTTATTAATTTTTCAAAAAACTTCGAAATTTCAAAATTTTTTATCTGTCAAACGCGATCGGCGACCTACCATTTTTATTTGACTTTTTTATAGACTTTATGTGTTTTCATCAACCCTTAAAATTTGAACATTTTCTCTTGCACGGTTTTTAAAATATAAATTTTTCTTTATAAGGGTTGAAAACGTGCTACCCCTATTTCTACTCTCCGGACAATAAAGTTTATTTGTAAAAATAAGTGTGTGTACGTAGACTAACCCTAAATTTTTGTTTATTTTTATACCTACTGTTAAGACTTTTATCATACTTTTTGTGTATTTTTTATGTGTTTAGGGTGGTTTTTTGTAAATATTAAATCGGGGAAAAATTACTTGTAAACTTTTATTAGATATTTAGACAGAGCTCCGTGAGCCCGATCCAACGAGCCCAAACACGCTAATATTCGTCCATAAATAGCCAAAGTTGTACATTTAGCGGCCATCTTGTCCGCCATTTTGGAAATCTTAAAACTGCTGTATCTTTTTAATTATTTGTCCGATCGGAACGGGGTTTTGGGTATAGTTATGGCGCTCACTTACTCTTTTGAGTAGCGAGGTAAAATCTCTACATAGAGTTCCAAAATTTTTGACTTAATCCAGCTGGTCAAGTTGACGCGCCGCACTGTGCTTATATTCCCAGTCCAAGCCGCGTTCCGCTAGGACCAAGATTGGCAGAGATACGGCATTTTTTGTTTTTGTCGGCCATTTTGTCGGCCATTTTGAAAATCTTTAAAGTCTTATATCTTTGGCCCCCGTGCTCTGTTTTTAACGGGATTTTTTTGTGTGTTATAGGGCCTTGTCAGAGCTATTTGTATTTATATAGAGACGGACTCTACGTAGAGCTCACCTTGCAAATTTTTATTTTTTACCTTATCTCATACTTCTATTGTTTTTGCTGTGTTTAGTATAGGTCTATATTACTTTGTAAGTTGATTTAGCAACAGTTTTGTGTTATTAATTATAGAGACGGACTCTAGGCAGAGTCTAAATTTTAATATTTGAAAAATAAAACAAATTTTATTGATAGTCTGTGACTTCCGGCCCCTATTGGCCACTTTACTGCTATTTTAGTTTTTAGTTTAAATTAGCTTAGACTCTACAGACTCTACATAATAAATTACATTGATCAATATTGATTATTTTACCTGTGTGGCTTATCGGTTGACTACATCAGTTATTCTGTAAATATTTGAAACTTTTACTTTGTTTTGACTGATTTATATTTAACTTGACGTATCCCTTTGACAACTCCATCTAAAATGTTCGTACAACGTACACCTACAAGACAGTCAACATCGACTGAGAACACGGAAACCCAAAAGTCGCCAATGAAGACTGAAAAGTCCGTATCCTCTCAATTAAATGTGACAATGACAAAAAATGTCAGAAATAGCATAGGTGACTGGGAGTCTGGGAAATTAAATCCACTGACCTCCCCTGGAGGAAAGGGGAATTTAAATGTAAACTCAGGTACACCACCTGCTCTAGAAGCAAGTAAATCCCAATCTAAATTCAAAGACAGACTTACTGAAGCTAGAGCATGCGTTGCCAAAGCCAAACTCCATCTAGGCAACTCTAGAAATATAAAAACTGAGATCAAAACTGAGGTAACACATGCGATAGAAAGACTCTATCAACTAATTAAAGAAGCCGAAACCGTCAAAGGCAATACAAAGTGTCAGGCAAGACCACAAGAAAAGAAACAGTTGGACAGAGGAGTCCAAGCGGTTACAGAAAGGGACAAGAAGCAGGAAATAGAGCAAGAACCAGTAAGAAACTTTGAAATGAACCAGGAAAGAGATGACCTGAGGAAACAGCTAGAGGAGCATGGTAAATTAATAAAGGAAAGCAATGAAAAGATGGAGAAATTAAATGAAGCCATAAAAAAGCAGCAAGAGACAATGGAAAGAGCTTCTTACGCGAGTGTAGCTTCCGGTCAACCTAGAAAGCAGTTCTCTCTACAGACTGCATTGCACTCCGTAGTGGTCACCTCCAAAAACGAGACCGAAACTGGAGAAGAAGTTTTAAATAAAATACGCAAGGCAGTAAACGCGAAGGAGGGAGGGATAAAGGTTGACAGAATACGAAAAGCAAAAGATAGAAAAGTAATAGTTGGCTGTGGGTCAGAAGAGGAAAGGCAAAAGGTAAAGGAAAGGCTCAAAAAGGTAGAGAACCACCTAAATGTTGAAGAGGTAAAAAACAAGGACCCTCTTTTGATTCTTAAGGACGTCCTACAGTATAATAGCAATGAAGACGTCCTCAAAGCATTGAGAAATCAAAATGGTAACATATTCGAAAATCTTGACAAGCAGGATGATAGGATCGAAGTACGATACAGGAAATCAACAAGGAATCCCCTCCTCTGCCACATTATCGTGAGAGTGTCTTCCACAATATGGAACCGAACACTAGAGGCAGAGACGGTACACATCGATCTGCAAAAAATCAAAGTAGCGGATCAATCTCCGCTTATTCAGTGTTCTCTCTGTCTCGGGTATGGCCACGGCAGGCGTTTTTGCAAAGAAACGATAGAAAAATGTAGTCATTGTGGAGGACCTCACATGAAAGTAGAATGTGCTGACTGGCTCGCTGGCGCAACCCCGTCATGCTGCAATTGCACGCAAGCAAATCTTGACGTGACTGAGCACAGTGCATTCAGTCGAGACTGTCCAACAAGAAGGCGGTGGGATGCGTTAGCGCGATCCGCAATAGCATATTGCTAAAGGCAACCTTGAAGATAACGCTGCAACAAATAGAAGCACCCCACTCAAAGAAAGACCATATGTAGTTATACAGGCCAACCTTCAGAGGAAACAGTTAGCGACCAATGAGCTCATGTTAGAAGCAAGTAAAAGAAAGGTTGCCTTGGCGCTGCTTCAGGAACCGTATGTCGGTGGAGCTAGGAGTATGAAGGACTACAGCGGAGCAAGAATTTTTCAAAGTATGGATCCGGGTGAAGGAACTGTCAAAGCATCAATAGCTGTGTTTGAGGAAGATATAGATATTATACAGTTCCCAAAACTTACCTCAAATAACATTGCTGTGGTTAAAATCCGAACCAGTGCGTGGGAGATTGCCGTAGTTTCATTCTACTTTGAGCCGGACCAGCCTATAGAGCCATACCTGGAGCAGCTCAGAAAAATATATATAGAGATTGGTCCTACAAGAGTTATTATAGGAGGCGACACAAATGCGAAAAGCACCTGGTGGGGTAGCGAAAAAGTTGACCACAGAGGGGAAGAGATGTCTGGCTTCCTAGAGGAGATTGGTTTGCAGGTACTAAATGTGGGGGACACCCCTACCTTTGAAACAATCAGAGGGGATAAGACATATACCAGCTATGTAGACGTAACGGCCTGCTCAGAGGACTTGCTAAATCTGGTGGAGGACTGGGTAGTGGACAACGGGATAGTTAGCTCGGATCACAATAGTATTACGTTCAAAATTAGATTAAAAAAGTCTGAAAGAATCGAAATCAAACGAACAACAAGAATATACAAAACTAAAAAGGTAAATTGGAGTCAGTTTCATGAGAAACTGGACCAACTTAAAGCAGAATATAAAATAACTATAGATGAAACAAATAAAATAGAAACAAGAGAAGAATTAGAAAACATGGTTGGAATCTTCACAAAAACTGTAACTGAAACATGTCAAGAAGTGATCCCCAAAAAGAAAAATAAAAGTAAAATTAACTTGCCATGGTGGAACGGTGAACTCGCTGCGCTGAAGAAAGACGCAGTCACAAAGAAACGTAGAATCCGATGCGCAGCACCAGTTCGAAGAGCAAAGGTCGTCGAGGAGTACCTGCAAGCAAAAGAAAAGTACGAAAACAAAGCAAAGAAAGCTCAAATAGACAGCTGGAAAAACTTCTGTGGAAAACAAGATAGAGAGGGCCTGTGGGAGGGCATCTATAGAGTAATAGGAAGAACCACTAAAAGACACGAAGATCTACCGTTAGTAAAAGATGGGGTAGAGATTGGCTTGAAAGACTCGGCGAGGGTACTAGCAGAGGTGCTTTACCCGGAAGATGAAGAAGTGCAAGACAACTCCGAACATCAGCAAATCCGAGAAAGGGCTAACCAATTAAATGTGACTGATCAAGATGAACAACTTGATCCGCCATTTACAATGGTAGAGCTAGAAAATGCAGTAAAGAGTTTTAATCCCAAGAAAGCACCTGGAGCCGATGGTCTTACAGCCGATATATGTATGCAGGTCATTCTCAGAGATCCGGAATTTTTCCTATCATTGGCAAACAAATGCCTGTCCTTGGGGCTGTTTCCCACTATCTGGAAACATGCCACAGTAGTAGTCCTTAGGAAGCCCGGAAAGGCCGACTACACTAACCCCAGGTCCTATAGACCTATAGGGTTGCTGCCAGTGATGGGAAAGATTCTAGAAAAAATGACCGTTGGCAGATTAAAGTGGCATCTTCTTCCTAAAATGAGCGCTCGCCAATACGGCTTTATGCCTCAAAAGAGTACCGAAGACTCCCTCTATGACCTAATGAGCTATATAAAAAGCAAGCTGAAATCAAAGAAATTGGTGACAATGGTTTCACTGGACATAGAGGGAGCCTTTGATAACGCCTGGTGGCCGACTATAAGGCTGAGACTAGCCGAAGAAAAGTGCCCTATCAACTTAAGGAGACTGATTGATAGCTATCTGGCCCAGAGAACAGTCGGAGTCAGATATGGCGGTGTAGAATACACAAAAAGCACCAATAAAGGCTGTGTCCAAGGCTCAATAGGCGGTCCGATTCTCTGGAATCTCATACTTGACCCATTGCTAAAGGCACTAGAAAAACGAGGAGACTATAGTCAGGCATTTGCGGACGATGTTGTATTGGTCTTTGATGGCGATACAGCCCTAGAGATCGAAAATCAGGCCAATGCTACTCTCGCCTATGTGCGGAATTGGGGTGTCAAAAACAAGCTAAACTTTGGACCGCAAAAAACAAAAGCCATGGTCTTAACCAAAAAACTGAAGTATGACACCCCAAGGCTGCATATGGGTGGAATAGAGATCGAAATGTCGGAAGAATTAAAACTCCTAGGGCTAAAAATTGACCACAAGCTTACATTCAACAGCCACGCTGCAAGTGTCTGTCTGAAAGCGCTGAATGTATATAAACAGCTGTCGAGAGCCGCAAAAATTAGCTGGGGTCTTCACCCGGAGGTCATACGACTTATATATACCGCAACGGTGGAACCCGTAATAATGTATGCTGCTAGTGCTTGGGCACCGGCAACTAAGAAACTGAAAGTGCAAAAGCTTTTGAACACAGTCCAAAGGGGCTTCGCCCAGAAGTTGACTAGAGCCTATAGGACCGTATCTTTAAACTCAGCACTGATACTGGCTGGGGTACTACCACTCGACCTCCGAATTCAAGAAGCAGCAGCTCTGTATGAGGCTCGGAGGGGGGTTCCACGGCCGACACTGGAATACGAGGAGGTGGAGCGGCCTATTGCTTTTGCCAAGTTTCCTCACCCTGCACAGCATACGCGCCTGAGATTTATGAGTCTAATGGACAAGCAAGAAGTAGAAAACTGCAACAAGCAAACAATAAGAATATTTACTGACGGCAGTAAAATTGAGGGTAAGGTTGGGGCAGCATTGTCCATTTGGGATAACCAAGCTGAGACCAAAGCTCTTAAGCTAAAGTTGTCATCTTACTGCACGGTTTATCAGGCAGAACTTCTAGCCATATGCGTAGCCACAAGAGAAATACTTAAACACAAGGAAAGATGCTTTGGTATATACAGTGACTCACGCTCAGCGCTGGAGACAGTGACAAACCACGACACAACTCATCCCTTAGCAGCTGAAACGCGTAACAACTTGAAAAGCTGTGCCCTCCAGAACAAGGACGTATCCTTGTATTGGATCAAAGCACATGTGGGCCTTGAGGGCAATGAGAGAGCCGATACACTGGCCAAAATAGCCGCGCTTAAACTCAAAACAAAGCCCAATTACGACCTATGCCCTGTATCATTCGTCAAGAGAACGATTCGCATGTCTTCTCTTGACGAATGGAATCGGAGGTACAAATCGGGTACTACGGCGTCCACCACAAAGATTTTTTTCCCAGATGCCTTGCAAGCATATAAAATAGTTAATAAACTCCAACCAACCGGTGTAGCCACACAGGTATTGACGGGGCATGGTGGGTTCTCTGAGTACCTGAATAGGTTCAGGTGTAAGGGGAGCCCATCATGCATATGTGATCCTGATTGCGAGGAATCTGTAGTACACGTAATTTTTGAGTGTCCGGTGTATGGTCTGGAGAGATACGAAACAGAACACTTAATAGGTGAGAAGATTCAGATTGAAAATGTGGGCACAATTATGCAGGATGAAATAAAATGTAAAATATTCCTAAATTTTTGTACCAAATTAACATTAAAAGTAAATAAAAGAAATAGATAGTTAAGTTATGTTACATATGTATATTGAGTTATACATATCTTAAGCATATAAGAAATAAGCAGTAAGAAAATTTAACAGAAACGTGTACAAAAATTATAATAATAGGCAAAATTAGAAAAAAGAATATGTAAATAAAATATCGTGTGTTTGTATACTGAGTTATATATAAACATAATATAAAAACTGAAAAGCAATTAAAACTAAGAATAGTAATAAGTATAATTATATCATGTATCTATATACAGTCACAACATCTACACTAAAGAATAAAAAACAAATACACATACCTGCAATGACAACACTATAATAATATGTTGCTCATGACCCACCCAGTATAATAAAAGTCGAAAGACCCAAAAGTGTTCTGATGCAAAAAGTCTCTGACATCTATATCAGAGGAAAACAGAAGAACAAACAAAAAAAAAAAAAAAAAAAAAAAAAACCTAACCTAACCTAACCTAACCTAACCTAACCTAACCTAACCTAACCTAACCTAACCTAACCTTTTTTTTTTTTTTTTTTTTTTTTTTTTACCCGGGGAAATGCTTTACGCACCGTCTCTACGCGCGCCGCGGGGACGACGCGCGGAGGTGTGTGGGACTCCCCGACTCATGACGTGTCGGTATACCCACTAAAACCACCGGGGTGTCCGCTCCCTCTGTCATTGGAAGGGATCGCGGGGATGCGCGTTAGCACTTGCTACCGCAATCCCTGCCAACAGTCTGCTCGCTCTATGAGCGATGCTCATCCCATCGTGGCCGGCATACCGTGGACACTTGGTATGCCGGCAGCGTCCTGAGGACTTTTGGACAACGGGTTATCCCCGACCCCGTCATCCTGTCTCTCCCAATCTATGGCGGCAGGCGGTCGTAGGCAAGCCGTCTTCGGCCCACCCTTCTGCGCCTGATTGGTTGAGAGAGGGGATTATCCTCTCTCAGCCGTTCCGCCTCTTCCCGTCTGGTCATGACGGCACCGCAAAATGCAGAAACCGCGGCGAAGGATCGCTCTCCGCTGACCATCGATTCCGCTACCGCCAGCAGCGAGAGGTCAGTGCCTATCGCTGACACCAGCTCGGCCCGCTCGACCGCTCCGTCTGGGCAGTCTTCCAATGCATGCTGTGCAGTGTCGTCGGCGCAGCCGCATTGGTGACATTCCCTTGTGGGCTCTCTTCCCACCCGAAACAGGTAACTCCCGAAGCATCCATGCCCGGAGAGCACCTGCGTCAGGTGGAAAGAGAGTGCACCATGCCGTCTCTCGACCCAATCGTTGAGAATGGGTCGAAAAGCCGCAACGGCCCTGTGCCCATATCTTGGTTCCTCCAGCTGACGAGACCAAGCTTCGAGAAGCCGTTTTCGGGAGATTTCTCTGAGCCGTCTCGTCTCCTCCGGTATCAGTGGTTGGCCCCGGCTCTTAGCCTCCGCGCACCTCCTATATATGGTAGCCATCATTTTGGCGTCTAATTCCCAAGGCGGGGTTGCCGCCAACACGCACGCCGCCTCAACGGAGATGGTGCAATAACCTCTTATGGCCCTCGTCGCCATGACTCTCTGCGGCCTCCGCAGGAGAGTCTTGTTGTGTGGTGAGAGGGCATCTGCCCAGATGGGAGCACCGTATAGCGCCATCGACCTTACTACCCCTGTGAAGAGGCGGCGGCAGCCCAGTCCCGGACCTCCCAAGTTGGGCAGGAGGGAGCCAAGCGCTCTGGCAGTCCCTATCAGCTTGGGGGCGAGTCGGCGAAAATGCTCCTCAAAGTTCCAGCGACCGTCAAGCAGCAGACCCAAGTATTTCATGGATCGCTGCACGTCGATCCGGACCCCTCCCACCACTATGTGAGCCCCCGGTGGAGGGGACATTCGTGGACCGTGGAAATAGAGGGCCTCGGTTTTATTCAAGGCGACCTCGCAGCCTAGTCGCCGAATCCGGTCGACGACTTGCGCCACCCCAGCAGTGGCCAGGACTGCCGCGTCCCTGAACGACTCTGCACGGGACGTCACCAACGTGTCGTCGGCGTAACACGTCAGTTCCACGCCACGCAAGTTAGAGCCTCGCAGCACCCAATCGTACCCGATGTTCCACAGGAGTGGTCCAAGCACCGACCCCTGCGGAACACCACACGACATCCTGTGGCAATCCCATCCACCACGGATTGGGTACGCGATGACCCTCTCGCTAAGGTAGGCTTCCACACACCGGCGCAAATACTGAGGCACGTTGTGGTATTTCAAAGCCTCCCCAATACAGCTCCAGGGCAACGTGTTAAAGGCATTGGTGATGTCGAGCGACACCGCCATCATAACCTCGCCTCTGGACGTCGCCTCGTCCGAGAGGGCCCGCACGCGCGCTATTGCGTCAATCGTCGACCGCGCCCTCCGAAAGCCAAACTGAATGTCGCTCAGGTCCGGCCCGGTCTCTTCCAGATGCCGGGTGAGGCGAGCAGCCACAACTCTTTCAAATAGCTTGCTCACCTCGTCGAGCAGGACAATTGGCCGGTACGAAGCCGGCGACTCCGATGGCCTGCCCTGTTTCCTTAGCAGGACGAGTTTCCCCGCCTTCCACGCCTTAGGAAAACGGCCCTGAGCGAGGCACCCAGAGAAGATCCCCCTGACTCTGGTAGCGAAGGCAGCCTCCTCGCCTTTAAGGGACAGCACCCAGGCACGACCAGGTATGCCGTCGAGTCCCGGGGCAGTTGATGTTGCTCTGGAGGAAATTACATTGATGGTGTGCAGTCATTGTGTTTCCATTGTAGCTTCCTCCTGAGTCATCCGGCTTTCCGCAGTGGGAGCGGCGGGCCGGGTCCAAGGGTCCGTCCTGCCCTTTACTGGGGGAGGGCTACACTTGTTTCCCCCCATAACATGGCCATGAGGCCTGCCCGCATCCTGGCAGATGGCACACTTAGGCTGCGCGGTGCATCCTGTTGTTTTGTGGCCTGCGCGACCACATCGGTAGCATAAACCGCTCCTGTCACTGGTCGAGGGGCACGTCATGCGAGTGTGCCCCAGCCCCAAACACTTGTAGCACCGCAGGGGTCTTTGTTCGAGCACACGTACCTGTGCCGAGCTCCAACCGATAAGGAGACGACCACTCTCCTTGATCGTCTTGGCCGCTGCTACAGGGCATTGTAGCAGAACAGTACCCAATCCGTCTGAACCAGGGCGTATCTCCCCGACACTGACAAGCTCCGGTGAGCACCCACCTTTGGCAGCTACTGTGGCCTGAACTTCCTCCCTGATGATGGAGTCATCGAGACCCGAGATGCGAATAGCCACGCACTTGGTGGGTCTCGCCACTTTTGCAACCTCAGAGAGGACCTCGCGGAGTTTTCCTGCGAGTTGGTCCGCCTTCGCTCCACTCTGGGAGCCAGGAAGCTCAAGAACTCTAGCCCCTGTCACACCAGTCCGCATTTTGAGGGTACTGATGCCTAACTCTGATAGGGCATCAGGTCCGATGCGGTTCCTCGCCTGAGTGAGGACCTCCTTGTATGTCACTCCCCTCTCCCCTGCTTCCGGTAGGAGTGTAATGACTACAGCCGAAGAGCGAGGGGGGGTGAGCTTAGTCTTCCTATTCTTCTTCTTCTTTTTCTTTTTCTTGGCCTTGACCGCAGTTGGTGCCGACGTATTGGCCGGTGGCTTCGGCACATTGGCCCTTATAGCAGTTTTAGGGGCACTAGTCCTGCCAGATGGCTGTGGGGTACTAGTCCTACCCGATGGCTGCAGGGGACCTCCTGAGGCACGTTGGGGCGCCTGGGCGACCTTAGTGGCCGAAGGTGGGGAACTTTTCCCCTTCCCCTTGCCCTTCCCTTTTCCTTTTCCGACCACCGTGGTCCAGGATTCGTTCGCCATGTTGGCGGTACCGGTCGATTGCACAGGCTCCTGGAAGGGAGCTCGTGACCTCGCCAATGACCTAGCTACTTGGGATTCCAAAAGATTCCCCCCAATATTGGAAACCAATGCGGCTCCGGTTTCCACCATGTTGGTGGTGCTGGTCGATGGCATAAATTCCTTTAAAGGAGCCTGCGACCTCGTCAGCGAGTTCGCCACTTGCTGTTTGGCGGGTTTTGGGGTCCTCCCTTGAGTTCCCCTGACGTCGGCGGCGAGTGGGGGACGCGCACGGTGTACACGCTCCCCGTCGATTTTAGCGTCGATCATAGCTCCCAAAGTGAGCACGATCCGACGCTCCATCTCCTCCATGAGGTCTTTCACATCTTGTTTTGGAGCAGGCGGAGGAGTCTTCCTACCCCTCTCGGAGTAGTCCCTCCGGAGCGCCTTGAGCTCCACCTCATTTTGTTCGAGGCGATGCCTCAGCTGCAGGACCTCCCGTTGGTACCTTCGTGACTCCTCGTCTATCGTGCGACGCGAAAGACTGTCGACGATGTCTTGGAGGTCAGCCATCGATTTGTTTATATCCCTCTGGAAGGTCCCTTTTAAGTTACCGGACTTTTTGGCGATAAGGGCCACTCTGGCCAGTCTTTCGCCTGCTTTGGCCCTCAGATCTTCAGCACCTAGGGATTCTACATTCCCCAGGTCACTGAAGTTGGCCTCCTCAAGGGTGGCCGACGCCTTGTGGTACTTCTGGCTCTGGAGGGCCTGAAGAATTTCCTTCTCGGCAGCAGTGTCAGTGACTTGCTGCGTTTTAGGTATCTTTGCTCGGTTGAGCACCACAACTGGGGTCTTAAAGCCACCGCGAGCAGCAGTAGACCTTCTAGACCTCCTTACTTTTTGTTCGGTCTCCGTTTCGGATCCCGACTCCCTTTCAGAGAACAATCTCTTGTGAGACGTCTCCGAAGCCGCACAAGACGATGCAACTGACTCGGTGTCAGACATCGTGTAAGACATTGCAGATCGCACGAACTCTGGGTCCCTTTCAACCTGAAACCGGAGGCGACTCGACGGCCAGGGAACTGGGAGAACCAGAACGTTCGATCGAAGACAGGTAAGAACTTTCAAAGTCACCTACAGTCACAGTGCTCTTTAGCCGCCGGCCTGCCACTCCGTTACGGTGGTCAGGCGCGACGTTGCCCGGGGAACGCTACGAGGAAGCAAGCACTGTGGGGGGTCCCCCAACCTAACCTAACCTAACCTAACCTAACCTAACCTAACCTAACCTAACCTAACCTAACCTAACCTAACCTAACCTAACCTTACAAGGTGCTGCAAGCTAACCTCCAGCGTAAAAAACTGGCCACTATTGAACTACTTACAGAGGCGAAAAACCGCAAAGTTGCAGTAGCGCTCCTCCAAGAGCCATACGTGGGCCGGGAAAAGGTAATGAGGAGCTACAGAGGAGTGAGGGTCTTCCAGAACTCTGTGTGAGGCAACAATAGAAATTGAAAGGGGCAGCGCTACCACTTATGGCATATATAGCGATTCGAGATCCGCTCTAGAGGCTATTAAGAACCACAACATCAGTCATCCTATTGTCGTTAGAGTAAGGAAGATGTTGAAAATCATCTCCCGCCAAAATAAGAAAGTCGTTCTATTTTGGATAAAAGCTCACGTAGGAATGCCCGGTAACGAACGTGCTGATGAGCTGGCCAAAAGCGCTGCACTTTTTAAAAAAAGCGGATAGAGTGAACGTTGGGGAACAAGATGATTCTTGTGACCCACCGTTCACAATGGCTGAATTACAGTTTGCCAGCGCGTCGTTCAACCCAAAGAAGGCTCCAGGGGCTGACGGATTTACCGCCGATATATGTTGCCATAGCATAAATAGTGACCCAGAGCTCTTTCTATCATTCCTCAATAAGTGCCTCGCGTATCACCACTTCCCCAAGCCTTGGAAGAGAGCCACAGTAATAGTCCTGAAAAAACCAGGTAAAGAGGACTATACTAACCCAAAATCTTATAGACCAATAGGACTACTGCCAATTTTAGGAAAAATTTACGAAAAAATGCTGGTGGCTCGCCTCAAGTACTACCTGTTGCCGAGGATGAGTACTCGCCAGTACGGGTTCATGCCACAGAAGAGCACCGAAGACTCCCTCTATACTTTAATACAACATATCCGCGATAATTTGGACCAAAAGAAGATAGTTACATTGGTATCATTGGATATAGAGGGGGCCTTCGATAGCGCCTGGTGGCCGGCTATAAGAGTCCGACTGGCTGAGGAAAAGTGTCCTTGGAACTTGAGGAAGGTTATAGATAGTTACTTGAATGGCAGGGAAGTGGCACTGAGGTACGCTGGGGAGGAGTATAGAAAGTGCACTAACAAGGGCTGTGTACAGGGCTCTATCGGCGGTCCAATATTATGGAACCTCCTACTAGACCCCCTCCTAAAAAGCTTGGATAGTATGGGGATCTTTTGTCAAGCCTTTGCAGACGACATTGTCTTGGCCTTCGACGGTAGCGCAGCATGTGAGGTGGAGAGATGTGCCAATGCCGCACTTGCACATGTTCTGGCGTGGGGTGTCGAGAATAAACTTAAGTTTTCTCCACACAAAACGATAGCAATAACTATAACAAAAAAGCTAAAATACGACACGCCACGCCTGAGCATGGGGGGGGGTTGACATTGGCATGTCAAAGGAAATGAAACTTCTGGGTCTCACCGTCGACGACAAGTTAACATTTAACACCCATGTCGCAAACATCTGTAGAAAAGCAATAGGCGTCTACAAAAAATTGGCGAAGGCTGCAAAAGTGAGCTGGGGATTACAACCAGAGGTGATCCGGGTGATCTACGTGGCAACAATGGAGCCTATACTACTGTACGCCGCCAGCGTCTGGGCCCCTGCTGCAAAAAAATTGACAACTATAAAGCGGCTAGCGACAGTACAACGCGGAGTCGCTCAAAAACTATGTAGAGCGTACCGCACGGTCTCCCTCAACTCGGTACTAGTACTGGCCGGAATGCTTCCTCTTGACCTCAGAGTTCATGAGGCAGCTACCTTATACCAAGCCAAGAGGGGCGTTCCTCAGCCAGGATTGGGAGACCGGGAGGTCGAGCGGATGGCTCCAGCAATAGAAGCCCCACACCCCGCAGAACGCGAAAACTTGGAGCTCGTGTGCCTGGTAAACCAAAACGAAGTAAACGAGTATCGATGGCTTAACATACAGATATTCACAGATGGGAGCAAGATTGGGGGTAGGATTGGCGCCGCACTATCCGTATGGTGCGGCGGGGTCGAGATTAGAACCCTCAAACTTGCTCTACCAACATACTGTACGGTTTACCAGGCGGAGCTCCTAGCGATAAATAGGGCAGCCAAGCTTATACTGCAGCACGGGGCCTGTTCCTTTGGAATCTTCAGCGACTCCATGGCAGCTCTTTTAACCGTCAAGAACCCCAGTTGCCTCCATCCCCTGGCCGTTGAAGCCAGAGACAATATGAAACAAGCGTCTCGCCAAGGCAAAGTTGTTACTCTGTTTTGGGTAAAGGCTCATGCGGGATTGGAGGCAAATGAGAGAGCTGACGCGCTGGCCAAGGAGGCCGCTGAAGGTTCCAAGAAAAGACATGATTATGACAAGTGTCCGGTTTCATTCATCAGGCGAAGCATAAGAACGGCAACGCTTGATGAATGGAGCCACAGATACGATATAGGCGGGACGGCATCGGTGACGAAAATATTCTTCCCTAATGCTGTGGCGGCGTATAGGATAGTGCGGAAACTAACAATTAATAATGTCAGTACGCAGATAATGACCGGGCACGGTGGGTTCTCCGAATACTTGAACCGTTTCGGGTGTAAGGAGAGCTCATCGTGCATCTGCGATCCGGAAATGGAGGAGACTGTTTCGCATATTCTGTTTGTATGCCCCGTGCACGCTGTGGATCGCCTTAACACAGAAATGGAATTAAACCACAAATTGACGCCACAAAATGTACACGAAATTATGCATAGCAAGCAAAGAGACAAATTTATCGATTATTGTAAAAAAGTAGCGGAAATAGTAATATTAAGAAACAAAACCAGATGAAGGAATTATGCTGTCATAGTATTATGTAAAATATTATAGATTAGCATAAAATATAAGTTGTTTAAAAATATAAAGATGTTAACAATAGTTGTAAATAGATTATGTAGGTAAAAAGTGTTGTATATAATAAATTAAATTAGTTGTCCTAATTTATCCCCAAATAAATAAAAAACAAAGTTAAAATTGATAAAAATGGATAAAAAGTAGCATAGGCAAAGTAGATGGGAGTCCCACCCATAATAGCAGTGAAAGGTGATGGATGTAAGAAAGATCAAGTATGAAGAATAAAAGTGCGAGAGGAATAAATGCGTGAACTTGTATGAAAGAGTACCCAGCTAAAAAATGACTCCGATTATGTTGGAGGTGTAAGAGAATACAAAAAAAAAAAAAAAAAAAAAAAAAAAACCTAACCTAACCTAACCTAACCTAACCTAACCTAACCCAGTCGCGCGCATCCCCCCGCGCCGAACGCACACTTTGAACGCTGCTCCGCGCATAAAATTTTCTTTGAAAATTCATAAAAATAGGATTTTTTGAAGCAACAGTGAAGTGCGATACACCAAAACACGCGGGAAGTGACGGCCTATCTTTTGGCGTAAAATGTTTTTTCGACAATTTTCTGTATAAATTTTTATTAAGAAAAAAGTGAAATTTTTCAAAATTTTCAAAATTTTAAAACTTTCACCGCGTACGCTGCAAGATTAAGCGCTGTGACCTAGCTGTTTTTTGAAGTCATAACGTCGGCGCCTTGGAGGACCACCTGTCTGCCAACTTCTGGATTTTTCCCCCCAACCGGGGGGAAGATATTGCTGAAAAACCGGAAAACACGTGGCCATGAGGTCATTGATTCCGTGCCGTGCGGCTGTTCCTGATGGACCTAAAAAATAGTGGACACACGTTGAAGACCCCTCCCGTTTTCGGATTTCAAATATTTGGACAACTCAGTGAGTTATAAATTTTTCAAAAAACTTCAAAATTTCAAACTTTTTTATCTCGCAATCAAGATCAGTGACCTGCACTTTTTATTTGACTGATATATAGTGACTAAGTGATAGTTTTTATGACAAAAATTTCAAAATTTTTTGTTTCGTAGTTATTTTATTATAATTTTTTGAAAATAAATGCCTGCCACGTGGTCATATAAGTAGCAACCCCTGACCAAAATTTTTTTCTCTGGAAATCTTAATTTTATTAGTGTTAAGGATTGACGGCCAAAAAAAGGCAAAATTTTCTTTAGTTTTAATTTTTTATTGTGATTTCTCTTAAATTTAAGTGTTTTTTGTAAATATTAAATCAGGTTTTTATTTTATTTTTAAGTGTGTATTCTCAACTTGTAGCTCTTGCCAGGACCTTCAAAACGAGCCCAAACTCGGCCCGATTCGACCAAGGACAACGATCTTGGGAGCATTTTCAAATTTCGGTCCGCCATATTGGCCGCCATTTTGAATTTTTAAATTGAATATAACTTTGCTAATTGTGATCGTAGAAGGACGAGATTTTTTGTGGCTATAAGAGAACCATTGACTCTACCTTAAAAAAGAGCCAAAACTCTACATAGAGTGTCCAAAATTTTGACCTCGTTTTAGCGGTCAAAGCGATACCCCTGGACAAGCCCATACCCTCGGTCTTTATCCCGTCCTTCTACGACCAAAACTGACCCCAAAATCTTACTTTTAAAAAACGGCGGCCATTTTGGACGCCATATTGGAAAAATTGTTTTTTGAATAACTCGAGAACCATTGGTCGCATCGGGACGCGGTTTTCTTTGCTGATACTGGCACTAGAAAACCTATCGTTCTGACTTATCAAAGCAACAAATATTGACGGCGGCCATCTTGGTAGCCATATTGGAACTGCTCTTTTTGACATAACTCAGACTGTATTAACGCTACTGAAGTGCGGTTTTCACAGTACGTCTTGGAATTGCTGGAGCTTTTTTACACACACGCGACAGACTCTATATAGAGTCAATTCACACATATATTTTCTTTTTTTTTTATATATTATAATCTTTTTATAACTTTTACAAACTTACGTTTTATATTCTTATTACTATTTTTGACACGCATCTCCTTCAAGATGTTTGGTATAAGAACGCCACCTAAAGAACAAAGTGGCGATGTAGAGACGCAAAAGTCACCCCCTAGGACCCAGACCCTAGTTTCTAAGGTGAGGAGCAGCATTGGCGCTTGGGAAGCAGCGGGGACTCAAAACTCCACTCCTGTAACTAGCAAGGTTGCTGACGCGAGTCAGAGAGTGAATGCACCCAAATCCTCCCCAGCTAAACCATCTTTTCCCGACCGTGTCGCAGAGGCACGAGCTCACTTAACAAAGGCCAAAATGCACCTAAACAACTCAAGGAATCTGAGGTCAGATATAAAGACAGGGGTTCTAGAAGCTGTTGACCGCCTGTATCAACTGGTAAAAGAGTCTGTGCTCGAACACAAGAATGGAAAGGGAAAGGCAAATACAGCGAAAGAAACTATTGCCTCCAAAAGTTCGGAATGCATGGAAACAACGGGAAACCCCGAATTCCAAAGAAACATCATCACCCGAATCGACGAACATACTCAGCTCCTTCTAGACAACAACAAGAAAATGGAGGAGCTAAAAGCAAGAATCGACGAGCACAAACAACTAATGGAGACAAAAACATACGCCAGCGTTGTTGCAAACCAGGAAAACAAAACCCCTCCAAAAAACGGTACCCTACACTCTGTGATCATAACATCGAAAACGGAGGCGGATACCGGGGAGCAGGTGCTCGCAAAGTTGAGAGAGGTGGTAGATGCCAAAAAGGGATGGGTTCATGTGGAAAAAGTACGGAAAGCAAAAGATAGGAAAGTAATCCTGAGTTGCAAAACAACTGAAGAACGTCAGAAAGTAAAAGACCGCATTGAGAGTGCAGGCAGAGACCTAATAGTAGAAGAAGCAAAAAACAGGGACCCACTTCTTATGCTTAGGGATGTCTTGGTGGCAAACACCGACGAAGACATTCTTAAAGCATTAAGAAATCAGAACAGAAGTATCTTTCAGGGTCTAGAACCTGGAGAAGAAAGGCTTGCGATCAAATACAAGCGCAGAGCCCGCAATCCTCACGTTTGCCACGTAGTCATCACTGCCTCCCCTACGGTCTGGAGGAGAGCACTAGAGGCTGGTACTGTACATATAGATCTCCAACCGATCCGAGTCATGGACCAGTCCCCTCTGGTACAATGCTCCCGATGCTTGGGCTACGGACACAGTAAGCGCTTCTGTAAGGATGAGGTGGACTTGTGCAGTCACTGCGGCGGCCCGCATCTTAGAGCGGAGTGCCCAGATTGGATGGCGGGTGAAAAACCTTCCTGCAGAAACTGCACAAAAGCCGAGTTAAGATCCACCGAGCACAACGCGTTTAGCCAAGACTGCCCAGTAAGGATGAGATGGGATAGACTGGCCAGAGAGTCCGTAGCCTATTGCTAAAGGCGAACAAGGCAAAAAACTTCCCTACCACGTCTTGCAGGCCAACTTGCAGCGATCGAAGCTAGCGACAAATGAAGCCTTCCTAGAAGCAAATAAACGCAAAATAGCAGTGGCACTCCTTCAGGAGCCATATGTGGGCGGGGCAAAGATCATGAAATGCTATCACGGGTCGCGAATTTTCCAAGGCACAGGTGACGGGATCGTTAAGGCAGCCATAGCCATTTTTGATCCCGATATTGACGTGATCCAGTATCCAGACCTTACCTCAGAAAATATAGTCGTGGTAGAGATCAAAACCACCGCTTGGAGAATTGCACTCGTGTCCCTCTATTTTGAGCCCGACCAACCCATTGGCCCCTATATAGACCATCTGCAGAAGATCGAAAAATTGCTTCCTATCAAGAGCATGATCGTTGGCGGTGATGCTAACGCAAAGAGCATATGGTGGGGAAGTAAACAAACGGACCACAGAGGGGAAGAAATGACTAGCGCCTTGCATGAGATGGGTCTACACGTACTAAACAGCGGCAATACTCCAACTTTTGATACTATACGCGGTGGGAAGAGGTACTCCAGCAATGTGGACATAACCGCCTGTTCGACAGATCTGCTTGACCAAACCGATGAGTGGAGAGTTGTAGAGGGTCTCACTAGCTCGGACCACAACGGTATTATTTTTGATATAAAATTACACAAATCTAAAGGAAATAGCATAGAAAGAACAACAAGACTTTATAATACTAAGAAAGCAAATTGGAATCTGTTTACCGAAAAATTCAAAGATCTTAAGAAAGACTACCACCTAACTAAGACTGAAATAGACCAAATAAAAAACAAAGACCAAATAGAAAATATAGTAGATAAATTAAACATAGTTATAACAAAAGCTTGTGAACATGCGATTCCAAAAAAGAAAAAGAATGTAACACTTAGTATACCGTGGTGGTCCGAGGAGCTTGCAGCGATGAAAAAGGAGGTAGCGACTAAACGCCGCAGGATCCGATGCGCTGCACCTGTCCGCAGAGCTGGAGTAGTTGAGGACTATATAGTACATAAAGAAAAATATGAAGCAGAAGTGATGAAAGCCCAAACCAAAAGTTGGAAGGAGTTCTGCAGAAAGCAGGATAGAGAAACTGTATGGGACGGAATCTACAGGATAATGTCGAGAACTACAAAAAGAGAGGAAGACATTTTATTGGAGAAGGACGGTAAGCCCTTGGATGCGAAGGGATCGGCAAATCTGTTGGCGGAGACCTTTTATTCGGACGACAGTAAGGACACTGACACGCCATACCACCGTCAAGTCAGACATGAAGCTGATAAGGTGAACAATGAAAACCATTGTGATCAATGTGACCCATCGTTCACAATAACCGAGCTCATGGCGGCAATGAACTCCTTTAATCCAAAAAAGGCTCCGGGTGTCGACGGGTTTACGGCCGATATTTGCCTTCGCGCAGTAGAGAGCGACCCTCACCTGTTTCTGGGGCTCCTAAACAAATGCCTGGAGTACTCCTGTTTTCCCAAACAATGGAAAGAGGCTACAGTGGTGATATTGAGGAAACCCGGAAAAGAAAAATATACAACCCCAAAGGCATACAGGCCGATCGGTCTCCTTCCGATCCTAGGAAAGATTTACGAGAAAATGTTGGTGGGCCGTTTAAAGTATCATCTTCTCCCAAAAATAAGCACCAGACAGTATGGGTTTATGCCCCAGAAAAGCACCGAAGACTCCCTCTATGACTTAATGCAGCATATCCGCAAGAAATTGAACCAAAAGAAAATAATAACGCTAGTCTCTTTAGACATAGAGGGAGCCTTCGACAGCGCCTGGTGGCCAGCCATAAGGCTAAGACTGGCAGAGGAAGAATGTCCGACAAACATTAGACGGGTTTTCGACAATTACCTCACAGATAGAAGGGTCACAATTAGGTACGGGGGGGAAGAAGCCAGCACTGAGACGACCAGGGGTTGCGTCCAGGGTTCCATAGCTGGACCAATCCTCTGGAATCTCCTTCTTAACCCCCTTCTTAAAAGTCTTGAAGAAAGAGGCGATTATTGCCAAGCCTTCGCCGACGATATTGTGCTCGTCTTTGATGGGGATGCGGCTCAAGAAATACAGGCTCGAGCAAATGCTGCCCTTAAACATGTTCAGGAGTGGGGTGTCAAAACAAACTAAAGTTTGCTGCTCATAAAACGAATGCAATGGTCTTGACCAGGAAATTAAAATATGACACGCCACTGTTGAGCATGGGGGGGGTCAGCATTTGCATGACCAAAGAAATGAAACTACTGGGGTTGACTATTGATGATAAGCTGACTTTTAGAAACCACGTCACTAATGTGTGTAAAAGGGCTGTAGCAATCCAGAGACAATTAACTAGAGCCGCAAAAGTTAGCTGGGGCTTAAACCCTGAGGTAATTCGGTCCATTTATATTGCAACAGCTGAACCCATTGTCTCATATGCCGCAAGCGCATGGGCACCGGCCGTATTGAAAGTGGGTATTATTAAACAGTTGAGTTCTGTCCAGAGAGGAATTGTACAAAAAATGTGTAGAGCCTATAGAACTGTGTCCCTCAACGCAGCACTGGTCCTGACTGGGATACTCCCCCTCGACTTACGAATCCGTGAAGCGGCATCATTGTACGCGGCTAAGAGAGGGGCGCCCCTACCAGGACTAGCCGACCGAGTGATCGAGAGACCATCACGGGCGTTAGACTCCCCACATCCCGCGGAACATAGCGGCCTGAAGTTCTTAAGCCTGGTAGACCAGGAACAGTTAAATTTACACAGGAACCACGACATCTGCATCTACACCGACGGGAGTAAGATTGAGGGAAAGGTTGGAGCAGCACTATCCATTTGGAGTGGTGCAATTGAGACCAGGTCCCTCAAACTTACATTACCGTCCTATTGCACCGTATACCAGGCTGAACTTCTGGCCATATGTGAAGCGACCCGGATAGCACTGAAGAATAAAGCAAATAGTTATGGAGTCTACAGCGACTCAATGGCAGCGATCCAAACTGTAACAAACATAAGTTCCCTCCATCCCTTGGCGGTGGAAGCTCGTAGAAACCTTAAAAATATCGAAATCCAAGGAAAAAATGTACAGTTGTACTGGATAAAAGCCCACGCCGGAATGGAAGGGAACGAACGTGCTGACCACCTAGCCAAAGAGGCGGCTGTAGACTCCAAACGCAAAGCTGACTATGACCTGTGCCCAGTTTCATTCGTGAGGCGAGATATCCGTATGGCCTCGCTTAGCGAGTGGAACACAAGGTACAGGGAAAGCGAAACTGCTGGAGTGACAAAGCTTTTCTTCCCTGATGTGTTCTCGGCGTACTCTGTCATCCGGAAAATCGAACCCACGGCTATTACGACACAATTAATGACTGGACACGGTGGGTTCTCTGAATACTTGAACCGATTCAAGTGTAAGGAGGACCCATCGTGTATATGCGAACCTGGAATCAAAGAGACCGTACCCCACTTACTGCTGGAGTGCCCAGTATATGGCAAAGAAAGAACTGAAATAGAATATAAGATAAATGAGAATTTAACAGTAAATAATATAAAAGAAATTATGTTAAGTAAAAATAGAAGTATATTTTTGGAATACTGTAATAATATAGTTAAGAAAACAATTATAAGAAATAAGTAGGTTAAGTTATGCTGATAAAATATAATGATTATATTTTAATTCAACATAAAAATGTAACATGTAAACAAAAGTTTGAAAAGAAAATAGATAAGTAGACCAATAAGTATATTATAAGTACAAGAGAAAATTGTAAAGAACCTAACCTAACCTAACCTAACCTAACCTAACTGTCATTCGTAAAGTGGCAAAACTACAGAAGAGGCATGAAGAATCAGAAACTGATGCAGTCACAAAGCTCTTCTTCCTAGACGTGCGTCGAGGCCACAAAACACTTAAGTTAATTAAAATGAACAACCCACTTGCACAACTCTTCACTGGCCACGGTGGCTTCGGCGCATACTTATACAGATTCAAATTAAAGGCCTATGCATCATGTGACTGCGATGGCATCACACCACAAGACATAGTACATTTACTCGACAATTGTCCAAAATTTACTAAATCTAGATTTGATTTTGAACAGAAATCGGGCATTAAAGTTATGAGTGACAACTATAGATATTTTTTGAATGACAACGATTGCAGACCTCTTTTCTTGACATACGCCCTAAACATCGTAAAAGCGTCACGTCAACAGAATAAAAGCTCCGTCAAATATATAAAAGACGACTAATTGATTAACAGGTTACCTGATTGACGCTGGTATAATAAATAAGCCATTATAGACCAGGAACTTGTATGAATAAGTCAACAGATTAATCTAGGAGGACATGTTTTCCTATTAATACTCTAGAAACAGTATAAGGATAAAAATGTTGATGTAATGTACCAACTGTAATACAATTTTCCAGTGTATGTAAATTGTTAGACTAAATTGTGAGAACCCGTTTTCCTGGAAATTTATCTAGAAATAGCAAAGGGGATACCGGATGTATGCACATATATGAACGTATGTACGTACATATTATGTGTATATATGCGTATGTTTACGCATGTGTATCTTTTGTCATTTCCTTACTGCTAAACAGCACCAAATTTTAATAAGAATTTTCTATGTAAAAAGTAAAAATAAATAAGTAAAACTAAATGTTGCAACTTTCTAGCATTGTGTATTTAAGTTAAGAAAAATGACAATGTAACCCAATATAAAAAAAAAACAATTAATTAATTAAAAGAAATGATTGAACATAAAAAAGAATAAAGAATGTTGAAAAATAAAAATCAACAGTAACGGCAGTAAAGGTTTAGTCAGTACAAGTCTGACACTGCCTGGGTCCTCCCTTCCCAGGCGTCCAAGAGGATTACCCTGACTGCCTAAAAAAAAAAAAACCTAACCTTACCTAATATATATCAATATATTATATAATCGTAATTTATTAATGCGACTTGTTTCTTTTACATGCTATTTTAACTATTTATACTATGAATTTAATAAACAACTGTCTATATTTTTTGTCTCTTATGAGTTCTTGTAAATTTTGTAACTTTATTTTAATTTTCGTCTCTTGCTCAATTTCAAAATTTCAAATCGTTCACTGACAAAAACAGGGCAGTCTATAAGCAGGTGGGGAACCGTCTCGTCCTCCGCGGGGTCACAGATGCATGATTTGTTCTCCTTGCACCTGAACCGGGTCAGGTACTCGGAGAACCCACCATGCCCCGTAAGTGCTTGCGTCAAGTCTTTAATCATTGGTATCTCACGGACAGTTCTGTACGCATCTATCGCCTCTGGGAAAAACAATTTTGTTATAGAGGCCGTTGTTCCAGTCTTATACCTACGGTTACATTCAGCTAGCGTCTCGATGCGGATCATTCGCCTGACATATGATAGGGGGCATTTGTCGTAATCAGGCCTCCTCTTTAACCCCAGAGCAGCCTCTTTTGCTAGAGAGTCAGGTCTCTCGTTACCTTCAAGTCCGGCATGGGCCTTAATCCAGAGTAAACATACAACTTTGTTCTGGAGACTAGCGCGACGTATGAGATCTCGTGTTTCTACTGCTAGAGTATGACTAGTAGCGAAATTGACCACCGTCTGAAGGGCTGCCATGGAGTCACTAAAGATAGCAATTTCGTGCTCTTTTCGGCGAAGTGCCTCTCTTGCCGCTTCGCAGAGTGCGAGTAGTTCAGCCTGGTAGATAGTCCCATAAGATGGTAGGGCAAGCTTGATGGTTTTACTTTCAACATTACCAGCCTAGATGGAAAGGGCGGCCCCAACTTTACCCTAAATTTTACTACCATCTGTGAAAATGCGCACTTCATAATGGCAATGATTTTTGTATTGGTCTTTGTCGACCAGGCGTCCCACCCGCAAGTTGCTCATTTCCGCGGGATGAGGTGCATATATTGCCGGTGCCATTTGCTCGATCTCTCTGCCGCCCAGCTCTGGCAGGGGTACCCCTCTCCTTGCCTCGTACAGCGAGGCCGACTCCTTAATTCGGAGATCGAAAGGGAGTATTTCCGCCAGTAACAGTGCTGAGCTCAGAGAGACCGTCCGGTAGGCACGGCAAAGTTTCTGGGCAAAGCTTCGTTGACAGGTAGAGTACTGAAGACGAAAGGTAGGACTTTGAAAAATCATCAGAGAGCTCCGTTGCTGATGGAATCGTAGCTCAGGACTTTAATCAGTAATTTAATTCATTATCGAAAAAGCTTATGCAATCGACATCAATTAATGTATGGATCTTCCAAAATTCATCCCTAATCAGCAATTGATACAGTACTAAAATTCACACCTTAGTCCCTTACTTGGTAACAGTACTAAAGTTCACACCTTAAAGCCATATAGTTTCGTAATAATAAACCAGCTCTATAGTCAACGTAGCTCTTTCGTAATTTTTCTGTCCCAACATTCGAATTCGGAACTCTACCTGTTGGACTACACGGGTTTCCTATACAATCAGTCTAGATTTTCCATCATCAGAATAAACATCGACAAGGAGAATACCTCAAAAATCAAAATTTCGAAAATACTTGGTATTTAACTCGTGTAAAAATTTACTTGCAACAAATCAAGTGAGGTATTTTTTTTTTGCGAAAGCATACGTGACGTCACATGGACCACGTCTGTCCTTCGCGAATTCGCTTTAACTAGCACATTTATGAAATAATACTGTAGAAGGGTCTCAAGTTACGTAAGTCATCCAAGCCGAAAGTAATTGTGAAATAATCTATTTTCATCAATAGGTTCCAAATGCGTCATCAACTTTATAAGTAAACCTAATATTTTCCTACATCTATAAGATATCAAGTTGAAGGAAGCTTGGCTTAATGATACAAAGATAGCGATTGAGTGTTTAAAATACTTTAAGCGTTATGAGTTATGACATTAACTAAGCTAGACTAAGATTCTATTAGTAATAACGACAACAAATGGAATCATGTAAGAATAAATAACTATTTCAAACGTTACTGTGTTTGACTCAAGTATCCCCTGATATTCATTCAGTTGGAGAAAAACTAGAGTAATCGCCGTTTGCTTGTCACTTAACACCTCGATTGAAATTTCGCCTACATCGGTAGGAACAGACATTAATTTATGCGTAAGCCACCTATAAATTAATCGGAATTGATAATAGAAAATCATATGTCTTCGAGTTTTCCTGCCGTGACGACTTGTGGAAAATAACTTTTCAGTTTGTAGCGAGTTGACTCGGTTTTAGAATAAGCCTTGAAAATGAATTCCACGATTGCTGTTGTGATACTCGTGACTGTGATTGTCGGGCCTGTGACATCACGGTTCTTCGTCGGAGGTCCAGTAACTCGAAAAACCTGCCTGTCGTTAGGACTAAGTGTAAGTAAATTTGTAGACCCTTTTGAGGCGTGCAATTTACCCTTAACAAATTGGAGTAACGAGTATCGTTACTTTTCAGTGTTTCAGGTCAAAACTTCCTTGTTGCTCAAATAGCTACGGTGGACACACTATGGGATCAGTGACGTGCTTTAAATTTGGAAAGGGGAGGTGTCAGACCAATGAAAGCATTCCAAACTTTGACGAGTATATAAGGTTAGCTAGGAATCTGAACAGCACAAATTTTGAAGAACTGAAGAGAACATACTGGGCTTCTATTTCGGGTCTCTGTACAACAAAGCCGAACTTAAAAGACGTACATTCATCCAAAACACACGTTGTCTATTGTCTGTATTTTTTGGTTGTACACGTTGATAGTTAGTCTGAAGTGTGTCAATTATAGCAATAAATGTAAGCTTCCTGTATTGTGCTCAACACTAGTAAGATTATTATAAATTTTGAATCTATGTTTGCTTTAGCTATGGAATATTATGGTGTAATCACATAAATGATTTTGTAAAAATTAGCATCATTATTATGCATTTTCGCATTATTAGTGATACATAAAGGTTTTTTGATCGTTTCCATAGCGTGCGCATCAAAATATTCTCTGATTAAGCTAAGGTAAATTCCTAAAGCTAACCTGTCCTTGCATCATAGGAATTATAGAGAACTAAAAAAAGGCATTTAAGAATAATTGTTTCTTTGGATCTGCCAGTCCTAATACTGTCAAGGCGTTGAAGAAGTTGGCACTTGATATTATCCATTGGGACCCTTGGCAATGACAGTGACTCATTATCACTAGTACTCGTTTTAATGATTCAAAAGCTGACAATCACTGACAATATATTGTCCTATAGGACATCCATTTTTTGTCTTCTGCGCACGTGAATGCTTCAAAAAAGAGTACTGCATCTCAACTACTTCTTACTGTAGTAATAGTGGTTTACATAGAGAAAATCAAAAAAAGCAAAAACTAGCCTTGACTAAGACGTTTATTATATTTAATATATGCCGCACAATTTGTGCAAGAATATAGCCACATGGTAATAAGAAGCCATTATCATTTCAAATGAGCATATATCAACGTTTATTGCTTTAGCGATGCGTTTTTTATTTTTAGTTGTGCAGAGGACCGAGCTCTATAAATATAGGTCTCGTCTGCAATAGCGTAAGGTGACCACAAATTATAGCTTTTTTTTTCAGAACACACATTGGTAATTAAAAAATTAAAATGTTACAGAAGTTTTAACTACAGGGTTACTGAGACAATGATATAAATTTTTAAAATCAGTAGGATCAATTTTTTTTATTTTTTATCCTCTTTCTCCAGCCCTCGGCATCGAAAGTGGCAGAACTTTCAAAAAAATACAAAATCAAGTGTAAAAGATGCATTATATTTCACAAAACTTTTGAACACAAATAGTTTTTGTGCTTTAAAATGTCCGATAATCTGCAATGTTTTGGGCACATTACAGTCAATTTTTTGTCGTCGAAAAAACTTTAGCGCTCCGCCAATATATAAAGACCCACATTTGGTCTAGACTTTTAGTGTTCATGAGCTTACTTTTGATAAAAGTTAGTTTTATAGTGCTCACTTCGATCTCATTTATCTACGTAAGTATTTTTTTGTTTTTACCGTAATTTTGTGCCTTTAAAGTTTCAATATTTTAGTTTTGCGCCTTTAAGACAATACATTCGTGATTTTTGATTGACAGATAACAACTATAAAATGGGCAGCGCAAGACTGTTATTGTGCCTTCTAGTCTGTGCACTAATTTTGATATTAGTCCAAGGAAGACAATCGGGTTTGGTAGGTTGAAATATGAATCTCATTTGCAGTAATATTGTCACAGGATTTCACTTACATGAGTTACAATGTGAACCCCAAGATCTGATGATTAGACTAAGAAAAACAAATTTTTCATTAAAATTTATTCTTTTTTAAGTCCAAATAAATCTAGTTCAATCCATTGAAGTTTATAATAAGCTTCAAATTTTAAATCGAAAAAATACTCAAAGAAAATTTTATAATTTCTCACTCATCTTCGACGTAAATCCTGTAATGTCGATTTTATAACTCAAAATTTTTTTTTTCTAGTACGGTTTTGAGACACAGTGGAGAAAGACAGGTTTAAATAATGGTCTCAGTAAAACCTCGTCGCCGGGGAGTAATTCATCGGAAAATTATGACGAAAATAAGAAAGACCCTTTTTTTTAAATTGTTTAAAAATTTTTACTTGATTCAAGAATTTCATTTTGAAGGCCAAGAAATTATTCTTGATGTGAGAAAATTTTTCTTGCGTCAAGAATTTATTCTCTTGACTCAAGAACTAACTTTTATAATTTTTATATTAACTTCATATTTTATTATTATTTAAGTATAGCATATGGTTATATAAGTCTATCGCCAATGTATAAATATGTACTATACTGTGGCCTTGTGAATGGCAATTGCTGTTGGGCCTATGTAAAAATAAATAAATAAATAAATAAATAAGAACATCATTTTCTTCAAAATGGTATTCTTGGTTCAAGATTTCGGCTGCCCAATTTTAAAACAAAGTAAGGGACAAAAATTGAATTTCAATTTAATCATGTTCATTAGAACGAATTCGACTTCATTAGAACGAAAAATGCTAAAAAATCGTCTTTGAAAAATTTGTTCCTTACTGTGCTTTGAAATTGGGCAGCCGATTTTCTTCCTTGAATCAAGGAAAATTTTTTATCAGTGTGATGAAATTTTTCATATTTAATAACAACTAGTGTCGATAAGTAGCATTTAAATTAAGTATTGCAATGAATTCCATTAGTTTTAAATTTAAGCACTCTGTAGTGAGAACATATTATCTAAATTAATAGTAAATTCCCTGGATACTTATTTTTACTATATTTGAATAAATGTATCGTTGTTTATAATATGTCGGTTAATTTAAAAATAAAAAATATACTTAACAAATTACTAGGCTATAATACTCATGTAATTGTTAAAAATAGAATAATAGTCAGTTTTCTTTAATTCGAATGTCCCATCTGCGCGGGATATGTTCCACATGTGCCGTATATGTTCCACATGCGCAATGCATGCAATATACGTAAAATAATTAAATAAGATAATTAATTAACAACTTTATCAATGAGATTGTCCTCAATACACTTTGTTTTATTACTAATAGTATAGTGCCCTAATGATGCGTATTACTAATGCAAAAATGACCCAAGTCAGTAGAGAACACTTTAAATTAGTTACGACGTTATCAACGGATCGCATTAAGTTCTACAACAATGTTGACATTGGTTCTAGCCTCACCATGTAGACATTAATAGTAAAAGAGTCTGGTAAATGTTTTTGGAATGAGCTAATTCCTGCATGAAGCCCAGTCACGAGCCATTGTACGCAATACAAAATTTTATCTAGTTTTTACCATAATTACTAGCTACGTTATAATTTAACAAATTATAAAGTACAATTCTAGTCAGCAATTATTATTATTTAATAGATTTAGATATTTTTTCCAAAGGTCCTGTACTGAACATCCTGTCCATAAAATGCTTCAGATCTAGATGTCGTTCAATTTTTTCTAAATCCTTCACATAATTATTGTAGTCTCTTTGAAAATCTTCATCATCTTTTAATTCCTCTATATGCCGTGAATCTTCAAAGCGAAACATCTTGTCCGGAGTAACACAAGAACTGCTTACCAGGTAATCACAGTATCGTTTCATCACTAGAGAACTTCTGTTTCCAAATTTTTTGTGACAACATGGTTCTGACGACAGTCCACACTGAAAATATAAACATGCTCATTAAGTACAAGTGATTAAAATAAGACGATAGTTATTACTTAAATACTCGCTTTAGCCGGTTCCATAGCTAAGAGGTTGGAACCGAACCCTTATAAGCTCAGTGAGCTGCGAAACAGTGTAAAAAAAATACTCACTTTGCTCCACTCGGGAAGACATTCCACTGGCTTTTCTGTTGGTTCGGTCACTATCATGGTCATGTGTCACCCTCTAAAATGAATATAGCTGACTCTGAGGCCATCTGTTGTCATTATTTTACATGATAACCTAAGTGAACAGTACTGACAATTGTTACATCAGCAACGGAAACATCATCGCATTACCGATAAGATATCAGCATCCTGTTTTGAAAAAAAATGCTACTGGGTTTTTCACAACAACAAGGGAACAAACAAGTCGTACGTCATACGAGGGTATATATGACTGGTCTTCATAGGGGACATCAGTGTTCTATTAGCATCTGTGATGAACTGGTCTACACTGTAAAAGTTCGCTGCAAAATTTTAAAATGGCCTGTTTAATCCTTTTGTTCATTTCGATGGTTGCAATGGTGATAGCTGAAACAGAGTCTAAGGAGTGTCTTCCTGTTAATCACTACGTAAGTTGAATTTGCGTGCTGTTCTCAAAAGTTCAGTTATGTTCTTTTATTAAAGTAATTAATTGTAGATTATTTTTTTTTTTCAGTGTAGAAACCTCAACGATTGTTGCCCCGTTGAAAAACTAGTGGATGGAAGAAAGACTACTGTTGAGGGAATCTGTGACATTTTAGACAGTGATAGGTGCCGAGCAATCGATGAGGTTCCAGTATTGAGGAAAATGATGGAAACGAATAAGAAACTCTTGAAAAATCACCCTACTTTTGATCATCCTTCGTTGGCCCGAAAATGAACATCAGAATTATAATTTCTTTATTATTAAGAGTAAATATTGTATATAAGTGTCAATAAATTATTTATGGTTTTTGTAAATACAGCTTAATTATTTTAGATTAAATTAAACCTAGATCCCCATATTTTTCATCTTAGAACAGACAAATTATCCGATTTTTTAAAAAAATCAACGATCATCATCACGAAATGGCGTCTACGATCAGCTTGATCACTAAATGGCGGCGATATATAGTCCGCTTACTTAGTAAGAGATTAAGTGACCGCCATTTGTAATCAAGCTTATCATAGACGCTATTATATAATGACAAAAATTTACTTGCTCATCAAAATAATTGTTTCTGAAATATTATCTATTATTAGTAATAACATCGAGGAAGTATATATATATTTTAATATATATATTTATATATAAACTCCTCCTATCGAGTACTAATATATAAAACTATTAGAAATAAAATTTTTTTCACATTAATATTTAGTGTCTAATATTACAACAATTCTAAATTTTAACTATGACAACATATGAAATGAGGGAAATAAACAATACGAGAGTATATCGAATAATTTTTATTACACTTATCTATTTACATTATCTCATTGTTTTAGACTAAGTTGGACATTTTTGTAACAAAAAGTCATCTTAATTTTACTAGCAACTATCAGTCATAATAAATTATTATATTAAATAACATTCTTTTTAAGATTAGCCCTTAGTTCTTCCTTTGAAATAAATTCACTGATTTCATCATCATTAAACTTAACTATCTCTTCCACCTTAATCCTTTCCGACCTATTAACATAACTATCAGTCACCTTTATAAATTCTTTAACCTCAATTTTACTCGTGATTCCCCGATAACGCGAGTACACATCCTCGATATCAAAATACACATTCGGCGGCAAAATAGTCACCAAATCACCATTGAACTTTTTCGTCTTTACAATGTACTCGATGTACTCAGGCAAGGTCGGATACTTTCCAGAATCTTTAACGCACTTGATAAACAGGTTGTACAGAGACAGAATTCTCCCGTTCGAATTTATACATTATCTCCATCAGCTTGAAGCAGAACAATAATATTTACGTGGTTTCATCATCATACGACTGACCCATCTCCGGGAATTCCGTACTAAATAATTGATAACGGGTCACGGGTTACCGAGAAGCACTTGTTCAGAAATGAAGACTCCATGGCATATTGCGTTTGACCAGGCCGATTGGTCGATTATATGGTTTTTACAATTTCACAGTATCAATAAGCAAAATTGAAGCGTGGTAAGTTCTTTGAATGAAGTTATGATTTGTGATGATATATTGATATGTAAAGTTAAGTATGTAATTTTCTAGTTTATGTTTTATCGTGATTAGACCTAGTACTATAAAAAGTTAAGTTTACTTTTTAAGTTAAAATGAGAGCCACCTGGACTGTTCAAAAGTTATTTTTCTATTCTTTGTAGCTGTAAGATTAGTTTTAATTAGAAAACTTAGGATTTAAGCTTTATTTTTTAAATAAATCTTGTTAATAACTTTTTTCATCATTAATTTATTACAAAAGTAAACACTGCGACTTTAAATGCTATTTTGTTACTTTTATGCTTCTTTAGTTGGTATTAGAAATGCATTTAGAAATTAATAATGAACAATGTAGTTTTGTCGAAACGATAATTAGCATAGTAATTAATTTATCTAAATCCGTCCTGAAATGAATAAAGTTTTTATTGGACTACAATCGTAAACAAACCGATATTAGTTGAAAAAGCTATGTAAACTTCGTTATAAAACGTTATCGCTTCGACCTTCGATCTTCTCAGTGACAGACTGTGACTAATTGGATTGTTAATAATGTATTTAAATAGTTCACATTTAGTAAAGTAATCAGTCATACAGTTTCACTTACATCGGACCTACGTCGCATTTCTAGACCATGGCTCTGTTTCATGACTTGTCAACTGACGATCCCGAGGATGGAAACATCTTTCACTGTCTCTGTCGTGACGGAACCGCCGAGAGCTTGCGGTCATTCAAGATGCTCATCAGCGACGTAAACAGTTACTTGTTGCAAGAGTTTGACTCTTCTGGACAACAATGTGTTCATATTGCAGCCAGCCAAAGCACAGCTGAGGGTCGATTAATCTTCAAATTTCTAATTCGCTGGGGTGCTGACATCAACATCCAGGACAAGATTCGTGGTGACACTCCGCTTCACATAGCGGCTCGCACAAGAAACTCCGTGCTAGTCGACTGGATCTGCCAGCAACCTACCGCAAAAATAGACGAACGCAACTTTGAAATGAAGACTCCATGGCATATTGCGTTTGACCAGGCCGATTGGTCGATTATATGGCTTTTACGATTTTACAGTACCAATAAGCAAAATTGAAGCGTGGTAAGTTCTTTGGATAAAGTTATGATTTGTGATGATCTATTGATATGTAAAGTTAAGTATGTAATTTTTTGTCATACTCGCTCCAAAAGTTCAACTTTTTAGCGCTGGGTGGCGGCCGTAAAGCGACTTTTTTCTAGAGACTCTACCATATCGTCTTTTTTTCACGGCCTAGGCCGTGAAGTTTACCCCCTCCCTTTTTTTACGGACTGTTTACGAGTACACCCGTACCGAAATAAGAAAGATTGTACAAAAAAAAGTCACACTCTAGTGTACCGACCGATGATTTTGAGTAATTTTTAAACTTAGTTACTATTGAGTGGCGCTCATGATTTTTCAGCTGGCAGTTTGTTACGAAGCGGACCTAAATATTTCACTGTTTGCCACTTATCCATCAAAAGTTGACTTTCGGAGCGATAATGACAAAAAATATTGTATGTCATGTGGCCGTTCAGTGGCGATTTTGACAGCGACTATTTTTCGATATTCGCTTTAACGCTTGTGACACGAATATTCGAAAATGGGGGTAAATTTCCGTCCTCGGCTACGCCTCGGACGTTAAAAATATGCCCGTTTTTCGAGCATTCCCACCACAAACATTAAGCTCATATCGAAACTCGTCGCTGTCGAAAACCGCCACTTCACGGACTTATGACATAAATATCTATTCGTTACTTTTATGCTTCTTTAGTTGGTATTAGAAATGCATTTAGAAATTAATAATGAACAATGTAGTTTTGTCGAAACGATAATTAGCATGGTAATTACTTTATCTAAATCAAAAGGTTGGCAATAGCCTAATCGGCACGGTGCCTGCATTCGAAAGAGTAGGGCCGTGGTTCGATCCCGGCACGCAACAATAATTATTATTTTCATATTAATATTCATGTGCGTTACGTTGCCAGCCTCTGTACCGATCGGGTTTTCTGTGGTTTTCCCATATGGTATGGAGGTAAAATTTAATTATAAAAATATCTCCATACTGTTTAAGATCGTAATGCGAATGCAGGTACTGATTATAATGCGTAAGTCGTCCACAGACGTAGCACCATGTGTGTCAAATTTGAAAGCATTGCCATGCAGGGGGGTGGGGAGGAAAGTAGTTGAATGCATAATGGTGTGATAAATGGTGTATATAAAATGAGAGGTAAAAATTTGAAAGTAGAAACAAAAGGTGTGTAAAAACTCCCCTACCCTCCCTTGTAAAACACTCTAAAGTGATACAAGTAAAAGACCATCATATCATATCATATCATACTTTATCTAAATCCATCCTAAAATGAATAAAGTTTTTATTGGACTACAATCGTAAACAAACCGATATTAGTTAAAAAGCTATGTAAACTTCTTTATAAAACAATAGAATGGACTTTCTACGATTGAAAATGTCATTGATATATGAAAGTAATCAGTGAACTTGTCGATAAGATATTGAATCATGAATCGATTAATTTTTTTTCAAGTTGTACGTTTATTAGTTGTGAAGAGGGGGTATATATAATATTAATATAATTTACTAATAAGAAAAATAGATGAATGTTTTATGCATCTATACAAAGACAAATAATTTCCTTTAATGGTATTTAATAATTTTCGCAATTTCCAAATTCTATTAAAAATTAGAAAAGCTATTAGAATTCTACATAATTTAAGGAATCAAGTTTTCTTAAGTCATTATCTAGCCACGATGAAATCTTTTCTTACATTCACTTAAAGGAACATGTAACACCTCTCCTCCCCCCCCCCCCCCCCCTCTTGACTTACGCACCCGTAATACAGTTTGTGTAATGTCTTTTAATTTATTTAATTATTGAAGCCAAAATTCTTGAGTATGAAATTGTCCTGCTTAATCTCTTGCTACGTGATATATTGTCACTTATCACAATGATTATGAGCTTTGTCTTCTTTCAACTGGTTGTAACCACACTATCATTTCTTATCGATAATTACATTTTATATTCAAACAAACTAATATGATTAAATGTTTCCATGTTTCACAGTACTTGTACAAAAGTTATGAATTTACACACACAATCTACCTTGAGCCGTTGTAATTCATTTGGCGCCACACTGTCTGACAGGCTGTACCGAACTCTACCGTCTTAATAAAAAATTTTTTCCTATCTGCAGATCTTTTTAATATCGAATTTACCAACAACGTGCATTGATAATGATTCAAACCTCCTATGAATGAAAACAAAGTCGATTAGTACCAAGAGACATCGCTTCAACGACCAGGAAACTTTTGGTTTTACTATTGAACGGTAGAATGCAGACTGACCCGGTGAAAACTATTTCATCAAAGCTGACTAATAGAACCTAAAAGGTTCCGCCCCTAAAATAGATGAAGTAATCTAGTTATTAATTTGTATGATATGTTGACGTTACTTGTTACGTGATTAAATATTCTGAGGTCATGCACTATCAACTAGCCTAGCTGAGCATTAGAAACAGAATAAATTTACCTTCTATAATCTACGCATAGACATCTTGCCGGTAAAGATGAGCGTAGTTGACAGGGTAGGTTACTGCTTTACCAAAGCCAATTTATGTATACTAACAAATAAATAACAAATAAATTACCTATGTTCTTAAAACTCATGACAGAAAAATAGACTTAGGTGGAAAAGTCGTGAAATTAAATTAATTAATTATCATGCATGAGTAAAGCTGAAATTAAAGAGGCGTAAGTGATACGTGAATTCCTATTCTTTGTCTATTAAACTGTCGAAAAAAATTTTCGCATGTTGTTAGGTCGTAAAAAGTTTACGAATTTAGGTATTGCTACAAGTATTTAAAAAGCCTGTTTATTTGTTCTAGAATTCATTCTACCACTGGATATAGAAGTTAACGGTAACTGAAAATGAAGATAATTGCATTCCTGATTGCGCTAACTGCTTTGGCGGAAGCAATTATACAGCCGCCGACTACTCAGCTACCGACCGCCCCGCTACCGACTACCCGGAAACCGACTACCCCAAGAGAAGTGGTCTGTCGTTTCTTGAGATTTGGATGAAGATAGACATCTTCTCAGTCGTTTAAGCAGGAAAGATATGGCATTAGTTGAAGATTATGTTTGTCATTGCGAATTGCACGTAAACTGCACTATTTTGATCTCTAATTGTAATAAGTAATAAGTATATTTTTTAAGGAATGACCGCTCTGATGCATAAAAAAATCTAATTTCAATAATCTCAATTATGCTAAACGATAATTGTAATAAGGTTTGGAATAACGTTTTATAAATTTATAAATTGTTGTTACTAAAATAAAATCCGTAGAAAAGTGGACTATGAGATGTAAGGAATTTTACGCTTTTTTTGGTACTACTATCAAGGCTCCGATAGCAAAGGAGCCTATCTTCAGAATAATTCACTACAGCCAAGCCCAAAGGCGACGGTGCCTCAGCTTGAAAAAAAAAGGTATGTGTCTTACATTGACATATTTTAGAAAATTCAACTTAAATATTTAATAAGACATCTAAGTAAAACAACATTTTTTAGAACATTGCATTTATTTTAATGCTTTGAAATCTAAAGATTACAAAAAATAATGCCTTAATTACAATCAATTTAAATGGAAGCTAATTTTTAAAAACGTACAAAATAAACTCCTGCGTCTTTTGCCTCAGACGCTCTTCGGATCGTTCCAAATCATTCACTGTCTCCTTCATAGATTCCAACTCTTCAAGATCAATTTCTTCATTTTTTTCTAGTTTGGTGTAAACAAACCACAGTTTCTTTTGAATCCCAATCAATTTCATTTTGTGCGAAACAACTTTCGCTAGCCATCTTGTCTCTTTTGTTTGGCGAATAAGAAGGTTGTCTACTCCGTTACGTATTAAAGAGCCTGGTTCATTTTCCATTTGAAACGGATTTCCCAATCTGATTAAACGGTTAAATCTTTCGTAGAAAGCATTCAATTTCTCTATGGAATCCCCCATACGTTTTACTGTTGGATCGTTTGGGTCCAGGAACAATTGGCTGGTGTCAACGTTCTGAGAGACAAAAAGCTTAGACAAGGTCTTACGCTGGTCATCCATTGGCCCTCTGATACCTGGTACAGACAAGTAGACTTGCAGAGGGTGGCAATCGTTGTTCAATCCAAGATCTGGCTGCTGATAATTCCCGTCATCTTCAGTCAGCGCTGCACCAATTCCTAGAAAAAACAGACAATGAATACATAAATGGTAGAAAATAGAACGTACGCACTAGGGTGTGCCAAAAAAATATTTTAATTTTTTTTTCCTTAGATACCATGTAAATATCATCCGAAATGACGAAAAAAAAATTCTGGTAACGTATGAGCTCTTAATATTAATATTAACAAGTGACGATTCATAATTTTTGATTTCCCATTTAAATAACACAGGAATTTTTTTCTTATTTTGTTTGGATTTTTAATGCATTTAAACGAATAATCCTCCAGTAAAAACAAATACTTATTTTTGTAGGGAATTTAACGATCTACAAAAAAGGTTTGAAATGATTTTTTGCTAAGTCAATTCCTTTAAAAGTTATTCGAGGTTAAAGTCCAACCTTAAATCGTAAACTATAATTTTTACATTTTTCATGTATTTGATAAAAATAATGGCTCAAAAACATAAAATATCTTATTTTTGATGACTTTTGTTGTTTTTACTCGATAAATTCATAAAAAAAACTTTTTCGAGAAAACTTTAAAAAACCGTAAAGACTGATAAAAATCGGCAGTTTCGGTGACAAAACTTTTTTGGAACTAAACCAAGCATGATTTTCATGTATTTCGATCCGCTGAGTATGAATCTAGAGTTTATTTAGACCCTAAGCGATTTAAAATTTAAGTAAATTCCAAAAAACTCCTGAAAATAGATGAAAATTGCGATTTTGAATATGAATGACTTTTTTAAAATTTTTTTCATTTCCACAACCGCAATTTTCACCTATTTTCAGGGGTTTTTTGGAATTTACTCAAATTCTAAATCGATTAGAGTCTAAATAAATTATAGATTTTCAGCGGATTGAAATACATGGAAATCATGCTTGGTTTAGTACCAATAAATTCTTATGTCACCAAAACTGCCGATTTTCATCATTTTTTACGGTTTTCTAAAGTTTTCTCGAAATTTTGAGGGTGTATGGATCAAACTGACCTCGGATTCAGATCCAGTGGCTCATAATACACTGTAAAAAATTTTGGTGTAAAGTTGGACCCGGCGACTTTTACACCACCGTGTAAGTGTGAAATTTCGGTGTAAAATTTCCTTCGTGTGAAATTTTCATTCGTGTAAATTTAACTACACTGTGTAATTTACTGTTTTACACCTTTCCGTGTTATTATTTATAATTTTACAAATAAAATAACTAATATTGGCTTCTAATCTATAAAAATCTACTCATAATCAATTACTTTCAAGATTTTGATAATTAGGGTGCATTCTAAAATGCGCTATACAGTGTAGCTGTAGCTGCAGCTGCAGTTGTAGCAGTCGTTTTAAGTAGAAATTTATTATTATGAGCAAAATTGGTAGATTAGTTTAGAAATGAGAGCCATTTGAATTTTTTGAAAATAGCGAAAATTGCATTTTCTATTATTTTATTCCTAAATAACTTTTGATTGAGAATAGATAGCTTATTTCTGAAAGATTCATCTTGAAGCTGCTGAAATTTTTTTCAATTCGACATATAAAACATTGACTGAAAGACGATTATTAGAGATTTGATTGAGATTAAAAATTATATTTTAATCAGTTTTCAGTGAACAGGTAGTATTAACACAAAGTGATCAAATATTGATTATTATTTTCACTTTTTCGCAAAAGATTTAAGTAATTATTGTATTGTATAATTTTTTAACAATTTATAATGTTGAAATCTATCTTCTAGTTCGAATGAGTCGAATATGGGATTTTTTTTACTGCAGCAGTAGCAGCATCTGCGTGCAAATTTTAAAAATTTAAAATTTTTAATGCAACAAAAATAATTCAAATTTTCAATAATTATCATTAACATTGAACTGTTAATATTATCAATTAATAGAATTATCGCATATAAAAATTTTGTATCGATAATTGTTATTAATATAATTTACTAATGTTACTATAATATTGTTGCTAATGTAATTATATAATTACACGTTGACATTTGAAAATTAATACAAATTAAACCCTATTGTTATTATAATTATTTTCGATAGTCGAAAATTAATAAGAATTAAATCCTATGGTTATAATAATTTTCTTCGACGTTTGAAAATTAATAGAAATTACACTCTACAGAAATAGTTTAGAAATAATTTTTTGAGCTCATATTAGGGTTTAAGTAATTTTTATCTCGATTGTTGCATAAAAATGTTTGAATTTCACACTACACTTCGTGAGATTTTTACACCGTCTGTGTTAAAAATTTTTACACCGAACCATTTACACCACACCGAGTCCAAAAAATTTTTTACAGTGTGCAGAGGGTGACAATCGTTGATCAATCCAAGATCTGGCTGCTGATAATTCTCGTCATGTTCAGTCAGCGCTGCACCAATTCCTAGAAAAAACAGACAATGAATAAGGTAAAGGACCCTGTTATTGACACTGTCCTAGTTTCTGACACTTTCAGCTTTATTTTAAATTTAACAAAAATCGTCATTATTTATGATAAAATGTATTATATTGAAATGTAAAGTAATTTATCCTACACGGAAAGAAAATTATATGAAAAATTACTATCTGATATCGTAATCCAGAACCAGAGATTCACCATCTCACTTTTCAATAGAGTACATTTTAAAATTTACTATACATCTACCTAACTTTACGATGTTGGAAAGTAATAAGTGGTAAAACTACAGTAAATTTTAAAGTGTAATATCTCTGGTCCTCGATTACGATGTAAAATAGTAATTTTTCATACAATTGTAGTAATTTTTCTTTTAATTTTTTTTCCGTGTATGTTTAATTGATATCAATATCAAATTTATTGAAATAATGACTACTTTTAAATAAATATTGAAAATTAAAATTTACGGTGACGACCATTTTTACCGAGAGTGTAAGCAACTCGGGTAAGAGTGAACCAAAATTGATTTGATTGTTTTTCCATTATATAGATGTAAAAACCAAGTAATAAACACATTGATAAGTTAATACTTAATTAAAATTTAGTTGAAAATTAGAAAAAACACTTATTTATTTATTTTATTGTTAAAATATGGGTGTCAATAACTGGGCCCAATTTTTTACGGATGTTACAGTTTCTGACACTATAACTTTAACCTATTATCAATAAAATTAACATTTATCGAATTTTTTTGAATTGTTTTGTTTGTGAAGAAAATTTTTGTTTCTATATTATTTTAAATTTTTATTAAGTTAATTATCCTGAAAAGTAAACAAAAATAATATTAAACTAGTGAAATTCGTTAAAGTTGAGTGTCAGAAACTGGGCCATATCGAGTGTCAGAAACTACAACACGAAAAATCCCCAGTGTCAGAAACTGGGTCCTCGGACATCGGTTTTTAAAATATTTATTTAAATTATTAACTAAATTTTATTAATTAAAAAACTCATATCATCGCTACCAGAACATTCTAAACTAGTTGAAAAAATCATTAAACATTCTTTAAATTGAGTTATATAATAACTTTATCAGTTCAATGTCAACGGTCACTCTTAAAGTGTCAGAAACTGGGTCCTTTACCTTACATTAACGGTAGAAAATAGAACGTACCCACCTTTTCGAAACAAACTAGCATCGCCCCGCCCCCTAGCTACCGTTTCTTAGCAACGCTCCACTCTTTAGTAACCGTTGCCTAGCAACAAAACATTACATCCTACCAAACGCCGCACTCATTATATGACTTACGAAGGATTGGAAACACATACACGGATTCTATGGTACTAAGTTTCACATAAAAATAGTTCTTACCCGCCATAATTGCGATGGAAACGACCAAAGTAATTGCCCTGAAGAACATCTTGATTCCGCTTCTCAGGCGATTATAAAACGACAAAGAATTAGAAGTCGTTTATATACCATAATTTTATTAATAATCAAAGCTCATTGGGGTTCCTGGTATTAAAAACTGCTTACTGCAGGATCCAATTTATTGCATTCCTATCGAATTTTAATTAATTCTTTTTAAAGAAGCTTCCAAAACCGCACATAATTCTAGTAACCATGTAGGTTTAATGGTGACTAATTCCACTAATAAACGTTTTATGTGACCCAAACATATTAAATCAAATTCCGTCGTTAATGGGAATGCAAATAAACGTTATCGAAGAATTCAATCTTATTCGAGGTATTCTAAGACGTGTCTTTGTTTGTTTTCAGTGCATCAATTCAAAATTGTTCTGTTGCAAGACGCAAAAGCTGGATAATGGAGAAATTGTTCCATCTAATACCAAATGGCTTTGCTCTCCAATCTCCTTGCTTTAAATTAAGAACTAATTTCAAAAAATACTATCCAGCACGTCTAAACAGGAAGCAGGCAAGTTACACGTTAAATAATGTCCAGTTTAAGCAACATATATTATTAATACTCGATCCTTTTGTTTCCTCCAACTTCGATAGGCATAAGGCATTCCATTCTTAATCAATATTTTGATAACCCGTGATCCCTGAGTTATTAGTATGACGTAGTTTTCACATGAGTTTCTTATGAATTATGTGTAGTCGGGAGTAGAACAAAGAACAATTTACGAGCGAAATTTTTGTTTATCGCCACTGCGGCCAACTGCGGAATCCCATATATTCTTGAATGGTATTTTTATGTGTCATGAGTCATAGGCTATATTGTACGACAAGAATTTCTAGCAAACGGAACACATAAACATTTGATTAAACAAAAATCTAGGAATAACTGCTGTTAGGAAACAACGTGCAACTATGAATATTGGCCATTAGTCAGCTGTTTGCGCTCTCTGAGTTCGTCAAACGTTACAGTGTTATGGTCTGCGAAAGTAAATCAATTACTTTGTATGAAGTATGCGTAGAACTAACAGATAAAATATTGTGCTAATGTGAATTATTTCACTAGTAATATTCTTTAGTTGTATAGCGGTAATTGCTATGTATTAAGGACTCAATTTCAGCTTAGAATAGAGACGAAATTTATCTACTGTTGCTTTGCTTGAACCTAACAGCAAATAGGTCACCAGCGAAAAATATAATAAGTTAATTTGGGTATTCGCTGTATATATCTCCAGTCCTGTTTATTTGTTCGCAAAATTGTTGATGTACATAATTTTAAATAAATCATCTTATCTGGAGTTGTTTCGTAGAAATTTGTTATCTCCGCATTGTTTTTACCGAGCATGAAACTAGTTACTAAGAGATAAATTATTCATATATCAGCAAGCTTTTCGTTCATCACATTTGTTGCCTCGTAACACAAGTCTCATAATAGTGAATTTGCAAGTGGGTATTTAGATACTCATCTAGACACTCAGTGCGACATCAAACTTACTTCCGATAAGCAAAGTTCGGCGCTAGATTTGTTGCAAGGAAATTTTTATGCAAATTAAACGCCAAGTATTGTCGAAATTTCTACTTAAAGAACTATCCTAGTTGCATTGCATCCAGTCTTTTCCGTACTCCGACCTTATTAGAAGTTGGTGCCCAGGCGCTCGATGCGTACAGAACGATGGATTCCACCGCAGCAGTGTATATGGATCTAATAACTTCTGGGTGTAGACCCCAGCTGACCTTTTCAGAACAGACGAACAAAAAAAAAAACCTAACCTAACCTAACCTACCAGGTCGCAAGTTAGAAACACGAGTCAGTCCATTCAACCTTCCACATCCTGCCAATCGAATTGAAATTAGTTACGAACTGGTAAACAGCCAAGACGACATCGAGAAAATTGAAAACGACTGGCCGCGAATTTTCACGGACGGAAGCAAAATTGACGGGAAGGTGGGAGCAGCAGTGACCATATGGGTAGATGGCCTAGAGAAACACAATAACAAATATAAACTGGCAGATTACTGCAGTGTTTACCAATCCGAACTAGTAACACTGGAAATAATGATCAAGACCCACAAATATCGCATAGCAAATATCCTCAGTGACTCTAGATCGGCGTTAGAGGATCTATCAAATCCGCAATCACTGCACCCTTCAACATTTGGGATCTGAGAGCGGATCCAGGAACTAATGGATAAAAATGGTGAAATATTTTTTTTCTGGATCCGCGCACACATAGGAATTACATGCAATGAAAGAGCTGATGAATTAGCCAAAACCGCCGCAAATAAGAGCAAACAAGCTCCAGTATATGACCGTTTCCTTCTGTATTACGCCAAACACCTCACCAGGAACTCCACTTGCAATGAATGGCAAAAACGCTACGAAGAAGCATCAACAGGAGCAGTTACACGAAGATTCTTCCCCAGAGTCAAAGAAGCCTACGAAACACTATCAAAAATTAAAATAAACAATGTAAGATCTCAAATACTTACTGGACACGGTGAAATAAGAGCCTATTTATTTAAATTCAAACTCGAGCCTGCTCCGTTCTGTCCTTGCGATGACGAGACAGAGGAATCCATTGAACATCTAATAATAGACTGTCCTAGATTCGCCTCAAGGCGCATGGATCTCGAGTTCAGAATGGGGTATGCAATTACTCCTAAGTCACTCAGCAAGTAACATTTGCGGAAGACTGCCTACGTAGAGCTGCAAAGTTGAATGGATCAAAAATAAAGGATTAATTAATGTTTCACAAAACAATCCTTAAATATTTTACTAGCATAAGTCATTCTATACATTTGGTATACTTTTTGTTTAAAATGTTGAAGCGAAATATGTAACCCATAGAATGAAGTCATATGTATTAAATTTGAATTATGCAAATATTGAAATGTTTACTAGCATGGGGTAATACGCCCTTCCTCACTTGCATACAGTCAGAAATGGCTTTTGTAAACAATATAAACAACATAATTGAAAATGTCAATCTAGAAATGTAATGTGGAAACTATCATATACACAAATGTGTTAGAACTCTAAACCAGTCTTTACATCATACATATCCACGTAGTCTAGTTATACTGTATTATGTTAAGTTACAATGTATTTAATAAAAAAAAAGAGAAAAGAAAAAGAATGTATCACATGAAAAAAAATATAACAAGAATAAAGAATGTTGAAAAATAAACATCAACAGTTAAAGCAGTAAAGGTTTAGTCAGTACAAGTCTGACACTGCCTGGGTCCTCCCTTCCCAGGCGTCCAATGAGGATTACACTGACTGCCTAAAAAAAAAACCTAACCTAACCTAACTTAACCTAAAGGGTCCGTGAGGTCCCTTATTCTTTATTCTTTATTCTTTGTTGTTCAATTTACAATAATAATAATAATAATAATAATTTATTCACTTTAAGAAGTCTTATCACATAAGTTTCTTAAATTATTTAGGAACATCTGGGTGTGCAGACCCTAGTATCTGTACTAGGCAGCGCCTGTGTTACAGAAACTAGTCCCTTCCTATCATAAGAACTTATTTATTACACTTGGTGTTGACAATAAGACTTGGTGCTTACAGTTTCCCAAGACGCTCTATACACGAATCCATTGCGCGAATTGCAAAAAGTGGCCGCCATTTTGAACTTTTTAGTTACTGGACCGATTGCTTTCAAAATAGATATCTGGGTGTTCCTGGTGTCCCTTATCACGGACCGTTGCCCGAATTTAAAAAAGTGGCCGCCATTTTGAACTTTTTAGCTACTGGACCGATTGCTTTCAAAATCGATATCTGGGGGTCCCTGAGGTCCCTTATCACGAATCCGTTGTCAGAATTTAAAAAAGTAGCCGCCATTTTGAACTTTTTAGTTACTGGACCGATTGCTTCCAAAATCTATATCTGAAGTCCCTTATCAAAAATCAGTTGTCAGAATCAAAATTTTAATTGGTCCAGTAACTAAAAAGTTCAAAATGGCGGCAATTTTTTTTAATTTTCATAACGTATTCTTGACTAGCTTTTGCCCGCGGCTTCGCCCACGTGGACATAGCTTTTATGACTCTTTTTGAGGGTGAGTGGTGCGCGAGCCGCAATCAGCTCGCAAGCGTGGACATGAGTTTTCTCCAGGTACCTCAGGAACTGTATCGGGCTATTCGGATTAGCAGTCTTTGTCACTTCCCACCCCCTCAACAAATTCTATACAAAAAATCACTTTAATCCGTTGCTCCGTTGCGACGCCACCGACGTGCGCGAGCGTAGAAAACAGTTGTCCCCAGATCCCTCGGGAACTATGTCAGGATATACTTATTAGTAAATTATATTATTTTTCACCTCATATGCCAAATTTCATCAAGATTGGTAGAGGTGTTGAAGTGTGAATAGGTTACAAACAAACAAACACATTTTCACATTTATAATACTAAGTAAGGATTTCTAAATATTAAATAAAATATAGAGCGTCGGTGGTAAAACGGTTAGGGCCAATACCTCCTGTTCGGAAGGCCGTGGTTCGAATCCTGCCACTTACCAATATCTATACGAATATCGATTTCATACTGGTATGTACGTTTATCCGACGCTCTTACGGTGAGAAAAACATCGTGAGGAAACCTGCACACGCCTGCGAAGAAACTCGATGCTTATGTGTGAAGTCAATCAACCTGCAATGGGCCCGCGTGATCGTCTAAGGCCAGATCGCCCTAACTCAGGGCAGGTCGAGCCCCTTGGTGGGGACGTATATAAACTGATATGATGAAATTACACATATACCTATATTATCAAAAAACTAATTCAAATCATTATAGGTTTCAATCTAGTAATAAAATTTCCTAACAATATTAATATGGGTCAAATCCTCGAGTCGTATCAGCTCCAAAGGAGCCCAAGACGCACTTCTCGTTGCCGCGCTGGATGGCAATAGACAACCTTAGCAGCAGGTAAGACCTCACGTCACATCTCTCTCGAAGGCGAAGGCCAATCTCCTTTGTGAAGGCAAAGGCCTCTGAGGGTTCAGCAGCCGGTTGTCTCACAGACCAGCGGCACAAAGCAGTAATTTGCCTCCAAGACCGAGTACTTATTATGCTTCTTTCTCACCGCAAATTGAGCAGTACCGTACGGGTGAGGAGTGAGGCAGAAAAAGTGGCTTCCTCTTTGCCATAGCACCTGTTTAAACCCTCCGGCCTTTTGCCATCAGATCGACTAAAACCCGGCCGGCGGCTGCATCAAAGATGGAATATTCCATCTGGCCGAGACCAGTGCCCTCCGAGTGAGGTCATTAAGGAATTGGTGACGTGGCAATATTCACAAACACGACTGCAACTCAGTGAGTGATGGCCAATTGCCTCCACTGAGGACCCGCAAACACATTGATGAGGTTCACAGATATTGATATTGCAGGCGGAGAGCAACTGCCACACGCAAATAGTCGCCGTTAGAAGAGTTCCCATATTTGTGCCTCCTGTTAAAATATGCTAAACTCGATTTATGTGTTTTTATTTTTTTACACGATTGGAATCTGTAAAAAAATACCTCTCTGTTCGTCTATGAAACACATCTCTACGTACCATAGTTTCAGAGTTTAAAGTAGCGTATGCTGAAAAATACATAAAAGAAATCCACTCAAAAGTATGAAATAATATTTTAATGTTTTAATACAACTTAAGCGCGTTTTATTATCCCTGCAGTGCCATCTATTGACATTCTGCTGCTATGATTATAATGTGTGGTATGTGTAGCTAATATATAGAAAAAAATACTCTTTTGTTATTATTGTAAGTATCGATAGATAATTTCCCACGGGACCTCTTTAGTTTTCCGGGATAACGAATACCCGACTATACAATGATGGTCAAAACACCCCATCCCAATGTAAAGGTTTCATATTGTTACGTTGAGTCATTGTAAAGATAAAATTTTTTGCATTCCTGTAGGAACCCAAATTTTTTTTGGGATTCACAATGTCCCAGTTTTAGTTCGCGATAAGGATATCAACGTGTAAAATTTGATTTTAATAGGTCTAGCCACATTTGCGTGATGAGCCATTCTATAAATGAATACTTTTGATTTTCCCACGGGAACTCTTGAATTTTCTGGGATAAAAAGTATCCTATATGTTAACCCGGGCTATAAGGAACCACCATACAAAATTTCATCATAATCGGCCTGGTAGTTTTTGCGTGATGCGCGAACATACAGACAGACAGACAGACAGACAAAAATTCCAAAAGTTGTTGTTTTGGCCTCTGTATCGTTAGTAATGTCCACCACAGTTATTATTTTCCAAAAATATTTCATGTACAGACACGGCCCCGTTACAGTTTTATTATATTATAGATAAGGGACCCCCAGATATCGATTTTGGAAGCAATCGGTCCAGTAACTAAAAAGTTCAAAGTGGCGGCTTTTTTTTCAATTATGACAACAGGTTCGTGATAAGGGACCTCAGGGACCCCCCAGATATCGATTTTGGAGGCAATCGGCCCTGTAACTAATAAGTTCAAAATGGCGGCCATTTTTTTCAATTCTGACAACGGATTCGTGATAAGGGACCTCATGGACCTTCAGATATCGTTTTTGGAAGCAATCGGTCCAGTAACTAAAAAGTTCAAAATGGCGGCCATTTTTTTCAACAACGGGTTATAGTATGTATATCATATTCGTAAAAAAATCACCCCAATAATACCTATAAAATGATCCATATCAGGATCTTCAAGGCGAGAGTGACTAGGCATTATTTGAGTTTGCGTTTACCATCCTCGACTACATCGTCACTTACCATGATGAGATAATGATGAGATGAGAATGATATGTCGTCTAACTCACACAAAATTTTAATTTAAAAAATTATTATATATTATATTTATATAATAAATTATTAAAACTCTTTGTTACGATTTTTTTTTTATTAATTTTTAATTTATTAAAAAATAGTTGTAGCAAAATCATTAATTTAAAATTTATTAAAAATTAATTATAACAAAATGTTTTAATATTTATTTAAATTATATTAAATAATTTTTAATAATTTACTAAAATTATGAACCGAAATCAATCAAAACATAATAATTAGCCGTGCATGAATGATAGATAATAAAAATGCAACGTAACGACCCTCAATGATTGGGCCCACCGCACCTTACAAAAAACAGACAATGGTCTAGTGGGCCCTACCCGCCCCGCAGCCCCCGCACGATTGCGCTGTCTGACGCCCTCCGTCGGACGACTGTATGGATTCTTAGACTGTGCCATTAGTGGCAATAATGTGCAAGTGGCATCTCAAAGGGGAAATCGAACATATCTCAACAGAGCCGTGTCCCTTTCGCCCTTCCAACCACTCGCGTGAGTGTAAGTGATCGCTCTCGTCTCGAGTAGCAAGCCCCCCCCCCCCCCCCCCCCCCCCCCCGCCGGCCTTGCTGGAGTGCCGCTGTGTGTCGGTGCTGCCACTCGCTCGCAACTCGCCCACAATCCGCTAATGGATCGTGATCGCGCTAAAGACCTTCAGATATAGGAAAGTACGCGGACGAGGCAAACAACGTATTCGAGTATGACCACTTTGCTGGTACCATCTGCCGACTGTACGTTACGCTTTCAGAACTGTTCCAAAATTGGTAGTTGAGCGGTGAGACCAAATACCGATATACCGACGAGCTACAGCCCAGCATAGCTATGTCTGATTTCGGTTTGAGAGTTCATCTTCGTGCGAGATACAAATACAAAATTATTTGTATGTCAACCATACGGTATGAAGGGCGTTACAAAGAACACGAGGGGCTGTAAGTTCTGCTAAATAACATACAAATATTGTATTAAGTACAAATTACATTTATATTAAATTTACTAATCATCATTTGGTCAAACGTGTTCAAAAATTTAGATTAAAATTAAATGAGTATTTGTGTGTCGTGGCAAACAAATACAATAATAAATGTCAAGGTAAAGTCGTTTTTTATAAATTTTATTATTTAGAAACTCATTAATATTAAAGTATGTTTTGTCAATAGGAAACTTCGAAAGATCAGTTTTAAAAGTGTCAATGTGTTCAGAATTCCGGATGTTTCTGGGAATTTTATTATGCATTTTGGTTGCCATGCAGAAAATACTTTTATGAAAGAGAGTAGTCTTGCATGGAACCAAACGGAAATGGTCACACCGTCGATCCCTACTAACTTTCTCGATGTATCTGGGATTCGATTTCACGAACTCTGCACTTTCATACATGTTTATGGATGGGATTCCTTGAAGTGTGGTCGACAGCTGTCTGTACACCTCAGGTTATATAATTAAGGCTCTTACACATCTTTTTTGGGCTTTCAGAATCGCCTTAACACTTTGTGCGCGAGTGTCCACCGTGACCGTATTTCTTTCGTATCGTCAGTGAGAGCCGTGCCGAACCCTACCTTCGTCGCCATTGTTCGAAAGGGTTGCTCCTTACATTACGTTGCGTTATGTATGACAATCGATGGAATCAGTCGCCAACCTGCGATTGATTCCATTAGCCGTGCATTAGTCCCGCCCGCGCCCCGCCCGCGCCCCCGCCCGCGCCCGTCGCTCTCCTCGTGCCTAACAGCTTCTCGAGCGGCACATTACACTCCAGCGAAAAGTCTTTCAGGTTTTAATGGTGCGTTTCAATCGTTCAAAACGTCTTTTGTATATCGAATTGTACTTAACGACGAACCGATGACGTTTTGTTCAATTGATCCCTGGGTACGTAAAACAATGGGAAAGCTTTACTTGTAAGTATCGTTAACCGCTAAAGTTCTTCCAGCAAACGAAATTGTATACAGTGAGTGAGTCACCTTACATAAGGTACTTTGAATGTTTATTGGCTTGAACTGAAGGCGCGCACGGACACACGGACACACGGACACACGGACACACGGTACACGCTAAACAATTTCTTAAATAATTATCTGCACTACACGATTCATATTCTGCCTTCTCTTCTCTGTTTATATAAAAGGATAATCTGTCTGGTATAAGTACAAAAGGTTTTTTTTGGTCACAAATACAAAAAAATATTTGATAAAACAATATAAGTATATGTAATAAACACTCGATCTCCACGCTAGGTGACGCTAGGTGACGCTAGGTGACGCTAGGCAGAGCCTGTATTGTGGAGATTTCCATGGAGTTGTGGTAATTGTTGGAATTGTTTTTGTGTGTGTTTGGGTATATCAACGCACGGCCGAAACCACTGAATGGATTTCACTGAAATTTGGAATACAGATAGTAGTTAGGACGTGGGCATCCGCTAACAAAGGATTTTGGGAAATTCGGGATCTGCGCGGGCGAAGCTGCAGGCATCCACTAGTATAGAATGATCATCATGCATCTTGTATAAATATGCTTACGTTTCATAATTTATTTTGGGTTCCGTACCAGGCTACGGGACCCCACTACTAAGCCTGTGCTGTCCGTCCGTCCGTCCGTCCGTTTCTCTGTTAGTCTGTCTGACTGACATTGTAAAGGCCGTATCTTTGAAACCGTAACGGTAGCTAGCTACAGTTTGTGTGAATGTATTGCTAGAACAACACATTATCCTCTACAGCGGGTTTACCAGTAACAATTGCAAATTATAAAAAAAAAGTAAAATTAATAACGTCCCATTGAAGAAACGTGTTTTTATACGATTTTTGTTTTTGCTCTCACGAACATACACGAGTGTACCATCGTGAGACTTGGCGTTATTACGTTACGTAGACCTTAGACCTGGAATAGAAAAACTAGCCAAGTGTGAGTCGTACTCATGCTACGGAGCCCGAACAAAATTGAAATCCTACTATAATATTATAAACTAGCTTTTGCCCGCGGCTTCGCCCACGTGGACATAGCTTTTATGACTCTTTTTGAGGGTGAGTGGTGCGCGAGCCGCAATCAGCTCGCAAGCGTGGACATGAGTTTTCTCCAGGTACCTCAGGAACTGTATCGGGCTATTCGGATTAGCAGTCTTTGTCACTTCCCACCCCCTCAACAAATTCTATACAAAAAATCACTTTAATCCGTTGCTCCGTTGCGACGCCACCGACGTGCGCGAGCGTAGAAAACAGTTGTCCCCAGATCCCTCGGGAACTATGTCAGGATATACTTATTAGTAAATTATATTATTTTTCACCTCATATGCCAAATTTCATCAAGATTGGTAGAGGTGTTGAAGTGTGAATAGGTTACAAACAAACAAACACATTTTCACATTTATAATACTAAGTAAGGATTTCTAAATATTAAATAAAATATAGAGCGTCGGTGGTAAAACGGTTAGGGCCAATACCTCCTGTTCGGAAGGCCGTGGTTCGAATCCTGCCACTTACCAATATCTATACGAATATCGATTTCATACTGGTATGTACGTTTATCCGACGCTCTTACGGTGAGAAAAACATCGTGAGGAAACCTGCACACGCCTGCGAAGAAACTCGATGCTTATGTGTGAAGTCAATCAACCTGCAATGGGCCCGCGTGATCGTCTAAGGCCAGATCGCCCTAACTCAGGGCAGGTCGAGCCCCTTGGTGGGGACGTATATAAACTGATATGATGAAATTACACATATACCTATATTATCAAAAAACTAATTCAAATCATTATAGGTTTCAATCTAGTAATAAAATTTCCTAACAATATTAATATGGGTCAAATCCTCGAGTCGTATCAGCTCCAAAGGAGCCCAAGACGCACTTCTCGTTGCCGCGCTGGATGGCAATAGACAACCTTAGCAGCAGGTAAGACCTCACGTCACATCTCTCTCGAAGGCGAAGGCCAATCTCCTTTGTGAAGGCAAAGGCCTCTGAGGGTTCAGCAGCCGGTTGTCTCACAGACCAGCGGCACAAAGCAGTAATTTGCCTCCAAGACCGAGTACTTATTATGCTTCTTTCTCACCGCAAATTGAGCAGTACCGTACGGGTGAGGAGTGAGGCAGAAAAAGTGGCTTCCTCTTTGCCATAGCACCTGTTTAAACCCTCCGGCCTTTTGCCATCAGATCGACTAAAACCCGGCCGGCGGCTGCATCAAAGATGGAATATTCCATCTGGCCGAGACCAGTGCCCTCCGAGTGAGGTCATTAAGGAATTGGTGACGTGGCAATATTCACAAACACGACTGCAACTCAGTGAGTGATGGCCAATTGCCTCCACTGAGGACCCGCAAACACATTGATGAGGTTCACAGATATTGATATTGCAGGCGGAGAGCAACTGCCACACGCAAATAGTCGCCGTTAGAAGAGTTCCCATATTTGTGCCTCCTGTTAAAATATGCTAAACTCGATTTATGTGTTTTTATTTTTTTACACGATTGGAATCTGTAAAAAAATACCTCTCTGTTCGTCTATGAAACACATCTCTACGTACCATAGTTTCAGAGTTTAAAGTAGCGTATGCTGAAAAATACATAAAAGAAATCCACTCAAAAGTATGAAATAATATTTTAATGTTTTAATACAACTTAAGCGCGTTTTATTATCCCTGCAGTGCCATCTATTGACATTCTGCTGCTATGATTATAATGTGTGGTATGTGTAGCTAATATATAGAAAAAAATACTCTTTTGTTATTATTGTAAGTATCGATAGATAATTTCCCACGGGACCTCTTTAGTTTTCCGGGATAACGAATACCCGACTATACAATGATGGTCAAAACACCCCATCCCAATGTAAAGGTTTCATATTGTTACGTTGAGTCATTGTAAAGATACAATTTTTTGCATTCCTGTAGGAACCCAAATTTTTTTTGGGATTCACAATGTCCCAGTTTTAGTTCGCGATAAGGATATCAACGTGTAAAATTTGATTTTAATAGGTCTAGCCACATTTGCGTGATGAGCCATTCTATAAATGAATACTTTTGATTTTCCCACGGGAACTCTTGAATTTTCTGGGATAAAAAGTATCCTATATGTTAACCCGGGCTATAAGGAACCACCATACAAAATTTCATCAAAATCGGCCTGGTAGTTTTTGCGTGATGCGCGAACATACAGACAGACAGACAGACAGACAGACAGACAGACAAAAATTCCAAAAGTTGTTGTTTTGGCCTCTGTATCGTTAGTAATGTCCACCACAGTTATTATTTTCCAAAAATATTTCATGTACAGACACGGCCCCGTTACAGTTTTATTATATTATAGATGTGAAAGTTTATATGTATGGATGTTTGTTACTCTTTCACGCTGCAACCACTGGACGGATCGGGATGAAACTTGGCACACATATAGATTAGGTCCTGGACAGGAATAGAACATAGGCTACTTTTTACCCCGGGAAAACGTCTTATTCCCACGGGCAAATCGAAAACAACGCGGGCGTAGCCGCGGGCGGACGGCTAGTAGTAAAATAATTTCTCTCGTGTTGGTGTCTCTTGTAGGTCTCTTGTTTGTAATGAATAGGTATCATATTGGAGAGTGTCGCCGCACGGAACCCTCAGGTGCGTGAGTCCGACTCGCACTTGGCAGTTTGTAATGAATAGGTATCACATTGGAGAGTGTCGCCGCACGGAACCCTCAGGTGCGTGAGTCCGACTCGCACTTGGCAGTTTGTAATGAATAGGTATCACATTGGAGAGTGTCGCCGCACGGAACCCTCAGGTGCGTGAGTCCGACTCGCACTTGGCAGTTTGTAATGAATAGGTATCATATTGGAGAGTGTCGCCGCACGGAACCCTCAGGTGCGTGAGTCCGACTCGCACTTGGCAGTTTGTAATGAATAGGTATCACATTGGAGAGTGTCGCCGCACGGAACCCTCAGGTGCGTGAGTCCGACTCGCACTTGGCAGTTTGTAATGAATAGGTATCACATTGGAGAGTGTCGCCGCACGGAACCCTCAGGTGCGTGAGTCCGACTCGCACTTGGCAGTTTGTAATGAATAGGTATCATATTGGAGAGTGTCGCCGCACGGAACCCTCAGGTGCGTGAGTCCGACTCGCACTTGGCAGTTTGTAATGAATAGGTATCACATTGGAGAGTGTCGCCGCACGGAACCCTCAGGTGCGTGAGTCCGACTCGCACTTGGCAGTTTGTAATGAATAGGTATCATATTGGAGAGTGTCGCCGCGCGGAACCCTCAGGTGCGTGAGTCCGACGGAACCCTCAGGTGCGTGAGTCCGACGGAACCCTCAGGTGCGTGAGTCCGACGGAACCCTCAGGTGCGTGAGTCCGACTCGCACTTGGCAGTTTTTAGGGTTCCATTCCCAAAAGGTGAAAACGGAACCATTACAGTGTGTCTCTCCGTCCGTCTGTCACAGCCGATTTGCTTGAAAACTACTGTAACGATTGAGTTAAATATTCGTAGGTACACATATTTAAGTCGGTGATCCAAAGACGAACGTGTAACGTAACTAAATGAATTTCAAACTTGGGGGGGGGGGGTCACTTTTGGGGGGTTTCAAATAAAAGAGTGACATATCAAGAGCTTGATATGAGAATCTCAAAACAATTTTTATTACAATTATAAATTATAATTTTTGAAGTAATTTAATAAAATAGTAAAATATACTGAATAAATGTAATGAAGCTAATGTACTTAACTTCTATCGACGCATTGACAAGAACACCTATGAAGAACTAGCTTTTGCCAGCGGCTTCGCTCGTGTGCAAATAGTTTCTATGACTGTCTTCTGTGCGGTGCGCGAGCCGCGAGCGGCTTACGAGCGTAGAAAAAAGTAGCCAATAAATATGTTAATCCAGGTCCTAATAAGAGTAACAAGATCCATACATCCATACATCCATTCATAAAAACTTTCACGTTTATAATATTAGTAAGGATTTAGAACAAAATGCACTTAAAAGCACAAGTTTGTTCAGATCAACAAACATTTTGTGAACAAACATTTTGAAAGTACAAAAAAATGAATAAAATAAAAGTGACAAAAGTAAAATCAAACGGCGGACAACTGTTTCGTGGAGCGTGTGCAGACAAGAGTTTCCCGCCCGCCTGAAATCGTTGCCTTTATTTTTAACCGACTTCAAAAAAGGAGGAGGTTCTATGTCCGACTGTATATACACATATGTTCCCCGATCTCTCCGTCAATTGTGGACCTATTTTTATAATTCTTTTTTTATTCGAAGAGTATACTCCCGAGGGGGTCCTATTCTCACACAGTCAAGATCTGATGATGGGATCCCAGGGAAATCGAGAGTAACCCTCAAATTTTAAGGACACTTATTACGTGATTCATATGCTTTCTAAAAGCTATTAAAATACTTTCGTCTGTTAGTCATCATCTCATGTTGATAAGCTGATGAAGGAAGGTACAACTCCTTAACGGTTAGGAGTTGGAGGAAAATTCTTTTAATATTATACATAGATTATGTATATACGTAGGTATTGCAGCATAATTTAATTAAAATGGGTTAAATAATATAACAATGCAGTATTGTTTTCGCCACATTATCCGTAGAATTTTACTCGCAGCCTAAATATGAATTTCGGAAAGAAAATTAATTTTGGGGTAATATGGAATACATTTATTTTATAATATTAATAAAATAGGTAAAAATGTAAACAAATGGATGACCGTGGAAATAGACTAATAAAAAATAACACATTTACATAATTTTAAAATACAAAAAAGTTAGGTAACGATCGATCGTCCCCCCAGGTATAAAAAATGATCGAATAAATACCTAAAACATAAAAGCAGTTAATTTATTTGGTGTCGGAATTACCCCCCAAAGTTGTAGGAAACACTTTGGGTATACGATACTCTTAATAATTTTAAATTAAATGCTAAATTGTTAAAATAAACGAAAATAGGAGGTTATGCAGGCCAGCAGCTGCGCTTAGAGGCAGGTAGTATAAGTTTTGCAGGGCAGTAGTAGTGCTTGGTCACCAGTGATAACCAATGGGCGTGGCAGGTCGTAATGCTTGGTCACCAGTAGTAGTGCTTGGTCACCAGTGATAGCCAATTGGCGATGGGCCTTAAAATTAGATAGAAGTAAAGGTTCTACTTCCCTTTGGGTAAGAGGCAGGTAGTGCAGAGCGGCGAAATAAATGCCAGTGGAAGACTCAGCAGTGACCCAGGGTTATAATGATTCGTACGGGCAAGGTGGAAGACCCTACGAACATAAATAAAAATTTAGTTCGCAACAGCAACAAATAAAAACGGATAGCTGTCTCTAAACATAAATCACTTACCCCTGATAAATATAGGAGGTCTTGTTAACAAAAAGAAAAATCACAGCACTTTAAAATATTTTTGTCCAACCACATATTTCGACGGTCATCAATTGTTTCTTTCTTGTCAAAAGCTAACAATCATTTTTAAATTAAATTTTCACAGACGAATAAAACCAAAAGAGAATTTAATCATGAAACGCAAGAAAGAAGATCGGCTTGAATCGATACTTTGCGTTTCAGTATGCATAGACTTATATATTATAGTATTCTTTCAGGTTATTTAGATGAGCTGATGATGGACGATTTAACTCCTTAACTTTCATGCTGCTGAGGTGATGATGGAAGCCACAGGACTCTGTATCTGTTAATGAAACACATGTATTATGATTTGATAATTCCTATTGGTGTGTAGGTGATTGGGTTTAACATTGTTATATAAATAGCATTATCACTAAAACTAAATAAAATAAAAATAAAAGTAAAAAAAAACTAAAAACCGACTTCAAAATGAAATTCACTCAAAAGTATGAAATAATATAATTAAACTTAAATACACAACATTAACCAACAATAACGAAATCAAAGGTGGGTTACGAAGTAAATTAGGGGCTTAAAAGTTTTTTTCAGGTCGGTGTCAGCAAACCATCGAATCTAAAACATTTGACACGTAACGTATATACGTAACTGTGTGCTGGTACCGACCTCAAAAAATTTTTTAAGCTCCTAATTTAATTCGTACCCACCTTTGATTTCGTTATTGTTGGTTAATGTTGTGTATTTATTATTTAAGTATAATAATATTCCTCTTTATCATCAAAGGTATCAGCCGAAGCCGCAAGCCACAATGATAGGAACTTATGATATACATTATGATAACAATAGGGCTCGCCACCCCGCCGCGCCGCAACCCCGCCGCGCCGCCGCGCCGCCGCCGCCGGCTTTACTCCAAGTGAAAGGAAAATGCTGTGATTTCAGGCGGGGAAGCTCTTGCTTTCAGGAGGCGCGGCAGTGCCCCCGCCAAGACGAGCAGACAAGCATGACTGTACACCCTTTTCTCGAAGCAACTCAACGCTATTTAGAGCTCTTAATTTTTTTGTTAGGGACTGAATAAACTGCCTGAATTTAATATAGCATTGTTTACGTAATGCAGACACCGTATATTCCAAATTCCAATTTTCTACATTTAACGGTTTTTAAAATATCGCTTAACGAAGTTCCGACATTTCATCACTCATTCACTGACTCATCATCATATCAGCCGAAAGACGAACACTGCTGGACAAAGGCCTCCCCCAGGGATTTTCACGACGACCAGTCCTGCGCTGCCCGCATCCAGCGGCTTCCCGCGACCTTCACCAGTTCATCGGTCCACCGAGTGGGAGGCCTGTCTACACTACGCTTTCCGGTGCGTGGTCACTACGGTTACGGGCTCATAACGGTGAATTCTACTTTCTCGCAGAACCCTTGAAAACCAAACACTTTGATTTTTTTAAGCTAGACAGGTGCCGTCATGGTCGTCGGTCCACCGGTACCATTTTTACGACTTCAAAAAGTAATTAACTCAAAATTATGAAATACTTTTTTTTTTATAAATTCACGAAATTAACCAACAATAACGAAATAAAAGGTAGGTACGAAACAAATTTAGGGCCTAAATATTTTTTTTGAGGCTCGGCCAGCAAGCCCATCGAATCTAAAACATTAGATGGGTATTAAATACTCAATAAAAATTGTCGGCTCCAATTGGTTTCGTTATCACCTTTGATTTCCTTATTGTTGGTTAATTTTGTGTATTTATAAAAGTATTAATATTAGTTAATAATTTTGAGTGAATTTCTTTTTGAAGTCGGTTTTTATTCAATTAAGTTTTAACACACAACGTAGACTTTTAAAATTTTGAATTTTGGTTTTATTGTTTCATGTTACGCTATTTTTTTGTCTGATTATAAACCGTATTAATTTATATTTTTTTAATGGATAGGTTACCTATGCCTCCAGAGTCCGGATGGTCCCATACAAATTTAATCAAAAATCAGTAAAGTACTTGTTTAGAAAAATGTTGGTTGTTTGTTGTTACGATTGAAGTCGGCTGTTGAACGTATTCATCGCGATCTGTTATAAGAATGTACTATGTACTGTATATGTCGCCGTCATCTGGTTGTATCGGTTATTTGATTGAATGACTAGCGCGTTCATTGAATGTCGAGATTCAATTGAATCACTAACGGACAACTCGTCAAGTTGTTGAATGTAACGTTCATCGTCTTGCCTGAACGTCATTTAGCCAAGTTGTTAAATGGGATATTCCGAATAAAAACCGACGATTTCTTCTTCTGCGAAGCAATCTGCTACCCATGGGGGATGAGCCTCAGTTAGCTCCCTTCGCGAGGCTCTTTGACTGTACATATAATGATCAAGCCTGACCGAACGTAACATCGCTCGCTCCTTTACAGTTTTTTTTAGAAAAATCTAATTTTTGCCAACTCCCTTTTCGTTGTATGGAATTTTACGTTCACAGTGTGAACAAGAACACTACGTGACAAAGCCCTAATTCTCACATATAAACTAAACAATAACTATAAACTAAATTTAAATCACCTGACTGATTTTACGTCCGCTCTGTTCAAAGCTTTGAAAGCTTTGTTTAGTTGAATGTTACAATCAGCTAACTAGTTGGACGTTGAGTTCAATTGAATCTCGTCATTCAATGAACGCGGTAGTCATTCAATCAAATAGCAGATTCAACCAGATGACTGAAACATATACACCACTCTGACTCTGCTTGCACTACATTCCTTGAGTCAAGCGATATATTTTAAAATGTAGGTATGGCGACAACGAAAGGGTTTCATCGCTAAATCTCGCGGGAGCTTATTTTCACGTTACTTCAAACTCTTCGCTAGCGAAGTCACAAATAATGGCTATTTTTCGTTTATTTAGATTTTTAATGTCGATCTCTGTAGACCAGACGGTAAAAGGATGCACAGTGTTGCTGTAAATGTATTTATTCTTGCCTCCATCTCACTTGCAAACGTCACCAAGGATCTCCATACGCGACACAGAGCAGCAGAAGTACCACTCTACTCAGTTACACTCCTCAGATACTCAACACAAAGCGTTACTAATTTCACAAACAATTACCCGCCATCGCGTCGTGTGCGGGGGGGGGGGGGGAGTGCGGGGGTGCGGCGCGTTTCCTGCAAGCGAGGGGCGGGGCGGGGAGGGGTCCCATAGTTCGGGAGCTGCGTCTAATTGGCGGCGCTTCCTTCCGTAGTTCCGTCACTTTGTGCCGATGCTTAATGCCGTAATGGAGAGCACTTAGCGACCGCGCGCGGCGCACGAGACGCGAGTGTCCCAGGGATAGAATCGGCACCTCCGCGCTGCTGGCGCCGCAATGGTGTTGGGTCGGCACCACTCTTGCACTAGCGCTTGATTGAATGGCGATTTAGTGTTTCTTGAATTTTCGGAAATGCAACACATCTAAAATAGTTATTTATGATACTAGGGTAGTAAAGAGGTCAATAACAAAAGAGTGACATTTGTGAGCCCGAGCCGCCAGGCGAGAGTTTACCATCGTCACGAGTTTGTTATTTTCTTTTACACCCATGTATCATACAAAATTTTTCATTATAGTTGTGAGAAAACTAGTTAGTGAAAAAAAGCCAAAAGTCGCGTAAAATTAACTTTGGTTGCCGATACCTTGATATCGGCATTCAAAGTCAATTTTTGCGCGACTTTTGACTCATTTTGATTGTCCGGAGAGTAATTTCACTTTGTTTTTTCTTAATTATACACATAAGTTTGTATTCATAACAACACAATTAATTTTACGATAATTGCGCCATATTTAATTTAGCTAGGCACACGTACGCATGCGTAAGTTTTTTTTAAATATTATCATTACAATAAGGCTTGGAACAATATTAATGTAAGCTTTAAAGCCTCCTTGGAAAAGATGATCTATTCCTTCCTGTAACCTACTCGCTTCACTCATATTTATTCTCCTTTCTTCAAAAAGATATAACCCAAAAAGAATCTATCAGCTAGCGTTATGTACTAACCTCACGGAGTTACAACCAATCTCTTTTGGAATTCCCTTACAAGTCTTAAAGAAGATTTTGTATCTTTGGCTATAAAAATTTTTATTTGCTAGAAATGTCTTGTTCTTCTGAGCTAAAAATTAAAATTAAGTGGTAAAGTAAAAGCACGTGTGCGGTAAAATCAATTTTGCGCACACTTGATTGGCACATAAAGTACTACTTTTCGAGCAACTGTATTGAAAATAGTATTTTAATTAACTGCGGAAATTCATCCAGAACCTTAAACTATACTAATAAGGGGATCACATTAAACTGGAAAGTATTTTTTAGCATTAATATGGATAATTAAGATTTTAGTAAATTTCACGAATAAATTATTTTTTTATTAACTTTACCATTCCTCTTCAGTTCCTAACATCTGCAGCGTTACCACTCGCGGCCACTCGCGGCCACTCGCACACGTGAAGTATTACGTTACCACTCGCGGCCACTCGCAAACGTGAAGTATTACGTTACCACTCGCACACGTGAAGTATTACGTTACCACTCGCGGCCACTCGCGGCCACTCGCACACGTGAAGTATTACGTTACCACTCGCACACGTGAAGTATTACGTTACCACTCGCACACGTGAAGTATTACGTTACCACTCGCGGCCACTCGCGGCCACTCGCACACGTGAAGTATTACGTTACCACTCGCACACGTGAAGTATTACGTTACCACTCGCACACGTGAAGTATTACGTTACCACTCGCGGCCACTCGCGGCCACTCGCACACGTGAAGTATTACGTTACCACTCGCGGCCACTCGCACACGTGAAGTATTACGTTACCACTCGCGGCCACTCGCACACGTGAAGTATTACGTTACCACTCGCGGCCACTCGCACACGTGAAGTATTACGTTACCACTCGCGGCCACTCGCGGCCACTCGCACACGTGAAGTATTACGTTACCACTCGCGGCCACTCGCACACGTGAAGTATTACGTTACCACTCGCGGCCACTCGCACACGTGAAGTATTACGTTACCACTCGCGGCCACTCGCGGCCACTCGCACACGTGAAGTATTACGTTACGACTCGCACACGTGAAGTATTACGTTACCACTCGCGGCCACTCGCGGCCACTCGCGGCCACTCGCACACGTGAAGTATTACGTTACGACTCGCACACGTGAAGTATTACGTTACCACTCGCGGCCACTCGCGGCCACTCGCACACGTGAAGTATTACGTTACCACTCGCACACGTGAAGTATTACGTTACCACTCGCGGCCACTCGCGGCCACTCGCACACGTGAAGTATTACGTTACGACTCGCACACGTGAAGTATTACGTTACCACTCGCGGCCACTCGCGGCCACTCGCACACGTGAAGTATTACGTTACGACTCGCACACGTGAAGTATTACGTTACCACTCGCGGCCACTCGCGGTCACTCGCACACGTGAAGTATTACGTGGCCCTTTATTTGAGATCATTACTTTTTATGGCCAGGTAATCTTAATCGAGACTTAACACATTATTACACAATTTTTTTGTTGGGATTTTTTTCTTTGTGAGACCAGAACCTATCTTTATCTCTAGTATATGACAAATACTAATTCTATTTTGATGATCTTTAGATGCGTGAGTGTCAAATTAGCTGAACTGTATTGATCAGACACCTTCAAAAATATTAAAGATAAAATTACCAAAGTTAGAAACTTGCAATTTTACATCCTCGTATAAGTAGCATATTTGACAGCAATATTTTAATTATTTTACTCGGTCCTAGTGTCAAGCTGCAGGGGCCGAGAGTGCGAGAGTGCTTGCCTCACTCTCGTGCTCTCGATGTGGCGGGGATGGGGGGAGGCGGAGGCGTAACCGTATCCCCAGCTTTAAAGCAACACACAGCTACAATAATAATTACGCACCGCTATAGTTTACAAGATTAATATTTTGTAATAATTACGGGACGGACCCCTTCCCAAGTGGAGTGCATCTATCTACTCGTACGAGTCCTACCTACAATCCAAAGTAAACGGCAAACATGTCGGCACAGAGCACGCGTGCGCGGCGCGTGACGCGACCATAGTTATCTAATCGTAGAGTACCTGCTGGAAGTGCACGACGACACAATGCAGCACAACGCGCCGGAGACCAGCTGCAGCCGGCCGCGTCCGTCCGAGTCGGATCCGTCCGCCGGCTAAGCCGGTGACGTCACCGGTATAAATAAAGCTTCGTAACTTGTGTACCTCTTGAACCTTTCTATTATTGTTTCCAGAAGCCTTTTGTTCGCGCGATGGCGACGACGCCACCGCGACGCGACGCATGACGCTAAACTGTAGAAGCACAGTTTATTTTGCACTTTTAGATAATTATTTTTATACTTCCTTCTTTAGATTTACCTAACTCTACTGATTTACATTTCTAAAACCCACGATCACTTCTTAAATACAACATTGATATGATAATGCATTAATGAGTATGGTTATTCATTAAGGTTCAAAGATATCGCAATACTGTGGTTCAAAGCCTTCATTTGCAGGAACATGGACTATACCAAATGTTCAACCAACAAGCGCGTGCAAATATAATATCTAGTAATGTAATATTTAACTCTCTGTTGCGATGTGAAATCAACAAAAATAGAGTTTTTGTTCAGTTCCTGTATATAGGATGCAATTTGTATATAACGGCATAAAATAACAAACAGTAAAACGTACCAAGTGCGCAGGGACTCGTGCTGAGAGCGTGCCGCTGTGCCGCAGTGCCGCAGTGCCGCAGCGCCGCAGTGCCGCTGTGCCGCAGTGCCGCGCCGCACTCACCACACCGCTCCTGTGCCGCTGTGCCGCTGTGCCGCAGTGCCGCTGTGCCGCAGTGCCGCTGCGCCGCAGTGCCGCAGTGCCGCAGTGCCGCTGTGCCGCTGTGCCGCTGCGCCGCAGTGCCGCTGTGCCGCAGTGCCGCGCCGCACTCACCACACCGCTCCTGTGCCGCTGTGCCGCAGCGCCGCAGTGCCGCTGTGCCGCAGTGCCGCGCCGCACTCACCACACCGCTCCTGTGCCGCTGTGCCGCAGCGCCGCAGTGCCGCTGTGCCGCAGTGCCGCGCCGCACTCACCACACCGCTCCTGTGCCGCTGTGCCGCTGTGCCGCAGTGCCGCTGTGCCGCAGTGCCGCTGCGCCGCAGTGCCGCAGTGCCGCAGTGCCGCTGTGCCGCTGTGCCGCTGCGCCGCAGTGCCGCTGTGCCGCAGTGCCGCGCCGCACTCACCACACCGCTCCTGTGCCGCTGTGCCGCTGCGCCGCAGTGCCACGCCGCACTCACCACACCGCTCCTGTGCCGCTGTGCCGCTGCGCCGCAGTGCCGCTGTGCCGCAGTGCCGCGCCGCACTCACCACACCGCTCCTGTGCCGCTGTGCCGCAGCGCCGCAGTGCCGCTGTGCCGCAGTGCCGCGCCGCACTCACCACACCGCTCCTGTGCCGCTGTGCCGCTGTGCCGCAGTGCCGCTGTGCCGCAGTGCCGCTGCGCCGCAGTGCCGCAGTGCCGCTGTGCCGCTGTGCCGCTGCGCCGCAGTGCCGCTGTGCCGCAGTGCCGCGCCGCACTCACCACACCGCTCCTGTGCCGCTGTGCCGCTGCGCCGCAGTGCCGCGCCGCACTCACCACACCGCTCCTGTGCCGCTGTGCCGCTGCGCCGCAGTGCCGCGCCGCACTCACCACACCGCTCCTGTGCCGCTGTGCCGCTGCGCCGCAGTGCCGCTGTGCCGCAGTGCCGCGCCGCACTCACCACACCGCTCCTGTGCCGCTGTGCCGCTGTGCCGCAGTGCCGCGCCGCACTCACCACACCGCTCCTGTGCCGCTGTGCCGCTGTGCCGCAGTGCCGCTGTGCCGCAGTGCCGCGCCGCACTCACCACACCGCTCCTGTGCCGCTGTGCCGCTGTGCCGCAGTGCCGCTGTGCCGCTGTGCCGCTGCGCCGCAGTGCCGCTGTGCCGCTGTGCCGCTGCGCCGCAGTGCCGCTGTGCCGCAGTGCCGCGCCGCACTCACCACACCGCTCCTGTGCCGCTGTGCCGCTGTGCCGCAGTGCCGCGCCGCACTCACCACACCGCTCCTGTGCCGCTGTGCCGCAGCGCCGCAGTGCCGCTGTGCCGCAGTGCCGCGCCGCACTCACCACACCGCTCCTGTGCCGCTGTGCCGCTGTGCCGCAGTGCCGCGCCGCACTCACCACACCGCTCCTGTGCCGCTGTGCCGCAGCGCCGCAGTGCCGCTGTGCCGCAGTGCCGCGCCGCACTCACCACACCGCTCCTGTGCCGCTGTGCCGCTGTGCCGCAGTGCCGCTGCGCCGCAGTGCCGCAGTGCCGCAGTGCCGCTGTGCCGCTGTGCCGCTGCGCCGCAGTGCCGCTGTGCCGCAGTGCCGCGCCGCACTCACCACACCGCTCCTGTGCCGCTGTGCCGCTGTGCCGCAGTGCTGCGCCGCACTCACCACACCGCTCCTGTGCCGCTGTGCCGCAGCGCCGCAGTGCCGCTGTGCCGCAGTGCCGCGCCGCACTCACCACACCGCTCCTGTGCCGCTGTGCCGCAGTGCCGCTGCGCCGCAGTGCCGCAGTGCCGCAGTGCCGCAGTGCCGCAGTGCCGCTGTGCCGCAGTGCCGCGCCGCACTCACCACACCGCTCCTGTGCCGCTGTGCCGCAGTGCCGCGCCGCACTCACCACACCGCTCCTGTGCCGCTGTGCCGCAGCGCCGCAGTGCCGCTGTGCCGCAGTGCCGCGCCGCACTCACCACACCGCTCCTGTGCCGCTGTGCCGCTGTGCCGCAGTGCCGCTGTGCCGCAGTGCCGCTGCGCCGCAGTGCCGCAGTGCCGCAGTGCCACTGTGCCGCTGTGCCGCTGCGCCGCAGTGCCGCTGTGCCGCAGTGCCGCGCCGCACTCACCACACCGCTCCTGTGCCGCTGTGCCGCTGTGCCGCAGTGCCGCGCCGCACTCACCACACCGCTCCTGTGCCGCTGTGCCGCTGCGCCGCAGTGCCGCGCCGCACTCACCACACCGCTCCTGTGCCGCTGTGCCGCTGCGCCGCAGTGCCGCTGTGCCGCAGTGCCGCGCCGCACTCACCACACCGCTCCTGTGCCGCTGTGCCGCTGCGCCGCAGTGCCGCTGTGCCGCTGTGCCGCTGCGCCGCAGTGCCGCTGTGCCGCAGTGCCGCGCCGCACTCACCACACCGCTCCACACAACTGTGTCAGTAGATACCTATTCACATCACAAACAAAATACTTTAACGCGAGCGTCAAAAATCTGCTTTTTTAATTAAGTTGGGACTCCTTGCGCGAGTACGACTCGCACTTGGCCGGTTTTTGTTATTTGTTGTTCTATTTCAGGACTTATCCTTATTACTATAGTCACACCAAGATTCACCTGTATATATGTATATATTATCATTTTTAAAATAGATCTACATCAAAAATACCTATTAAAAACACGTTTTTTCTATGGAGTCCTACCTAATTTTCTACTTTTAGGGTTCCGTACTTCAAAAGGAAAAAAGGAACCCTTATAAGATCACATCGTCACTTACCACCAGGTGAGATGTTGTCAAGGGTTTACCAATTGTCAATAAAAAAAATGTTCGTCCGTCCGTCTGTCTGTCAAGACCGTTTATCTCGGGAACGCGTGGAGGTATCGAGTTGAAATAAAAACCAAGTTCAAGTTCATTTATTTCTAAGCAACATCCATTGCGTTGAAAAATTTTTATAGTTGTAAAATTAAAATAACCTTATGGAATTAGAATTAAATAAAAATTAAAACAAATAATTTCCCTACGTCAGTTAACAAAAACATATCAAAAATGGATACACATCAAGAATCCATTAGGTACTTATATCATGTCAAAGTTAAATAAAAATTAAGTAGACATAAATATAAAAATAACCTACATAATCAAAATAATTACAATAAAAACATTAAAATAAATCTTTTCCTTACATAAACACACACCAAAATTAAATACATGTTAAGAATTTATGCCAACATTGTATGAAAGTGAAGTCTGAAAGCAATATAATGTCAGTCCTAACAAAAATTATTTTATAACTTTTGTCAACTAATTTAGATAATCGCCCACACTTTAGTAGTTTTTTTAAGTAAAAAAGACTTCAGTTTGGGGTGAAAATGGCTATTGTATATTAAGCTTTTTATATCATCTGGCAACCTGTTAAACAGTCTTACTGCCTGATAGTGTGAGCCATGCTTAACAACTTCTAGTGTTGGTTGTATCTGATTTGGTAGGTCTTGCCTTCTCGTTTGTTCCCTTAATTGTCTTTCTTGTACACTTTCAATCTCAAGTATGTTTTTGGCAAGGTTACTAAGTACTACCATTATGTAAAGACTAGGAACTGTCAGGATCCCCAATTTCTTAAAATGTTCTTTACAAGAATCCATTTGAGGTATACGTACCATAGTTCTAATGGCACGCTTTTGTAGTACGAAAGCTTTTTCTACATTGTACTTGTAGCTGTGGCCCCACAACTGAATGCTATATCTCAGTTTTGACTCTATAAGGGCAAAATAAACCGTCTTAAGTTGTTCAATGGTAAGTTCATCACGTAAGCTTTTCAAGGCGTAACATCCTGAACTGAGAGCACTCTCTATATTCGCTAGTTAATTTTTCCAGTTTAAATCAGCATCTATATGTACTCCTAGGAACTTTGCATTTTCCACCATTTCTATTTTGTTTCTATTGAAGCAAACTTCTAACATATCCTTGTTTCTAGAAGTTGATCGAAACATAATAACGTTAGTTTTGTTAGCATTTAATTTAAGGCCGTTTGTTTCAAACCATGTGTTGAAAGCAGTGATAGAGCGATATACCTTGTCATTTAAGCTTGTCAAGTTATTGGCAGATAAAACTGCGTTTGTATCGTCAGCAAATACCACCAATCTCGTGTTATCATCCAGACAGTTATGCATATGTGTAATCATGTCATTAATAAATGTTATAAAAAATATTGGACCCAATACGGACCCTTGCGGTACGCCTCTGTTTATGCTCACAAAATTTGATTTATGCACCTTTTCATGTCCATCATCGTCAGTTGATCTAAGTTCTACAACCATCTTACGATTTTGTAGGTAAGTTTTTGTCAACTCTAAAGCTTTGCCTCTGATCCCATAATGATCTAGTTTTGTAATGAGTAGTCTATGATTAATCATATCGAAAGCAGAGCTTAGATCTAGGAACAGGCCTGCCACTTTCAATTTATCGTTCAGCTTTAACAATAAATCATTGACAAGAGTGTCTATTGCATCTGTATTTTCAACACTTTTCTGATAGCCAAATTGGCGTTTGTTTAAAATTTGATAACAGTTTAGATGCCGCAGTAGTCGGTCCTTTATAATTCTTGCAAAAATTTTCCCAGTGTCGGTAATAAGGAAATTGGTCTATAATTTTTAGGATCAGTCACAGCGCCTTTTTTGTATATGGGGATCACTTTGGCTAGTTTGAACTGCTCAGGAAATAAACCTTCGTCTAAACAATTGTTATAGAAATAAGAGAGTGATAGATAGATAGATAAAACTTTATTTCACTAAAAAGGCACAATACATTTTAACAATAAACAAACAAACAAATAAATGAAACTTAATGACAAATATTACTAGTTTATATAAAAAAATATGAAACAGTGTCAGTGGTGCCAAGTTAGTGAAACTGGTCCAGGCTCAGCATAAATGTTGTGGGTCGCAGAGTACTCACAACGCTGTTTTTCAGCCAAAACCAAGAAAAACGTACACGCACCTCAGTGGTCAACAATATAGTTATGAAAAAAAAAAGTGGTTCTGCAAGAATGTCCAGGTTTGCTTTTATTACTGTTACCGGTATTTCATCATAACCACAAGAAGTTTTTGCTTTTTATGCTTCCCACAATTTTCACTACTTCTTTAGGTTGTGTTTCGGCATGAAGATAAGATAGCCAGCTCCCCATTGCGTTGGGGAATCTTGGTAAGCCCGCTTCCATCTTCGGCAACATCGTCACTTACCACCAGGTGAGATGTTGTCAAGGGTTTACCAATTGTAAATAATAATAATAAAAAGGTGTAGTTGGATCAAGGCACATTTCATTTTCTACTCTTTTTATTCCCAATTCAAGAAAGTTTTTCGCTTCCTGTACGTCACTTAAATCAATTTTCAAGGTACTACTAAATTGACCTGCAAAAATATCACATACTTTATCTGGGTTACTGATAAATTTATTTTCCATTTTTAGGCAAATGTTTTGTGTAACTGATGATCTAACTTTATTTCCTCTATGTTGATTTACAGTTTTCCAAATTTCTTTTGAAACATTTTTAGCCTTTACTATGCTTTTTTGCACCGCCATTCTTTTTGCATGTCTTATTATTTTTTTATATATTCTTATGTACATTCTGCGATACTCTATTACAGAAACATCATTTTCAGAACTACTAGTACATAAAAACCGTTTCATTAGGCTTGAAGTTTTTATCCCTTTTGTGATCCATTTAATACCTTGTATATTTTTAACTTTAACCCACTTTTTCTTTTTTCTAAAGCTCCGTTTGTAAATTACACCAAAAGTCTTTATGAAGTTATTTATCCCCATTAAGTTCCAATTTTTTGTTATCAAATAATACCTATAAATTTGCATATTTTTCTCACTAAACGATCGTAATTCATTGAGTATATGTAAATTTTTATTTTTATTTTTTCTTTCAGTTTGAATATCACATGATATAACCATATACTTCGGTGTACAGTCACTTGAAGCTGTCAAAAAATCAAACTTGCAAAATAATTTAATAAAAAGATACGGCCATTTACGCCGCAAAAAACGTACATTTCGACACTTTCAAGGAAATCAAAATTCCAAGGGTATTTTCCGTTGACCTAGAACTATGAATTTTGGCAAGTAATTCCGTTATATATACTACAAGTATAGGGAAATATCTAAAAACTATAAATTTGTAACTAAATCATATAAAATATAGTCTGAGAAAAAAACTAAATATACAACAAGGTAAAAAGTAAAAAAAATGTCTTCATTTAAAGTACTTATGTAATCAATTACGCAAGGAACGGCGGTCCAAATTTTGAATTGAGTTAACCGTGTCATGTGGGGTATCTTAAGAAATTCATTGACACAAGCTTAAACAGATTTGTAATAGTTGTCTATGATACAATGATACTCGGGGTTGTAAGAAGGTCAATAACAAACGAGTGACATTTGTGAGCCCGAGCCGCAGGCGACATTTCCTTTCACACCCATGTTAGATTAATGACTATAAGAATAAAAAAAAACTTTTCCCTTTTTAATATGTATAGGTCGTCCTTCGGCTGCTATGATGATGATATATAAATAGGTGGTCGGTACCCAATAATTTTGGTATATGTAGTACCTGCCAGTTTGCATTGTTATGATTTCTTATATGTGCGTACAAATTTGTACGGAACCCTCGGTGGGCGAGTCCGACTCGCAATTCTCCGTTTTAAAAAAAATTGTTACCACAGCGGCTATAGAAATACACACTGTGAATATTTCAACTGTCTACCTATTACGGTTCATGAACTACAGCCGGCCGGCCCACTGACAGACAGGTCGGCAGACTGTCTTAGGCTTAGTAATAGGGTTATATTGGTCACACTTTGACTGTCGGGAACCCTAAAAAGTAGCCTCTGTCACTTCCTAACGTATCAACTATGTCAAGTTTTTGCGTCTGGTAGTCATCATCTCATGTTGATGAGCTGATGATGGAAGGTACAACTCCTTAACGGTTATGACTTGGAGGATAAGTCTTTAAATATTTTTGTTAGATATACGTAGGTATACGTATAGACCGATAGTTGTATTGTTTTAGATTATCCAGGTGAGCTGATGACAGAAGGTTTGACTCCTTAACTTTCATGCTGCTGAGATGATGATGGAACCCACAGGACTCTGTATCGGCTAATGAAACACATGCATTGTGATATGATGATTCCTATTGGCGAGTAGGTGATTGGGTTTAATGTTGTTACATAATATTACCACAAAAAATTGAAAAATTAAAATTTAAAAAACCTAAAAACCGACTTCCAAACGAAATTCACTCAAAAGTATGAAATAATATTTTTATAAACGAATACACGAAATTAACCAACATTAACGAATTGTTGGTTATTGTTTGTTAATTTCGTGTATTCGTTTATAAAAATATTATTTCATAAGTAAGTATTTAAGTATAAGTATAAGTAAGTCAGTTTTTAGGTTTATTAAACTTTTATTTTTTTACGTATGTACCTAAACTGAATTAATGATGGCAGCGGAATGCGCAGCGGTGGCGACACGACGCGTACCTTTGCTGGAAATTGCCGAAAAAAATAATCCCAAACATTAGCCTCATACTCGTAGTGTCATTAGATCTAATTATGTGTGCCAGGTTTCAACAGAATCGGAACACAGATGAATATTCAGAGGGTGAACAATCAATCATTTCCTACATTTTTCTACCCCTAGGGTTACGAAGTAACTATTTAGTTATCTGTGCCTAGGGGTATTTTTTTTTCAAATTTACATGAGACCAACTTTGAAATATACCCTATCCAATATAAATAAAAGTAAAATTAAAAATTTTAAAAACCCACCGACACAAAAAATGAATTCTAAAAACTAACAAATAATATTTTAAACCTATTATAATTACTATCGTCACATATAATATGTAAGTTCAAATATTTTATTTTCCAAGCGTCGACGCGTCGGGGGACCGCTAAAGTTTATAAAGTATTTTTCCAAGAACAGATAATTAATCATTACTAATGACATTTAGGTACGATACGAGCGATCTTAAGTTTCATATAATATAGTCTACGCTCTGCGCGCGAGCTCGGTGTGCGGTATGCGGCGCGGGGGTGGGCGTCACCAAGTGCGGCGACCCGAACGGGCAGACACATGAGGGCAGACGACGTTGACGGTGGTGTCGATTTTGCGAATTTTTCGGAGTAAATTCTTTTGTTGCAATCTGCGACTACGCCTGTTTTTCTCACTTAGCGGTCCCCCGACGCGACAACGCATGGAAAATAAAATATTTGAACTTACATAATATATGTGACGATAGTAATTATAATAGGTTTAAAATATTATTTGTTAGTTTTTAGTATTCATTTTTTGTGTCGGTGGGTTTTTAAAATTTTTAATTTTACTTTTATTTTGTCCTTTTTAAAGTAGGTATAAATATTAGGAAGGTATTTATAGTGATTAGTTAGTTGAGTTAGTAACTTAGTTAGGTACTAGGTATCATTATTAGTTTCAATTTACTAGATTAAGTTTTAACTACCTACTCTAAGGTTAGGTTAAAGATAAGGTAGGTATTAGTGATTAGTTTAAGCAATTTAGGTAGGGACATAAGTTAGTCAGATCCCTCATCAACTAGAAAAGAGCTGATGATCAGCCGTAACACGGTACTAAATTTCGAATCGGTCGAACATAAGGAAGTTACTCAGATCCCCTCATCAACTAGAAAGGAGCTGATGATCTTCAAACGGCTGATCAGGTCATGGTTACCTTACCATATACTTTCAATATCATTGAAGTAACACGGTACTAAATTTCGAATCAATCGGACATAAGGAAGTTAGTCAGATCCCCTCATCAACTAGAAAGGAGCTGATGATCTTCAAACGGCTGAACAGATTTTCATGAAACATGGCTAAGAACACTCAGGATAAAATTATCTATGACACAAAAAAAACTAAACGGAAATCGGTTCATCCGTTTGGGAGCTACGATACCACAGACAGATAGACAGACACGTCAAACTTATAACACCCCTCTCTTTTGCGTCGGGGGTTAAAAATAATTATCGAAATAGGAGTACTCTACAAAAATATAGGCGTGATCATACATAAAAAAACGGGTCGACAGTCATCTGCAGTTAAATGATGCTCAATTTGGTTTCCTTGCTGGACTGTCCACGGAGACTGCGTACTGTGACTCAAGCATACTGTCCATTGCTACACGGCCAGGGAAACTCCGGTCTACGCCTGCTTTCTGGACCTGTCGAAAGTTTTCGATTTGGTGTCCTATGATGTTCTCTGGCACAAAATGAGGGCGGAAACTAGCCTGCCAGAAGAAGTAGTCCACCGTATTGATTATTGGTATATCAACGAAATACATCAGTTGTCTGTCTCCGATGCGTATAGGCTGCGGTGTGGTGTGAGTCAAGGGGGATTCTGCTAGTCTTTTTATACGTGCAGTCTGTAAGTAAGTAAGTGAGTGAGTGAGTGAGTGAGTGAGTGAGTGAGTGAGTGAGTGGGTGAGTGGGTGAGTGGGTAAGTGGGTGAGTGAGTGAGTGGGTGGGTGGGTGAGTGAGTGAGTGAGTGAGAGAGAGAGAGAGAGAGAGAGTAAGTAAGTAAGTTAGTTAGTAAGTAAGTAAATAAGTAAGTAAGTAATTTAGTAAGTAAGTTAGTAAGTATGTAAGTAAGTAAGTTAGTGAGTAAGTAAGTATTTTAGTAAGTAAGTAAGTAAGTTAGTTAGTTAGTAAGTAAGTAAGTAAGTAACTAAGTAAGTAAGTAAGTAAGTAGAACATTTATTTGCAGAATATTGGTAACAAAAGTTTTAGTCTTACATAATAGTGCCTTTACAAAAAGCGTCGGTGGCTCAACCGGTAACGACTCGGTCCATCTAACCAGAGGTACCGGGTTCAAATCTGGGCGGCCAATGTACCAATGAGTTTTTCAAAAACTTACGTACATACTTACCGATTGCTTTAACGGTGAAGGAAAACATCGTGAGGAAACCTGCACACGCCTGCGAAGAAACTCGAAGGTTGTGTGTGAAGTCGACCAACCCGCACTGGGCCCGCGTGGTCGACTAAGGCCTAATCGCCCTGATTCAGGGTAGGCTCGAGCCCCTCGGTGGGGACGTATATGAGCTGTAATGTAATGATGAATAGTGCCTTTAATATTCCGCCGTAAAACGGCATGCAAACCTTTAGTACCAAGGTGATGAATTAAACAAATTTAAATGATTACATAAAAAGAAAAACACTAGTATAGTCTAAAAATTAAAAGGAGTTAAAACATTTCAAATTATTAATTAGAGAAATTCACTTTAATAATAAAATAATATGTTCATTGGGTAATATAAGAGGACAATTAAATTAAAAATAACAAAAAACAAATCATTAGGTAGGTAGCACCAGTCGAAGATGAATAAAAATAGTTACATGTCAAATTTATAATAAAGTAGGAAATGTCACATTTTAGTCATTAAGATTTTCGTCAACAAAGTAATATGCCTTCTTCAGTAACATATCACAAACTTTATTTTTAAAAACATCTAAACATTTAACCTGTTTTATACTTATTGGCAACTTATTGTACAGTTTCGGTGCCATTGCTAATATACTTTTATGTAGTGAGGTGGTTTTGCAGGGTATTACATTTAATTTGTGACGTCGTCTTTCGCTACTAACATGGCCAAACAAACTCAAATTACTCTTGACGAAAACTACTGTTTCGACAATACATAAACAGAGAACGGTGTGCACTTGGAGTTCTATAAAGAATGGCCTACAACTGTCAGTTTGCTTAAGGCTACAGATAGCTCGAATACATCTTTTTTGAGCTTTGAAGACCATTTCCTTTCCAGTGCTGTTACTCCAAAACATGATTCCGTACCTTAATGTTGATGCTACGAAACCATGGTATGCTATTAGGACAGTCTTTCTGTTAACTATCTTGTTAACATGTACAATCTATATGCTAATTGATAAATTTTGTTGCATAGTATCTCAGTATGGGAGTTCCAAGGAACGACTTGATCTATTTGCAAACCTAAAAATCTCATGCCATGTGTTTCTTCAACCTTCTTGTTTTGTGATGAATGTTGAGGTGGGAAATTCTTGATTGTCTGTGTCTGAGTATCATTAATTTTGTTTTGTCCAAATTAATTTTTAGATTGTATCCAAACAATGAATTATATCATTCAGGTTATTATTTATATCAGATTCGACTTCTTTTATGTCATTACGTTATTTAACTCCGTTATACTCGAGGGACAAACGCCTAAGGCATGGCACAGAAGTGTGGTCGTGCTTTTCTTCAAAAAGAGTGACAACACTCTGCTGACGACCTACAGACCCATCTCACTTCTGAGCCATGTCTACAAGCTGTTTTCGAGAGTCATTACGAATCGTCTCGCACGCAGGTTTGACGACTTCCAGCCACCCGAACAAGCCGGTTTCCGAAAAGGCTTTAGTACTATATACCACATACATACGCTGCGGCAGATTATACAGAAGACCGAAGAGTAAAATCAGCCACTATGCTTGGCGTTTGTGGACTATGAGAAAGCCTTTGATTCAGTCGAAACGTGGGCTGTGCTGCAGTCTCTCCAGCGGTGCCAAATTGACCATCGATACATCGAGGTGTAAGTGTCTGTATGAAAACGTCACCATGTCGGTTCGCCTCCAGGATCAAAACTCGAAACCTATTGCAGCAAGGGGTGAGACAGAGAGACGTTATATCTCCGAATTTTTTCACCGCCGCCCTGGAAGATGTTTTTAAGCTTCTGGACTGGGGTGGCCTCAATATCGGCATCAATATCAACGGCGAGTACATATCCCACCTCCGATTCGCTGACGATATCGTGGTCATGGCTGAGACTATGGAAGACCTAAGCACAATGCTCGATGGCCTCAGTAAAGTCTCTCAACAAGTGGGTCTTAAAATGAACATGGACAAGACGAAAATAAAATAAAAATCAAAATCAAAAACAATTTATTTCAAATAGGTGTTTACACACACTTTTAAATAATCAAAACAAAAAAAATTACAGTATATTACAAATAATGTCATATTACAGTATCAGGTAATGGTATTTGATATAGAATCAACATATATATCTTTGTCATTTACATAATCTATTATTTTATAATATCCTCTAGAGCACAAAACTTTTTTGACATGAGTCTTGAACTTATTCTCTGACAAACTAGTTATATTTTCTGGAATTTTATTGTAGAATCTTATACATTGCCCCACAAATGACTTTTTAACCTTACTCAGTCTCGAAAAGGCTATATCTATTTTATTTACATTTCTTAAATTCAAATTATGCCTGTCACTGTTTTTAGGAAATAAATGCAAATTCTTACGAACGTACATGATGTTTTCATATATAAATTGACTAGCAACAGTTAAAATATTGATTTCTTTAAACTTATTCTGTAACGACTAACGTGATCGCATCTGATAGATTGCGCGGATAGCTCTTTTCTGCAGGATGAAAATAGTTTCTATATCAGCCGCATGCCCCCACAGTAATATGCCATAAGACATTATACTATGGAAGTAACTAAAATACACTAGTCTCGCAGTATCTACATCCGTTAACTGTCTTATTTTCTTAACGGCATAAGCAGCTGAACTAAGCCTTCCCGCTAAAGTTTCAATGTGTGGTCCCCATTGAAGTGAAACATCCAAAGTTATACCAAGGAACACCGTGGTATTTACAAATTCTAATTTATTACTGTCTAATATTACACTATTATTGACCTTTTTTACATTTGGCAAACAAAATTTTATACATTTTGTTTTCTTAGCATTTAATAATAAGTTGTTCACAGTGAACCAGTTCAGTATCTTTGAAAGAGTGTTGTTTACTTCGTCAATTTCGTTTTCTTTCCTATTCACTTTAAAAATAAGAGATGTATCATCCGCAAACAACACAATATTTGACAGATGTTGCACCATAAAAGGCAAATCATTTACGTAAACAAGGAAAAGAAGAGGCCCTAATATGGAACCCTGGGTGTTGCGCTTAGTAGCTACCATTTCGATATACTTCTAATAACCAGTCCACAAACACATTCACACAAGTCTCTGTCTAGTTTAAAAAGACAATTTCTTATTTGTAGTTCAGTTAGCAATAAACCGTCGCAAAGCACATACGCATTTTCTTTGCAAAACAACCCCTAAGCTAATCTGAACCTTATCACCATAACATATGGTCCTTCGAGCCGGATAGTAACGCGTGGATTGTACCTCCTTGCCCAGCCGGCCGGTATCGGAGTGAACAATAGATGACCTACATTCCAGAGCGCGTCAGGTGTCTCGCGTTAAAGAAAAATATAATAATTGGTAATTGAGTGAATAGTGATCGAATGTTTATGAAACTTTGAGTTACAGTTTTGGACTAAAGAATAGTAACCTGCTAGTGACTTTTTGGTAAAAATGAGTGCTCAAAGGGATCAGCTACTGAGTTTACTCGAAGAAACTGCAAATTGTCTTCAGAAATCACAAGTAACATTACAAAAATGCCAGAAGGGACAGCTTACAAAGGGTTACCTAGAAGGATCACTACAATTAGTCGGTGACTATTGGCGCACATTTAAGGCGACACATCAAGATCTCGTGAAATGCACTACTAAGGAACAAAGAGGAGAAATTCCTTACTTCTTGAATGAAGACTACTTTGTCATAGAGGATTTGTACTTACGGTTGTTCGGCGATCTGAAGGATATGCTATTGACACTTACACCTGTAAAAATGGAAACAAATACAACGGGAGTATGTGATGCACAACCACAAGTTCGGTTACCAAAAATAGAACTACCAAAATTTTCTGGTAATTATGAAGAATGGCAAACATTTTACGAATTGTTCACTTCGCTGGTCCACAAAAATGCAACATTAAGTCAGGTTCAGAAATTACAATATTTGAAATCTAGCGTCGGGGGTAAAGCAGAAGCTTTGTTGAAACATATACAAGTTACGGAAACAAACTATTATCAGGCATGGAGTATACTCAAGCAGCGGTACGGAAATAAGCGACTTACTGTTTCTTATATACTTAAAAGATTATTTGGACAAAAGAAGGTCAGTACACCTACAATTAATCAAATTCAAAGTTTGCTTGATACCACAAATGAATGTTTACACAGCCTAAGAAACTTGAACGTATCGACCGACTCTTGGGATCCTATGATAACATTTCTAATAGTTCAAAAAATGGATCCAGAGACACACAGAGAGTGGGAGCAATCAGCTTACAAGCAAGATTCTGATATTTTACCAAGCTGGCAAGAAATGAAAACCTTTCTGGAGTCCAAATTTCGTACTTTACAATTATTAACATCTACTACTACAATAGTACGAGAGAATAAAACAATTAAAGAACAATCGTATCATGTAACGTCACCATTACTACCAACGACGAAGAATTGTATTATGTGCAATGGAAATCACACTCTAAGCCATTGTAAGGTATTCGGAAAGCTTCAACCTTCAGAGAGAAGTGAGTTTGTTAAGACTGAAAGTCTATGTTATAACTGTCTCTTCCCAGGACATTCTGCACTAAGATGTCGTCTTCAAATGACCTGCAGAATATGCAAACGACGTCACCATTCGTTGCTTCATGAAAAAAGACTGACCAAAGCAGAAGACACACAAGCTCATCATACTCAAGTGGAATATTTATTAGAGAACCCATTGGATAACCAAGAAGCAGACGTTGCAATAACCTCACATTTCATAGCTAAGAATCAAACAGCACTCTTAGCTACTGCAATGATACCTGTGAAGGATGAAAATGGACAAATCACAATACTACGTGCCTTAATAGATCAAGGGTCACAAGCTAATTTCATAAGCGAACGAGCAGCACAACTGTTAAAAGTCAAGCGCATACCTGTTCGAGGAACAAGCACTGGTATCGGCTCAACACAAATACCTGTAAACAACGTCATGAAACTTGAGCTCCTATCGAGATATGACAACAAATTCAAGCTCAATGTAATGGCATATGTATTGAATACACCATTGACAACACAACTCCCAGCAAGACAGATCTCAAATGCAATGCATCAGTGGCCTCACTTGGACAATATTCCCCTGGCTGACCCTAACTTCCAAAACCAGGACGAATAGACATACTACTAGGCGTAGAAGGTTACGCAAATATTTTGAAGAAGGACATAATCAAAGTACAACCAGGCTCTCCCTGTGCACAGAATACAAGCTTTGGTTGGATTATATTTGGCAACCTCGATAGAAACACTTCTTCAGATGATATTAATATTTTAATGCACCATTACGTTGACATTGACGATATTCAGGAAAGGTTATGGAAAACCAAAATGAACACAATCAAAGGAATGACAAGAGACGAAGAGAGGCATCAAAAGATTAACAAGAATGATTGTAAAAGAAGGACAATACGTAGTGTAACTGCATATCAGAGACGAAATATCGATATATACAAAAGGAAACACAAGAGAGAAAGCACTGAAAGAATAACAGAAAACGAAGAAAAATTAAGAGAAGATAAATAAAATTAAGAACCAACGAGAAAGAGATGAAAAATAGGAATTTCAACCTTAATGTTAAAAATCTCTTCAAGGTGGGCGGCAGATTTTGTGATATTTCTCATTCTGAGCTGAGAAAACATTCTAGTATATTGAACATAAAGTAGCATCGAGTATACCTGCAAAGTAAATTGACGTAATGCCATAGTAATATAATGCGAATTTCATTGAGTCAATTATGTTTTTTGTTTATACACTTGCTAAAATTTTAAATAATTTATAGTTGAAGTGTCATAGTGTTTGTAATACTGAAAATTTGTAATGGAATGCGTGATCTAGCATGTAGCTTTTCTAATTTAAATTTAAAAACCCTGTTTTTGGTGGGCGGTATGTTGCGCTTAGTAGCTACCATTTCGATATACTTCTAATAACCAGTCCACAAACACATTCACACGAGTCTCTGTCTAGTTTAAAAAGACAATTTCTTATTTGTAGTTCAGTTAGCAATAAACCGTCGCAAAGCACATACGCATTTTCTTTGCAAAACAACCCCTAAGCTAATCTGAACCTTATCACCATAACACTGGGGCTCACCCATTTTCACTTTAGATCCAGCTGAGTTCGTGCCATTCACTTGTACTTTTTGTGTTCTGTTGTCTAAATACGAATTTAAAAGACTGAGAGCCCCTTCCTCTACACCATAATGCTTTAATTTCATAAGTAATGTTTGGTGTTCAACACAATCAAAAGCCTTAGATAAATCACAAAACACTCCAATTGCATTCTGCGATTCCTCGAAGGCATCATATATGTTTCGAATGAGTGCTACTACTGCATCGGTTGTTGATCGTCCTTTAGTGAAACCGAATTGTTGGTTATGCAGTAGTTTGTTTTCTGTAAAATATTGTAGCATTTGGTTAAGCATAATCTTTTCAAACACTTTACAAAGAACTGGCAGCACATAAACTGGTCTGTAGTTGCCTGGATCAGTTTTTGAACCAGATTTATATAAAGGTATCACTTTACTAAGCTTCATGAGATCTGGAAAGACGCCACTATCAATGCTAATATTAAAAAGACAAGCTAAATATGGCGCTAAAGTATCAATTACATTACTGATCAAGCTTACCGATAATCCCCAGAGGTCTTCGGTTCTTTTCACTTTAAGAGATTTAAAAGCTTTTACAATAGATTGTGGTTCAATTACTCTGAAGGAGAATTTTTGATCACAATTATTAACATTATCCTTTAGCAGCCTTTGAGCATACATAGGTGATGAGTTTAGGGCTTCAGTAGTCTTAAGTGGAATATTTGTAAAAAAAGTTTCAAATTCTTTGGCTACATCGGCATTCGAACTAATTTTACCTTGATCTGTTTGCAAAACATATTCTTTGTCGCGAGGTTTGACTTTACCTGTTTGTTTGCTAATGATATTCCAAACAGTTTTTATTTTATTATCTGACAATTTTATTTTTCTAGCCAGATAATTAGATTTTGCTACGTGGCAAACCTGCTTAAAAATTTTTGAATATTGTTTCACATAATTTGTAAAGTTCTCATCAAAAGTGTAAGTTTTTTTGTCATAAAGGTCAAACAAAGTTTGGCGACTTTTGTAAATACCTATAGTAGCCCATTCACTAAATTTAAATTTGATGTTACTGATTGTGGATTTAGACTTAAATATACTTTGCAATTCCCTATCCAGTACTGTAAAAAAAATCGTTATAAAAACTGTTGGCTTGCACTTCATTATCAAAATCTGGTATGGGCAGTTTTTCATCTAGCACTGTTTTAAACTTTTCTATTCGACTAGCAGTGACCGGTCTCGTTTGAATTTTTATGTTTTCTGCAGAAATACTTACGGGAAAGCTAGCCATTACTCCGCTATGATCTGAACTCAAACAATTAAAAACCTTTTTATTTAAATAACAGCAATTACAAAATATGTTATCTATACATGTGGCAGAGGTCTTAATGTGGGTTCCAGAAATACATAATTTAAATCAAATGACTTGAAGAGACAAGTAATTCGAGTCGTCAAGGACTTTTTTTCCAACAAATCAACATTGAAATCGCCGCATACTATCACGGATTTACGGCTTTTACTAACGATATTTAATACATCCTCCATTGCCGATTCGAAGCTAACAAAGTTATCGTCATATGGGGGCCTATACACGCAAATATACGCTATACACGGGGTCCGTATGGTTCCCGGCTAAGAATAGGACCATCCCATCTCTTCCAATGGGTGTCGTAAGAGGCGACTAAGGGACTTAAAACCGGAGGATGGGCAGCAGCGTCTTTCCGTGCATTGCAACACACCTGCAATCAAACTGCGATCGCCAACCCGCCTGCCAAGCGTGGCGATTACGGCAAAACCCCCCAATGAATCTCACACCCAGAAAACGGCCCCTAGTCCCCGGCAGCTCCGCTATTCCTGGCTCCGGTAGCAGTCATGGTAACGGCGGGGTAGGGGGTGCGAAGAATCCCCGGCAGATGCCAGGCTACCAAACCCAACGACCTTTGGCCCTGGCAACCTACAACACGCGCACACTGCGGACTGACGAGAAACTTGCAGAACTCGAAGAAGTATTGAGCAGGTTACGGTGGGATATCGTAGGTTTATGTGAAGTCCGAAGAGAGGGAGAGGACACCATGATCCTTAAATCCGGAAACCTGCTCTATTTCCGGGAGGGCGACCAACAGTCCCAGGGTGGTGTCGGGTTTCTCGTCCACAAGTCCCTCATTAACAATGTGGTCCAAATCGTGAGCGTTTTGACAAGGGTAGCATACCTTATACTCAGAATCACCAAACGGTATTCGATGAAGGTCATACAGGTATACGCGCCGACTACGGAACACTCCGACGACGAGGTAGAGAGTATGTACGAGGACATCTCTACAGCCTTACATAGCACCAGGACCCATTATACCGTTGTTATGGGGGACTTTAACGCGAAACTGGGCAAACGAAGCGATGGTGAGCTGAGAGTAGGGCAATTTGGATATGGAGTAAGAAATGCACGTGGCCAGATGCTGGCCGACTTTATGGAGAAGGAGAGCCTCTTTATGATGAACTCCTTCTTTAAAAAGTCAAAACAGCGGAAGTGGACATGGTTGCATCCCAATGGCGTAACAAAAAACGAGATAGACTTCATCTTGTCGACAAGGAGGCAAATATTCAATGATGTCTCCGTGATCAATTCAGTCAAAACAGGAAGTGATCACCGGATGGTCAGAGGCACATTGAATCTAAAGACCAAGCTAGAAAGATGTCGACTGATGAAGTCTACGCTCCGACCAGCGCCCATCCAGCTCCAAAACCCCGAGAGCTTTCAGCTCGAGCTGCACAATCGTTTCGAATGCCTAGAAGACTGCGAGAATGTGGACGATTATAATGACAGGTTCGTGGAAATTGTTCAAACGGTCGGGTCTAAGATTTTTAAAACTCGCCGTTCAAACAGAACCAAAAAAATCTCCGACTTCACCAGCAACCTCATGGAACAAAGACGCAGACTGGTTCTGCAGTCCTCTGAAGACGCTACTCAGTATCGGCAACTAAACAGGCAGATCTCTAAGTCCCTAACTCGCGATTTACGCCAATATAATACAAATTGTATTAAAGAGGCGATTGAGCACAATAAAGGCTCAAAAGTGTTCGCGAGAGATCTGTCTGTTGGACAAAGCCAACTGACCAAGCTGAAGACTGAGGACGGCAGGACCATATCGTCTAAGACTGAGTTGCTGGAAGAAGTTGAGAAGTTCTATGGACAATTGTACACGACCACACGTTTGCCTGTCAGTGATCTGGCTGAAGACCCAAGAGCCAGACTAACCCGACACTATACCGAAGATATCCCGGACGTTAGCCTGTACGAGATTAGAATGGCTCTCAAACAGCTCAAGAACAACAAGGCACCGGGTGATGATGGAATTACGGCAGAACTTCTGAAAGCAGGTGGATCACCGGTACTAAAAGCTCTTCAGAAGTTATTTAATTCCGTTATACTCGAGGGACAAACGCCTAAGGCATGGCACAGAAGTGTGGTCGTGCTTTTCTTCAAAAAGGGTGACAACACCCTGCTGAAGAACTACAGACCCATCTCACTTCTGAGCCATGTCTACAAGCTGTTTTCGAGAGTCATTACGAATCGTCTCGCACGCAGGTTTGACGACTTCCAGCCTCCCGAACAAGCCGGTTTCCGAAAAGGCTTTAGTACCATAGACCACATACATACGCTGCGGCAGATTATACAGAAGACCGAAGAGTACAATCAGCCACTATGCTTGGCGTTTGTGGACTATGAGAAGGCCTTTGATTCAGTCGAAACCTGGGCTGTGCTACAGTCTCTCCAGCGGTGCCAAATTGACCATCGATACATCGAGGTGTTGAAGTGTCTGTATGAAAACGCCACCATGTCGGTTCGCCTCCAAGACCAGAACTCGAAACCTATCCAGTTGCAGCGAGGGGTGAGACAGGGAGACGTTATATCTCCGAAACTGTTCACCGCCGCCCTGGAAGATGTTTTTAAGCTTCTGGACTGGGGTGGACTCGGCATCAATATCAACGGCGAGTACATATCCCACCTCCGATTCGCTGATGATATCGTGGTCATGGCTGAGACTATGGAAGACCTAAGCACAATGCTCGATGGCCTCAGTAAGGTCTCTCAACAAGTGGGTCTTAAAATGAACACGGACAAGACGAAAATAATGTTAAATGTCCGTGTCGCACCCACTCCTCTAAAGGTTGGAGACTCTACACTGGAAGTTGTTGACGAATATGTATACCTGGGACAAACAGTCCAGTTAGGTAGGTCCAACTTCAAGAAAGAGATCAATCGACGAATCCAACTCGGCTGGGCAGCGTTCGGGAAGCTTCGCAATATCTTCACGTCCCAAATACCGCAGTGTCTCAAGACTAAGGTCTTTGACCAGTGTGTGTTGCCAGTGATGACTTACGGAACTGAGACATGGTCGCTTACTATGGGCCTCATAAGAAGGCTCAAGGTCACCCAAAGGGCAATGGAGCGTGCTATGCTCGGAGTTTCTCTGCGTGATCGAATCAGAAACGAGGAGATCCGCAGGAGAACTAAAGTAACCGACATAGCTCACAGAATCGCTAAACTGAAGTGGCAGTGGGCAGGGCACATAGCTCGTAGAACAGATGGCCGATGGGGCAGTAAAGTTCTCGAGTGGCGACCGCGCACCGGAAAACGTAGCGTAGGCAGGCCTCCCACGCGGTGGACCGATGACCTGGTGAAGGTCGCGGGAAGCCGATGGATGCGGGCAGCGCAGGACCGGTCGTCGTGGAAATCCTTGGGGGAGGCCTTTGTCCAGCAGTGGACGATTTGTGGCTGATATGATGATGACACGCAAATAATGATGTGGTTCTCCAGCTCCACACAAGATAATTCCACAGTTTTTTCAATCGAAAGGCCAACAACGTCCTTCCGTTCTTTAAACTTTAGAGAATTTTTAGTAAATATAACTGAACCTCCACATTGTAAGGACTTTCGATTGAATGCACTGGCTGTACAATAATTTTCAAAACTAAAAACTAAGAACTTTACTGCCCCATCGGCCATCTGTTCTACGAGCTATGTGCCCTGCCCACTGCCACTTCAGTCTAGCGATTCTGTGAGCTATGTCGGTTACTTTAGTTCTCCTGCGGATCTCCTCGTTTCTGATTCGATCACGCAGAGAAACTCCGAGCATAGCACGCTCCATTGCCCTTTGGGTGACCTTGAGCCTTCTTATGAGGCCCATAGTAAGCGACCATGTCTCAGGTCCGTAAGTCATCACTGGCAACACACACTGGTCAAAGACCTTAGTCTTGAGACACTGCGGTATTTGGGACGTGAAGATATTGCGAAGCTTCCCGAACGCTGCCCAGCCGAGTTGGATTCGTCGATTGATCTCTTTCTTGAAGTTGGACCTGCCTAGCTGGACTGTTTGTCCCAGGTATACATATTCGTCAACAACTTCCAGTGTAGAGTCTCCAACCTTTAGAGGAGTGGGTGCGACACGGACATTTAACATTATTTTCGTCTTGTCCATGTTCATTTTAAGACCCACTTGTTGAGAGACCTTACTGAGGCCATCGAGCATTGTGCTTAGGTCTTCCATAGTCTCAGCCATGACCACGATATCGTCAGCGAATCGGAGGTGGGATATGTACTCGCCGTTGATATTGATGCCGAGTCCACCCCAGTCCAGAAGCTTAAAAACATCTTCCAGGGCGGCGGTGAACAGTTTCGGAGATATAACGTCTCCCTGTCTCACCCCTCGCTGCAACTGGATAGGTTTCAAGTTCTGGTCCTGGAGGCGAACCGACATGGTGGCGTTTTCATACAGACACTTCAACACCTCGATGTATCGATGGTCAATTTGGCACCGCTGGAGAGACTGTAGCACAGCCCAGGTTTCGACTGAATCAAAGGCCTTCTCATAGTCCACAAACGCCAAGCATAGTGGCTGATTGTATTCTTCGGTCTTCTGTATAATCTGCCGCAGCGTATGTATGTGGTCTATAGTACTAAAGCCTTTTCGGAAACCGGCTTGTTTGGGAGGCTGGAAGTCGTCAAACCTGCGTGCGAGACGATTCGTAATGACTCTCGAAAACAGCTTGTAGACATGGCTCAGAAGTGAGATGGGTCTGTAGTTCTTCAGCAGAGTGTTGTCACCCTTTTTGAAGAAAAGCACGACCACACTTCTGTGCCATGCCTTAGGCGTTTGTCCCTCGAGTATAACGGAATTAAATAACTTCTGAAGAGCTTTAAGTACCGGTGTTCCACCTGCTTTCAGAAGTTCAGCCGTAATTCCATCATCACCCGGTGCCTTGTTGTTCTTGAGCTGTTTGAGAGCCATTCTAATCTCGTACAGGCTGACGTCCGGGATATCGTCGGTATAGTGTCGGGTTAGTCTGGCTCTTGGGTCTTCAGCCAGATCGCTGACAGGCAAACGTGTGGTCTTGTACAATTGTCCATAGAACTTCTCAACTTCTTCCAGCAACTCAGTCTTAGACGATATGGTCCTGCCGTCCTCAGTCTTCAGCTTGGTCAGTTGGCTTTGTCCAACAGACAGATCTCTCGCGAACACTTTTGAGCCTTTGTTGTGCTCAATCGCCTCTTTAATACAATTTGTATTATATTGGCGTAAATCGCGAGTTAGGGACTTAGAAATCTGCCTGTTTAGTTGCCGATACTGAGTAGCGTCTTCAGAGGACTGCAAAACCAATCTGCGTCTTTCTTCCATGAGGTTGCTGGTGAAGTCGGAGATTTTTTTGGTTCTGTTTGAATGGCGAGTTTTAAAAATCTTAGACCCGACCGTTTGAACAATTTCCACAAACCTGTCATTATAATCGTCCACATTCTCGCAGTCTCCTAGGCATTCGAAACGATTGTGCAACTCGAGCTGAAAGCTCTCGGGGTTTTGGAGCTGGATGGGCGTTGGTCGGAGCGTAGACTTCATCAGTCGACATCTTTCTAGCTTGGTCTTTAGATTCAATGTGCCTCTGACCATCCGGTGATCGCTTCCTGTTTTGACTGAATTGATCACGGAGACATCATTGAATATTTGCTTCCTTGTCGACAAGATGAAGTCTATCTCGTTTTTTGTTACGCCATTGGGATGCAACCATGTCCACTTCCGCTGTTTTGACTTTTTAAAGAAGGAGTTCATCATAAAGAGGCTCTCCTTCTCCATAAAGTCGGCCAGCATCTGGCCACGTGCATTTCTTACTCCATATCCAAATTGCCCCACTCTCAGCTCACCATCGCTTCGTTTGCCCAGTTTCGCGTTAAAGTCCCCCATAACAACGGTATAATGGGTCCTGGTGCTATGTAAGGCTGTAGAGATGTCCTCATACATAGTCTCTACCTCGTCGTCGGAGTGTTTCGTTGTCGGCGCGTATACCTGTATGACCTTCATCGAATACCGTTTGGTGATTCTGAGTATAAGGTATGCTACTCTTGTCGAAACGCTCACGATTTGGACCACATTGTTAATGCGGGACTTGTGGACGAGAAACCCGACACCACCCTGGGACTGTTGGTCGCCCTCCCGGAAATAGAGCAGGTTTCCGGATTTAAGGATCATGGTGTCCTCTCCCTCTCTTCGGACTTCACATAAACCTACGATATCCCACCGTAACCTGCTCAATACTTCTTCGAGTTCTGCAAGTTTCTCGTCAGTCCGCAGTGTGCGCGTGTTGTAAGTTGCCAGGGCCAAAGGTCGTTGGGTTTGGTAGCCTGGCATCTGCCGGGGATTCTTCGCACCCCCTACCCCGCCGTTACCATGACTGCTACCGGAGCCAGGAATAGCGGGGCTGCCGGGGACTAGGGGCCGTTTTCTGGGTGTGAAATTCATAGGGGGGGTTTTGCCGTAATCGCCACGCTTGGCAGGCAGGTTGGCGATCGCAGTTTGATTGCAGGTGTGTTGCAATGCACGGAAAGACGCTGCTGCCCATCCTCCGGTTTTAAGTCCCTTAGTCGCCTCTTACGACACCCATTGGAAGAGATGGGATGGTCCTATTCTTAGCCGGGAACCATACGGACGCAAGTGTTCTGTTACACAAAAAATATCTACACAATACTTTTCCAGAAAAAGTTCTATTTCTAATTCTTTGCCGAGGAAGCCTTGAATATTTTGGTGAACTAGTTTTAAAAAACTTGGCTTCTTCGTTGTCTTTAAGCCTAGTTTAAATCTGAAGGTTGAACACTGCCGCCAACGCCGGCATCGCAGGGTATACTATCAAGTATATTTATAGCCTGTGCTATACCTGCGGTACCGTCACCAGCAGCGGGCTGCTCCGTCGTTAGGCAAGTTATTACCGACTGAATACAGTTGGTACGATTTAAAATACCGTAAGCTAACGAATTAGCTAGTCTCTTTTTCTGTGCATAAGGCAAGTACATTTTGTCTTGATTCAACCTAAACTTATTTACAAAACTATTTGTATCAAAAAATAATACAAAGTCGCTATGACTACAAGTCAAATTGTATAAATATAAATTTAAATAATACAATTTTGTATTATAGTTGGGTGTTTCATTAGTACAGTAAGGAAATGCACACACTGTTACATTACATTTCTTTTCCTTGCTAAGCTCAATTAGCCGGTCAACAGATTTTTTAATGTGAGCTTTCTTTACATTTGTGCTATTTCCTAACATTAACACAAGTGAGGTGTATTGGTCAGAGGAACTTTTACACATTTTACCTACTATATAATCTAAAGAGGCATCAGGGTAGCACATGGTTTCCGTGGTAGTTGTCGAGTTCTTCACGCCACACACAAACAACGGTCCAAATCCAACACCAAGCTTATCAGAGAAAATTAAAGTCTTTTCCTGCGAACTAACTGGAGCCGACAAAATAGTCGCAGCAGCTCTTTTATAGTGCGAGGTTGGAACAGCACTAATATGTTCGCAATGGTTTGTTGTTGAATTTAGGTCATTTTGCAAAAATACATTTTCACACTGGTTTTTTGCCGGCCCTTCGGCGGGGACTATTAGGCCGCAGTCACACTGATAATTGTTCACTAATGAGTCAAAGCGCTCTGAATTATACCTATACAGTTCCAACAGCTTATCTGTAGCCAAAACATGTTCTTCTATTTGTTTTTCGGATTGCTCATATTTTTGATTCATTTCTGCAAGACAATCCGTTAACCTAACTATTTCTAACTCCAGATTCCGTGTGTCCATGTCATATTTACTCTTATAACTATCTACTTGAACGTTGTACTTGTCTAATTGTGCTAATAAGGCCGTTCGTTCTGCTCTTAGTTGGTCTGTTGTTCTACATTTACAACAGAATTTATTTATTTGAAGTGTAGATTTCTTAATTAATCTATTAATCCTAGCATACTTTTTACTTTTGTTTCGGCTACTGTGACAAATTCCTACAGCAGACTTGGATTTCCGACCAACTATCTCATCGTACAGGTTCTGAGTATCAGTTAGCTGCCTTTGATGTTTCTCGACCTCCAGCTGCTCAATGCGGCCCTGCGCCGCGGACAGCTCGCATTCCAGGTGTTGGATGCGGTCCAGTGCCTCCTCGTGGATTTCATTGCACTGGTCATAAGTGGTAACGGCTTTTACCAGCTGGTCGCGTTCGTCAAGGAGATCGTGTAATTTAATGTCAAATTCACTAAGCTCATTTTTAAGTTCCTTATTTTTGTTCACTATTTTCTGGAGCTCCACTTCACTGTCCTCTCGCTCCAAAAGCAGCTTATCACATAAGTCCTGGCTTAATTTCAACTTTTCCAGTGCACAATGTAGTTTGGAGTCGAGCTCGAGTATTTTGGCCATTCTTCTGGTAGTCATTTTTCACTTCCAATGAATAGTTTTAAGTTGAACTGTACAAATAGATAGTTTCTGCTAAATACATTCTATCTATATAATAATGTAAAATGTCCGTGTCGTACCCACCCCTCTTAAGGTTGGAGACTACACTGGAAGTTGTTGACGAATATGTATACCTGGGACCACAGATAAGATTTTTTTTTTACCTGGGACAAACAGTCCAGTTAGTTAAGTCCAACTTCAAGAAAGAGATCAATCGACGAATCCAACTCGGCTGGTCAGCGTTCGGGAAGCTTCGCAATATCTTCACGTCCCAAATACCGCAGTGTCTCAAGACTAAGGTCTTTGACCAGTGTGTGTTGCCAGTGATGACTTACGGATCTGAGACATGGAGAAGTGGTAGTGGGCAGGGCACATAGCTCGTAGAACAGATGGCCGATGGGGCGGTAAAGTTCTCGAGTGGCGACCGCGCACCGAAAAACGTAGCGTAGGCAGGCCTCCCACGCGGTGGACCGACGACCTGGTGAAGATCGCGGGAAGCCGATGGATGCGGGCAGCGCAGGACCGGTCGTCGTGGAAATCCTTGGGGGAGGCCTTTGTCCAGCATTGGAAGTTTTTCGGCTGATATCTTGATGATGATGATGAATTACTATTTTATGACTATCAGAAAGAGTGTAATTTGCACCTATTTTGAATAAATATCTTGAATCTTGTCCTGATGGCTTTAAAGCTATCTTAAGAAATAGAGCCGCGTCGTTCCTAAACCGTGTCGATGGCAGCACCAGCGGCATCCTGAGCGTGGTCGCCGGCCGGCCGAGCGGCCTGCCCCGTTCTGGGCAGTTCTTACGGCTGCATGTTCATTATTCTTCTAAGCGCTGCGTGCGAGCCGCGAGCCTACTAACCCTTTTAATGTTTTTATTAACATTACTTCTTGTTCTTGTTGTGGTACTTACATTCTATACATTATGTTGTTTGAAATAAAATTTGAATTTGAACTCGACTGGAGACAAAGCATTTTGAGACTGATTTTTATGTCACTAGTATTCCCGGCGAACTTCGTACCTCCTTACACTACACTACCCTACCCTACACTACCCTACACTACATTACACTACACTACATTACACTACACTCCCCTACCCTACACTACACTATACTACACTACCCTACACTACCCTACACTACCCTACACTACCCTACACTACCCTACACTACCCTACATAAGAACCTTCTCCTGACAATAAAGAACTCGACAAAAAAAGAACTAGCGAAATCGGTGAAGGCCGTTAACGCGTGATGCCGTGACCAAGGGAAATAGGGATTCATGTTTATAAATATAGTTTAATAAGAGGCTGAGTACTAGCTAACACGGCCGAGGTCTAGATTGTAATGGCCGAGCACTGGAGATAAGTGTATTATATTGTTTAAATATTGACCTTTTTAGTTTTGTATACGTTCAGAATAATGTTAACTTTATAGGAAACTTCAATCATGGACTGATTGATTCCATCAATTCCATTATTTCATACCTTCATTAGTAACAAAACACACGCGATACTAGTTCGACATCCACTAATAAGCTGACTACCTGTATGTGTGTGTGTGTGTGTGTCTTCACCCTTCAACTGTTTTAAAAACGAAAGCGCAAATAAGATAACGTGTAATTACGTACCCGTGGACTACAATGAGTTGACCATTATAAATGACCTCCTTGGTGTAGGGTGGCTAGTACTACGGATAGGCCATGCTGTAACTCTGGTTCAACCCACCGGAATTAGGTGAAACCTGGCTTAAATTTCAAGTAGGATGCCATGCTACCAAAATGTGAAAACCACACCAAAACCTGTTCAGTTGTTTTTGCGCAATGCGCGCAACAACAGGCACAAACACCTCGATATATTTGTGTAGGCATGGTCGCGAGTCGCGTCCCAGTGTCCTGCTGCGGCTGCGTCAGTTTTTACCCGACTGCGCCTAAAGGAGGGTTATTTGTATAATATCTTCGATGTGCAGACACGTGACACGTGACACGTGACACGGCTATCTTACAGTTTTATAAAAGTTATATAGAAGTTCCTTATCTGCCTTTTTGTCTATGATTGATGAATAAAAATTAAAGCAATATTTTCTTTCAAAAACGCGGATAAAATACTCAAACCGCCCTTTAGCTATTTATCAGGTCAAACCTTATAAGGACTACAAACATCTGGCAAATTTATTGTAAAAAGTAATAAAAAAAGAGGTGAAAAATTAAGAGGTGTGTACATTTTTTGGAGTTTTTGGTTTTTTTGTTTTTTTTCTTAAAACGATTTACCTACATATTTGGAATGAAGTCGAGTGTTAACTTTGTTTAAGTACATCACGTTGTTTACTCACGTTTTATGTCAGTCACCTTTTATATCAATCAGGAAGGCTAAGACCCCATTGGTATACAGCCCAAACCACGATGCCAGAGGCCGAGCTCTGCGTAGGATTAAAAATAAACAGATTCCTGTGGCGCGTCGGAGCTGACTCGTACATTTTTAATTTGTTTCTGCTCTATCGTAAAACCTTCAATTAAAAATTTAAAAACCCCCGACAACAAACGTATAAAAAGTAAAAATTATATGCATTGGCCGTAGTTTAATAAAAGTATTAATAGTTTTATCCAAGAGTCGTCGCGTGGCGCGTGGCGCGTGGCGCGTCGGGCGACCGTCAGTTGTAAACGAAAAGAACACGTAATTGCGCCACGGAATGTTGCTCATTTCGAATCGATCAAACCTTTGGAAGTTGCTCACCTTCCTTTTTTGAAGCTGCGATTAAATCTAGATATGTTATACATGTCAACTTAAAATAAATTGGACCTGTGGAAGTTTCTGGGACCTCAATGAGCTAAAAAGAGAGCTGACGATATTTACTTGTTTGTGCCTCTGCCTGTAGCTCTGCTGAAAGTTATCGAGGAGTCGGGAATCCTGCAGATTCCCAGTGATGCTGCAGTATCAGGTCTATGTTCCCATGTTCTATTTAACACCTATTTATTGAGACTTTTCCAAGAGAACTAACACGGTTTGTTGTAAGTTGTGGAGGAATTGGGTATCCTGCAGATTCCAAGAAATGCTGCAGCAAAATCGGTCCATTCGTTTAGGAACTACGGCAGTGCAGACACATCACAGATACACAGACACAGACACACACACACACTTCACATACGTCACTTACCATCAGGTGAGATGATGCCAAGGGCTTACCAATAATGAATAAAAAAAAACACGTTAAACTTATAACACCCCTCTCTTTGCGTCGGAGGATACAAACATACAAGCGTGACAATTGGTGTGATTGTAGCAAAAAAAAAAATTAATTATTTTTTTCAAAACCAAAAAAACGTAACGTTTTTTGACCGCTAAGTTGTGAAATTATTAGTAATTAGTTGTATTTTGTTTTTATTTTATTTACCTAGTGGTCCCCCCACGCGACGACTCTTGGATCCAACCAAATATTACTACTTAAATTAAACTCAAAGGGCCAATACATATTATTTTTGACTTTTTAGAGGTTTTTCTCAGGAGTTTTTTCCTTTTTTTTTCAATTTGATTGCTTTTTAAACTTTACGTACCTACCTATTACTAGTAGACACGTTACAATCGAAATTGTATCTCCACGTTCACGTTAAGAGTTGATTATTTTTAAACGGCTGAACAGATCTTCATCAATTATAGCTAAGATCCACCAAAAGGATAATTTCTTTCACGTAAAAAAAAACACATCAAAATCTGTCCATCCGTTCGAGAGCTACGATGCCACAAACAGAGAGACAGACACACAGACATTGGCGGCATTATAACTCCCTCCTTTTTCCTTCGGGGGTTAAAAACAACAACGAATTAAAACCGATCAAGTAAGAGTCGTTCTCGTTCTCGCGTTATGCGTTATGGAGCACGAACAAAAAGAATATAAGAAAAAAAAACAATTAATTAAATTGTATGGTGATAAGGAACCTTAGGTCACAGATTACTAAACAGTTACTTGTTAGGCGCGCAAGTCCCACTCGCACCTGCCCAGTTATACCTAAGTGTGTGGAGAAGTGTGTGTAAGTATAAGAAAGCAAATAAGTAAACTATTTTTGTGAATTAGAGGATATATTTCACTTAAATTAAAACAAATTTATTTATGCGTTATCGTTGTATTGTAACTACACAAAGGTTTGAGAAAGTTTCACCTAAACAGCTTTGATCGTCACGATAGCCGCTTACAGCACGCCCAGCCCACATGTCCACCAATCACAGCCGAGGGGCGCGGCGAGCGAGCGGGATGGGTAGCCGGAGCTTTCCTTGGAGAGAGCGCGATAGCCGGGGGTGCAATATTCGAAGTGTCGATGTTGAAAGACGGGCAGGGCAGGACAGGCGACAGTCTGCAGTCGGCAGTCGTCAATCAGTCAAAGTTTGATGTCCGCGGTGAGCACACGCCGCACACGGTGAACGGAAACTGCGACGCGAGCGCGGACCTGGTACCGTAAATGAATACGGTTCGATTAAACTCATTTATATTAGGTAACTGAATCTAATAAAATGAACTAATTCCACTTCTATCTTTTAAAAACTAACACATTTAATTAACAGTGAATTTTAAACAGTTTATTTAAATAATGTTTTTGAGTTTTAAATAAAGAATAAATCGAGAAAAAATTTAAAATAGCTACCAATATTCTCTTCGTGATATAAACTGGCATGCTAATGTAGCTGTTGACGTTGTGCAAAGTTAGTAGAATTACCTACCTACCGTATTATCGGGTTACAATGTGCAAGTCACACGGCGTTCCGAACTATCCGTAGTGCGATCAACTCGTGAAACTTAACATTTTGTGCTCTAAACTAACCTTGAACTGTGTTTACAAGTTTTCATCACAACACAACTTTCCTTGCTAACTCCATAACTGCAACGCCTGCTTACACTTGTTCTAAAGGAAGTGACGAATGATACGATAAGTGAGGTGTTTACCTCAAATTGAAATATCGTCGATTAATCAAGGGGGTTTCAACTGCCCTGACTCAACGGACTGGTACCTCTCAGTGCGGCGCGGTGTGCGGCGTGCGGCGTGCGGCGTGCGGCGCGATGTCGGCGCGGCGCGGCGGCTACACCATCGAGCACATCCTGGGCCGGCGCGAGTACTCGCCCCCGCCGCACCACGGTCAGTATGGCTGTACCCGTGTAGAGCACACAGCGAGGCACCCCGAGGCACTCCCAGCCACCCCCAGGCACCCCCAGGCACCCCCAGGCACCCCGAGGTTTAGCCGGCAGAGTGCGCCTGAGATGAACCTGGATGTGCGAATCCAACTGGCGCTTGGCCTGGTTTTTTAAATGATACACTCAATGGTACGGGGATTGCCACGAGCGCGACCCTACATTACAACTTCCACAAATCCGGCTTTGGTCCCCGCGTGTCGGTTGCGTTGCGACAACTCGTGTCCTCCACCACTCGCCGCCAGTCGGCTCCACAAAGGCCGTTCCGTTGGTTCCGTTCAGATCTTAACTTGGTTCCGCAGGTAGCCAATTGGTCGTCTCTTCCACTCGTCTGCACATCCTTACATATTATTTATTACATTTTATTTCTTACCTTTCACGCTTCAACACCTCGACTAATCTCTATGAAATTTGGCGTGCAGGTAGCTTGTATCACTAGGAAGGACATAGGCAACTTTTTTATTTATAATTATTTGTCAATACTGTTCCAATGCTTCTAAGATAACTGAAAAAGTACTCTTTTTTTTTGTTAATTTCGTTAACATCGCAACGGAACAATGGGTTGTGATTTTTAGCACAGAGATGGTTAAGGAGATGGGAAATGACATAATTTACTAATTAGCATATCCTGACATAGTACCCGAGGATTCTGGGGAAAACAAGTGATTTTTTGTATAGAATTGGTTGAGGGGGTGGGAAGTGACGTAGACTGATAATCAGAATAGCCCGATGTTAGTCTCTGAGGGATCCGGAGAAAAGTCATGTCCACGCTAAATGTTTTTTTCACTTTATATTTTGTAAGACATGGCTAATCTTTTAATATACAAATATGTCTCTAGATGCATCCTAAGGAAGGTTGTTTTTGACAGTCTATGTATGCATGTATGTATGTTAGGTATTAAAGGAAAACTATTACGGCTTAGTAGACTTCCTTCGTTTAAAAAGGAGATAAAGTAGTTGTAAGTTACTTAGAAGACATATTGTAATCTTCGAGCTGGTGCTGATAGTGGTAGTTACCTACGAGTGACACTCAAAACGAGAAGGCACCTGCGGGGCGAGGGTTCTCTTCCAGCCCAAGTGCGCAAGTGCGCTGGGTACTTTATTATTTCATGTAAAATCTAAACGAGGTACCTCCGCTGCAAAACCAAATCCAGCTAATATTTCGCAAACCAATACCTGAAACGAAAAAGGTTTTAGCAAATGCTCAGTAGTTTTGAAAGACCTATTAAGCGATACCCTACACGATGGGGTAAGTCAACGAAAAAAAATACAACCCCTTTTTACACGTAGGGGAGGTACCCTAAAAAAATATTTTTTAAAGATTTTATTGTACCACATTGTCGGCGTATAATGAATATATACGTATATCCATTCCAAATTATAGCTTTCTAGTACTAACAGTCTTTGATTAAGCGAAGCTGCGGACAGAGGGAAAGACGGGCAGACGGACAGACAGACAGACAGACAGACAGACAGACATGGCGATACTATAAGGGTTCCTTGTTGACTTCGGAACCCTAAAAACAACATACAGTCGAATTGAGAACCTCCTCGTTTTGGAAGTCGGTATGTGGAAACTTGTGCTCGTAGGTAGGTATCGCAGCTCGTACGAGTATTACAGAAACTAAACAATAATAACAACCTCTCGGTTCGCCGACCACAAATAGGAGTTAAAGCTAATAACACGGAGCCGCGTGACGCCCCGCTGCGGCCCGAGGCGCGCCCCACTCTGCCCATACAGTCTCCCATACAGACACGGTGGCTGTACTCGTAGCGCCATGTGTTCTAGTGCAGATTATTGCGCCATCACAGCATTACCATCGGTCTACATTTTTGTTGTCCAAGGACGAGGCTTATTTATTGTTGACTTCTTATTTTCCTTTGTTTTGACATCTTATTTTTATTGTGACATTGATTTTATGATTTTTTATTGCATCATCGGTTAGAAGTTACAAGTAACACGTACAAGTGTTATACATATATCGAGACTGACTTCTTTCTATTCTTTCATTTTTGGCTTCTCTTAAAGAATTCTGCCATGTCATGTGTGAGTCCATAACCACGAACAAGAAGGGTGAGACTTCCCGCAGTAACTGTCTAAATGATTTTATTAGCGACATCTAGTATAACTCCTCAACATTTCTATCATATTGTCACTAATGTTAGATTTTAACTACTATTTTTAAGACATTTTGTGTAAGTTAGTTCAATTACTCAGTTTTAAAAATATTGTTTATTTACATATATTGTATCGATGATTTTCATATCTTTAGATACACTCGTGGACAAATAATACGGGTCGGTAAGAAAAATTAGAATAACTCTCAAAATAATAGTGAATATAATATTATAATAATGAATGAAACTGTATGTTGTAGATAATTTAATAGTTATTAAAACGACACTAAATTGAAAGAAAGTAAAACGTTTATTTCTTTATTTAATAAAATTACATTAAAAAAAAATATGAACATGTTTTGCGTTGATAAGTTGAAAGACACAACCTCATATATCACACAAAAACTAACTTTAAATTCATCACCTCGTATTGCCTCCACGGGCTCTTCTTTATACTGCCAGACGATTGGGCATGCTGTTTATTAGGTTTCTTATGCGATGTGGCGGGATATTGTTCCATTCTGCCACTAACGCATGTTTCAGGTCTCTAAGTGTAGCTGGGCGGTATCGACTTCTCACACACCTCCCGAGCTCGTCCCAAGCGTGCTCAATCAGATTTAAATCCGGGCTTATCGAAGCCCAGTCCATGCGATGGATGCCAACGTCTTGTATATTCTCATTAACAATTTGAGCTGTATGGGGCCTAGCATTGTCATGCATAAATATGTAATTTTCACCCATTTTAATCAAGTATGGGCCGACATGCTCATTAAGGATCTCTTCTACATATCTTGCACTAGTTAGCGTACCATTTTCTATCAACACTAACTCTGTGCGACTGTCTGAAGAGATTTCGGCCCAAACCATAGCGGATCATCTGCCGAACGATGCTTTTCCTTCAAAACACGCTTGAATAGAATGTTCCCCTGGCTGTCGGTAAACTCTTCGCCGCCCATCCTGTGCACACAGCACAAATCTGGATTCATCAGAAAACATTACTCTTGCCCATTCTTCGTCTCCCCATTGTGCATGTTCGCGGGCGAAACGTTATCTTGCTACTCGATGTCCCCGTGCTAGTTTTGGGCCATTTGCGGGTCTCTGTGGTGACAAATGAACTTCTCAGAGCCGCCGTCTTACAGTCCGGTCGCTAACGTCGTCTCTTCGGGTCTCTCGAAGTTGATTTGTTACTTCAACTGACGGGAAGTGTCGATTTCGAAGCTTGGTCGTAACAATAAATCGACCCTCTCGAGCAGTATACACCTCGGCCTGCCGGTTCCTGGTCTTCTAATGTTGTGCCCAGTTTCTCGGAAACGTTGAAGGGCTCTTTGTACAGTAGAAAGTGACATGCCTGTCACTCTCGCTGTACTTGTCTGACTTCTGCCTTCTTCCAGCAGAGTGACGGTTCGAGTACATTCTTTTGGTTTTAGCGACATGATAGTAATTTAATAATGACCGTGAAAGACGATAATGACTGTCTTTTATCATTTTGATTTGACAGATTGAAAACAAAAATGAGGAAACAAGCAAAAGTAAAACACGCGTGATTTGAATTTATTACCAAGTTTGAAGTTTTGTTTATTTTTTAAATACATGTACCCATAACATTTAAGGTTCTATGTCATACAATATAAAATTATCTTTAATATAAAGTTAGTTCCATGCACGTAACGTTATTAATTTGCAAGATACAGATGATTTTGTCGCTGACCCGTAGTATTTGTCCACGTCACGAGTGTAGTATGCACTATCTGAAGCTAGTGAACCCTGCTCGCTGTCTCGACGTTGCACGTTGTCGTGACATAAACAGTCGGTGAATGACAGTAGAGTATTATTTCCACCTTCGACGGCTTCTTCCTTGCGATGCAACATAAGGTCTGCGTGCGGCCGCAGTGTGCAGCGTGCATTGTGCAGTGTGCACGGCGAGTTATTTTAAAAGTAAAGTTAAACATTTCTATGTAAAAGTTCGCAAAGTTTCGTGAGTCTTCCCTCAAAATATATATATAACATCCAAGGTGGAGCCAATCTGGGAGAACTGTTTTATTATCAATATTCAGCAAATTGCACCATAGGTCTCTTTTAAACATACTGAGCACATCACAAGAAACAAGAAAATTCAACAACTATATCAGAATATCCTATTTTCAGTTAGTTTCGAAAAATAGTGGTTACCTGGAAAGTTTTCCGGGAGTTTTAAAAATTGGTAATTTTATAGATTTTGATGTGCTCTTTCCGAATTCTGACTTTGCCACCTCGTATTTTGGCCTCCCGCGCCGCCATATTGGAAAAATGGCGCCTAAACCAGTTTTTCGACAATACCTCCTTTCCGACTTATTTTACGATAAAAACAGTAATACACAAAATGAAACCACGACAATTACCTACAATTCATGTATCTGTATTTTTTTCATACAGTCAATAGTTTAGGCGCACGAGCGCCGCAAAGTGTACTCCAACCATTGAATTGCTACTAATACGTATGGAACCGACGCCACGACCAGTATTTTGCGCCGTGTGCCGGGACAATTGTCAACAACGCATTTGGTCTCTCGCCTAACTCTCAAGCGATCGCCCGCGTGCCGATACCTAAAAAGAAACCAAAAATGCCGGCTTGCGTATTAAAAACTTGTAAAAATTGATCCAGCGCAAAGAAAAAGATAGTGGCTTGACTTACTATCGGTAAGTAAACACAGTATTAATTAAAACCACTTAAAACTAGGTTTTTTTTCTACATTATTTTCTACCAAATGGCGACATTTTGTTTGAAAACCATAGATTATGAAAAGTGAACCATACAGATAGGACGCGTAGGTAAGGTACAAATGGTTGGTAACGTAACTCATTACGTATTTACATACATGCATGCACATACATACATACATACAATAACAGCTTTTAATAATAGTTTTATTCAATTCATGAGTAAGAATACCCCTTACTTTAATAAATTTAAAAAAATACCTAGACTGCATAAAATCACAAAGCTCTTTTTGTTTTTTCTGTAGTCGGCAAAAAAAATCCTTGTTAATCAGTACAAATCTAACGACACCTCTCATTCCAAAATCTAACAAGACTCTTTGGCTACATGCGGTAACAATGAAACGGACAACACACACATTCGAAAACACACACGCACACACAACCACACAAACACACATGATACCCGAAAAAGGTTTTGGTGAGCAGTCGGGTTGCTCAAGTGTTAGTGCTAACTAGGCAGATAACTCCATTGCAGTGAATGTCGCATCTGTTTATTTATTCTTCATAAACGTCACGCGATAGTCCCGCGCCCGCGCACTCCTCGCGACCCCCGACCAGCGCAAGACATTTGTTTTGACTAGCTGTTCTATACGAAGGAGTAGTAATTCAATGACTCCAACACGCGTTTTGGCCAAAATGGGACCTTTATTTGACCGAACTGAATTTCGCAATAAACACGTCCAGAAGCGAATCAACTAAGTTCACACCAGCATTCCTATTATTCGGCAGGGAATTACGAATGCCATGTGATAAACAAAAATACCCAATTCCAAAACTAAAAGACATTCAAAAGTTAAACGAAATATACGAAGTCGTAAAAACAACCGGGCGTCACTACACCAAAAACATTCTTATGACAAAAAATAAATAAATTTGAAAACGGAAAAGAGGAGATCTGGTATTAAAAAAAGAATTTTTGTCAGTCAGACGCAAGCAAAAGTTTTTGGCCAAAGTAGTATACCTAAATATATAGGAACTATAATATAAGGAATTATATCTACTACTACAAGACCGTATAAACGCTAGGAAAATATTCACAACACATGTCAAAGATATTAAACAGTGTACGTACAATCCGCAACAAGCAAAACCGCAGTCGAGCGCTAACGACCTTATGCGCGTTGGAGTGCACTTTGCGGCGCTCGTGCGCCAAAACTATTGACTTTATGAAAAAAAGGTCGAAACATAAAGTGTAGGTAATTGTCTCTAATATCGTTTTGTATATAACTATTTTTAACGTAAAATAACTCAGAAAGGAGTTATTGTCAAAAAACTGCTGTTAGGCACCATTTTTCCTATACAGGGTGGGAAGGAGTATACCGACAGATTTTAACCATGGATTCCTGGTGGTATTATGAGTAAATAATGTTATATCAAATTGGGTCTAAAACTGCCTTATTAACTTACTTAATTTCTGGAACAAAAAAATCACTTATCGAGAGTAATCCCTTCTAAACGAAACCTTAGTCTACATAGTAACGTTAGAGTATGCACTTGATTATTTAGAGCTCAAGACAACAAACGTCAGATAAACATCTGATATTATTAGGGCGTGTTACCCTTGAGATTTTTTGAACTTGTGAATTATTTAAAAAAATAATATCTCGAAAATTAGGCTTTACTGGCCCATGTTTATATTACTTTTTTTTTGTCTAAATAGGCATTAGAATCTTTGGTTATAATTTGTCGGTATACTCCTTCCCACCCTGTATAGCGGCGCGAGCGGCAAAAATACGAGGTAGAAAAATCTAAATTCGGAAAACGAACATCAAATTGTAATTCCTGCGGGCACGCGAGAACCTTTTGATTGTCTGGAACCTCCTCAACCATATCTGTGAAGAAACCACGACAATGCCTTGCATGAAAATGAGTTTACCCCAGATCCCTCGGGAACTATATTCATCATCATAATCATATTACGAGTAGCTCATATACGTCCCCACCGAGGGGCTCGAGCCTACCCTGAATTAGAGCGATCGGGCCTTAGTTGACCACGCGGGCCCAGTGCGGGTTGGTCGACATCACACACCGTCCAGCGGTTTGAGCTGTGCGTTGATGTTGATGTTTTTTTATGGGGTCAAATTTCTTTTTCTTAGGAATTTCCTTTCTTTTTCTTGACACTATTTTTAATACTTTTTTTTTTCTTAGTAATATGTTCGAAGCCTATAAATATACACGTGCAACTTTATGTCTCTTACTTTGAAAATGACGGCCTGAGGGAACGGTCTATTCGAGTGGTCGTTGATGGCTGTCCCTCAGACCTATTGGCGATTGATGCCGAGGTACCTCAGGCATCTGTTCTTTAAGCAACCCTATTTCTACTTCTCATAAATGATCCGCTGAAACCCGGTATTATTAGGTACCTATGCGGACGATAGCACGGTTGTGAAAATATATCTGTCCAGTGCACGAGCTAACAGCGCTGACACACTGTTTCTGAGAGAGGCCACGATACAGCGCATAAACCTATCACTTCAGGCAGTGTCTGGTTGGAGTGATTTTAACCGCGTAAGGTTTAATGCCTGTAAGACACATGCGTGTCTTTTTTACGTCAAAAGGAGTCCATTCATCTTGACTCCAAATCTCCGGAAAAAATCGATTCAGATATAAGATAAGATAAACATTTATTCAGAGCCCACACAAGCAAAAAAACAACAGGTAATACGTGCAAGAAGAAAAAACTACTGATAACTGATCACCTTGAATTAATATTCAATCTTAATTTCGGTCTTTAAATTGAGTCAAAACCAAAAGTTGCTGCATTGATTATCTCTATGGAGAGACGGTAGTTCACACCTGGACAGCTGCTTACCTTATATCAAGCACAGGTCCGCTCATGTATGAAGTACTGTTCACACTTATGGGATGGATCAGCCCGCTATCAGCTGGATACCTTAGACGCCATCGACCGACGCGCATGGAGACTCATTGGTGACGACGAGCTAGTCAATGACAAGCTCCAAAGCCTTGATAATAGCCGCAAAGTCGCCTGTTTATCGGTATTCTGTCGAATTAATTTCGGAGAGTGCGCGCAAGCACATCACGACCTCATTCTCCCGGCTCCATTCCACTGTCGGTCAACGAGACGCAGGGAGGGGTTACACCCACTTGTAGTTGATGTTCCACCTTTTCGTACTAAGGGTTACGCGTCCTCATTTATTATACGTACAGCGAAGGAGTGGAACTCCTTGAATGAATGAATGATTTATTTATTTATTTAGTTTGCCTGCGTCAGTGTTTCCTGACTCCTATAATTTGGAGATTTTCAAGGCAAGAGTGAATAGGCATTATTTGAGTTTGCGTGTATCATCCTCGACTGCATCATTATTTTCCATCAGGTGAGTTGCAGTAAAAAGCACTCAAATTTCTAATAATAAAAAAAGATGTGTAGTTGGATTTGTAAAAAGCAAACACATTGACAGGCCGACACCATTTTGTATTTAAATATTCGTTAGGGGTCATAGTAAAGAGTAAAATTATCAAAACTGTCATATTATACTTAATTTTCTGAGACTTTATAAAGCGTTGATTATTTACTATTTATTTTCTACGACAAAATTGACGGCAACAAATTTCACACAAATTCATTGATTAGTTTTGGCACACATCATGATTATTGATTAATTACATTACATTGTATTACTAATTTTGAACTCGAGCGTTCCTCGGAAACTCGTGAACCGTTACATTTTATTGTCCTCACCGTGTCGCATCAACTTGTCATGTTGTCATGTCCCGAGTCCCGAGTCCCGAGTCCCGAGCTCGCTGTATAATCGCCGCGCTCATGCACGTTGCAGTTACAATGCGCTAATCGCTCAGCTTTGTAATGTTTGTATATGCTTTTGTATGATTGAATGATCTCTTTTAATTTGCTATTAACAAAACTACATAATAGAATTAGTACAATTAAATGGCGGAACGAATAACATAAAGTGACGTTAAGTACCCGTGGCCCCTCGGCAATAAAGTCCGTGAGTCCGTGAGTTCGTACTCGTGTTGCCGGTGCGAGCGGTGCGGCAGTGTTTGTGAAGGGATTACGCAGAGTGCGGAGGGCAAGCTAGTCCATACTCGTAGTTCCCATCCTGCCGGTACAAGAAAAATTGTATTCATATGAAAAAAATCATGTCTCTTCTGTCATGGTGCTACTTAGAATATGTTGACAGGCTATAGGGGCTACTGTAAACAACGAGGATTTTTACATAAATATTGCATCAAGTATATGCAGGTGCAACAAAACTGGTGTGGGACCCGTGGCTGGCGATTCTGGCCGTCACTGAACGTATTATCCTAAAGAACCAGAACTAGTGCACGGATAAACGTTTTGTAAATGTAAAGGTTTTTGATGTACTATTAAACAATAATAATAATAAAAATAAACGCAAGCTCAGCGAACCGGCTAAGTGCGAGCGGGGCGCGCGCGCCGCCACACTATGTGTTGTGTTGTGCATTTGCAATGTCAAGTCGTGTCGGGGGACAAAATTAACTTTGAAGTAAAAACTGTTTTCTCGTACATTGATATTGCGTCCCGTCACTGTCAACTATTTAACTACATTCATGTATGTTTGTAATCAGAATATTTTATTTAATTTAACTACAAATTAATTATTTTCGCATTTTTTATTTACTTGTGGTGTGAAACCTTGCTGGTTGCCAAATTTCCTGTTACTGCATCAACGGCAAGGACTCCACGAGTTTTGATTTGTGTCAAAATACATCAAATCAATGCATCAAAAATGCCGTATTTTTTTAGATTGCGGTGACTTGAGCTTCATATTTTTGCAGCTGCAAGGGATCGTAGACTTTAGTATTTCATAATTATTTTAACTTGGTACTTCCACGAGTTCCTGAGAAAAAGGATCTGGAAAGCCAGACAGAAGGACAACGAAGTGATCTTATCTACGAGGGTTCTTTTTTCTTTTGAGGTATACGGAACCCCAAAAATATTGGGAACCCCATAACAATGAGCCAATCAGCTGACAGATTTGAACGGAGAGTTAAAAAACTAGTGGCTCTGTGAGCTGCTTAGACCTCGCGAGTTTTTCTAAACGGCTGAAATATTAAATTTTGTACGTTGACCGAAAAATATTAAACCAGGAGACCATTGGTACAGTACAAAGTTAGTATATTTCAGAGGTCCATAAGAACTGGACGTGGACGTATTCGACGTGCGAATAGTAACTACTGATGTCGAAGATGGAAGCGGGTTCATTAAGACTCCCCAACGCAACAGAACTGTTGCCGAACACCGTGGACAGGTATCTGCCACAGTCTCTGTGTAAGTTTTGAACGTTCGACGAGCAACTTATTGCAGCACGTTCGGTGATCTTCGTTAAATAGCGCACCAAGACATCTCTCGGATGTGTGAGCGCGCAATATACGCAAAACGATCGTATCTTGAGCGACATCGATGGGGACGAGGTCGCAAGACATCTTTCAACCCGAACTTGTGACCCTTATAGTTACGCCACGTGCGTCTGTCTGTCCATTGGTATGTCACAGTTATGTTACTCATATTATAAAACTACAAAGCTGAAATTTTGTATGATTGTTGTTTTTTTGGTTTGGTTGGCATCCTCGTCATCCAAAAAACATTACGTTCCAGTACAAGCGCGTGAAAGTCTGTTTCGGAATGAAAATCATCTAGTTTTTTTCCGCTTAGGATCACAAATGTGTTTTTAGAAAGAAAATCGTAAATTATCACGTTCAGTTATCCACAAGAACGAAGTCGCGGGAAATAGCTAGTTTTATTATAAGTTAAAATTATGACATATTCGAAAAACTTTTTTACAAAATCAAATATTAATAAAAAAAAGTATACCTTTATATCAAGTGGACCGTCAGCGATTGCCACGTTGTACAATACACACATGTAGTTGTTAAATAAATATTTCCGAAAAGTTGTTTTGCTGCTTTATTGGTACAAATATAAAAATAATTACAATAATAACACAAAAAGACAAGCATCTACCACAGGGTAGTTAAGGGTGGAATACCTTTTCTTTTTCTACCATATTCCCATCGACAGTTAACACGATACAAGGGCGATGTATGAATTGAGAATTTAATAAAACTGTTTAAGCTCCACCGGGGCGCGGCGGGTCGCGGCGGGTCGCGGCGGGGCGCGGGGGGTCTCGCCAATCATTTGGATGCTCCCGAACTGAATGAAATTGACATCCCTGTATCACACTGCCGCCGCGCCGACTGCTAAACAGCACTTGTGAATATAATAACCAATACCGAGGCTCATTTGAAATTGACTAGAAGGGTGGCCGTGCAGTGGTCTCGATCGATATGGATGTACGAGTAGTTTAGGGATAGTTTTAGTAAGATTTTGTGACTTCTATTCATTTACTGAATGATACAAGCAGTGTAGTAGCTTTGCTGAACATATTAAAACTTACATATATACGAGTATTACATGGCGCCGCAGGATTGTGAATAGGAAGGTACGAGAGTTCGAGGATCAGCGTCAAGCTGACCTTGATACCAAACGCGACCAGTTAAAGGCCCGACCACCTGCGACCATTTCATACAATTACGAGGGAGGCATACTTAAATGCCCTCTTTGCGCGAGGATTTCGCTGCAAAGATTGGATATATAAACCATCTTCGAACGCACGCGCATCAAACCGACTAGGAGTTGAAGTGGTCGCCATGACCTAAATCGGTCGGATAGATCATCAAAAAATTTTTTTTAACCTTGTATACAATAACTATCTTCTAATTTCATAATGCCGTATGGTTCCCGGCTAAGAATAAGAATACAAAGAAGAATGGGGGTCGTAAGAGACGACTGGCTGGGCTGCAGCGTCCTCTTCGTGCACTGCATCAAACCTGCAACCGCACTGCCACACTGCGATCGCTAACGCGCCTTCCAAGCGTAGCCTCAATCAAAAAAGCCCGCCCTGAAACGCCCCTGATGCAAAGATACCCAAAACGCTGGCAGCGTTGCCACGCTGAATCGCCAGCGAAGTGCGCTGCATCAGGTACCAGCCGGAGCGGGGATCTCCACTGTTGCTGGACAGACGCCTCCCCAGCTCACGCGCAAATTTTTTAGCCCCTGCGCACCAAACACCGCTCACCTCCACTGCAAATCGGACAAAAATATATGTCTCCTCAAAAAAAGAGTATTTCTTAAGTTTTTGTGTTGCATGCAACCCACTCAGCAGCCGAGCGGGTTGTACGTGACAAATGAGACGCTGCGAACGTACTGACGCCTGACTTTCCATAACAAACAACGCCCTCACTCCCAAGGGTTCAGTGTCCGCCCGTCAGGTCGCCTACCATCAGAGTCGGAACGCCAGCGGATACTAGAGCACGCAGACGAGTTTATTGAACAAGTGGTGACGCGGGAAATGACCCGTACACTTACAGCAGCTCAACCCGTGATAACCCTTAGAATCCACCAGCGCCCCTCATACACAGTTGTGTAGCTCGCAAACGTTGCACGTAACTCTGGGAGCCGCAGCCATCCTTAAAGAACCGTCATCGAGGGCTGTACCAAAATAAGAAGAAGGAAGAGCGTGCAGCCAGGCTCCCGACTCCGGGCAAGCGGCCGCCTTGAGTCAAGCTACGTCCGCCCTGTTGCTCTAATAGTGTATACGTATTGAAATCCTCTCCAGCGTAGGATCCTTGACTGCAGGTCTTGTTGAAGGTTAGGCCCGCATTCCATAAGTTCATTGAGACTGTAGCCCGATTTTGTTTTTTGGGAGGGTTGTAGTAGAGTCAGTTTCATTACTCCATGGTGTGGCAGAAAGCAGCTGGGTTCGCATGGTGATGTACATTCTTTCACGTGTTGCAGCTCCAAATATTCATTGCTCTCATTTTCATTGGCGTTCAGCCCGTTGCCTTTACATACATTTCCAAAGTTTCAAGTAAAACTTTGAATTTCCCGCCACCTGATCTGATTTTCGTGGCGTAGTACCCGGCGCAGGCGACGGCGTTTAGCTTGATGTTGTCGGTATCATATTTACTGGAATTATTTTTATCACGCTTTTATTAGCTTCACCCGTATGTTTGTATGTATGTAACCGACTCCTTTGGACTCGATTTCGACCCACTTTAAACGGACAGATTTAATTCAAAATTTGTAGAATTATCAAGAATCAGCGACAATATAATAATTTCATAAGTTTGAACTAAAAAATAGAAAATAAATAGAGTTAAAAAAAACTAAAAAACACGCTTTTAAAGTACATCAGACTAAAAAGTAAAAAATAATCTATAATATAATAAAACTGTAACGGGGCCGTGTCTGTACATGAAATATTTTTGGAAAATAATAACTGTGGTGGACATTACTAACGATACAGAGGCCAAAACAACAACTTTTGGAATTTTTGTCTGTCTGTCTGTCTGTCTGTCTGTCTGTATGTTCGCGCATCACGCAAAAACTACCAGGCCGATTTTGATGAAATTTTGTATGGTGGTTCCTTATAGCCCGGGTTAACATATAGGATACTTTTTATCCCAGAAAATTCAAGAGTTCCCGTGGGAAAATCAAAAGTATTCATTTATAGAATGGCTCATCACGCAAATGTGGCTAGACCTATTAAAATCAAATTTTACACGTTGATATCCTTATCGCGAACTAAAACTGGGACATTGTGAATCCCAAAAAAAATTTGGGTTCCTACAGGAATGCAAAAAATTGTATCTTTACAATGACTCAACGTAACAATATGAAACCTTTACATTGGGATGGGGTGTTTTGACCATCATTGTATAGTCGGGTATTCGTTATCCCGGAAAACTAAAGAGGTCCCGTGGGAAATTATCTATCGATACTTACAATAATAACAAAAGAGTATTTTTTTCTATATATTAGCTACACATACCACACATTATAATCATAGCAGCAGAATGTCAATAGATGGCACTGCAGGGATAATAAAACGCGCTTAAGTTGTATTAAAACATTAAAATATTATTTCATACTTTTGAGTGGATTTCTTTTATGTATTTTTCAGCATACGCTACTTTAAACTCTGAAACTATGGTACGTAGAGATGTGTTTCATAGACGAACAGAGAGGTATTTTTTTACAGATTCCAATCGTGTAAAAAAATAAAAACACATAAATCGAGTTTAGCATATTTTAACAGGAGGCACAAATATGGGAACTCTTCTAACGGCGACTATTTGCGTGTGGCAGTTGCTCTCCGCCTGCAATATCAATATCTGTGAACCTCATCAATGTGTTTGCGGGTCCTCAGTGGAGGCAATTGGCCATCACTCACTGAGTTGCAGTCGTGTTTGTGAATATTGCCACGTCACCAATTCCTTAATGACCTCACTCGGAGGGCACTGGTCTCGGCCAGATGGAATATTCCATCTTTGATGCAGCCGCCGGCCGGGTTTTAGTCGATCTGATGGCAAAAGGCCGGAGGGTTTAAACAGGTGCTATGGCAAAGAGGAAGCCACTTTTTCTGCCTCACTCCTCACCCGTACGGTACTGCTCAATTTGCGGTGAGAAAGAAGCATAATAAGTACTCGGTCTTGGAGGCAAATTACTGCTTTGTGCCGCTGGTCTGTGAGACAACCGGCTGCTGAACCCTCAGAGGCCTTTGCCTTCACAAAGGAGATTGGCCTTCGCCTTCGAGAGAGATGTGACGTGAGGTCTTACCTGCTGCTAAGGTTGTCTATTGCCATCCAGCGCGGCAACGAGAAGTGCGTCTTGGGCTCCTTTGGAGCTGATACGACTCGAGGATTTGACCCATATTAATATTGTTAGGAAATTTTATTACTAGATTGAAACCTATAATGATTTGAATTAGTTTTTTGATAATATAGGTATATGTGTAATTTCATCATATCAGTTTATATACGTCCCCACCAAGGGGCTCGACCTGCCCTGAGTTAGGGCGATCTGGCCTTAGACGATCACGCGGGCCCATTGCAGGTTGATTGACTTCACACATAAGCATCGAGTTTCTTCGCAGGCGTGTGCAGGTTTCCTCACGATGTTTTTCTCACCGTAAGAGCGTCGGATAAACGTACATACCAGTATGAAATCGATATTCGTATAGATATTGGTAAGTGGCAGGATTCGAACCACGGCCTTCCGAACAGGAGGTATTGGCCCTAACCGTTTTACCACCGACGCTCTATATTTTATTTAATATTTAGAAATCCTTACTTAGTATTATAAATGTGAAAATGTGTTTGTTTGTTTGTAACCTATTCACACTTCAACACCTCTACCAATCTTGATGAAATTTGGCATATGAGGTGAAAAATAATATAATTTACTAATAAGTATATCCTGACATAGTTCCCGAGGGATCTGGGGACAACTGTTTTCTACGCTCGCGCACGTCGGTGGCGTCGCAACGGAGCAACGGATTAAAGTGATTTTTTGTATAGAATTTGTTGAGGGGGTGGGAAGTGACAAAGACTGCTAATCCGAATAGCCCGATACAGTTCCTGAGGTACCTGGAGAAAACTCATGTCCACGCTTGCGAGCTGATTGCGGCTCGCGCACCACTCACCCTCAAAAAGAGTCATAAAAGCTATGTCCACGTGGGCGAAGCCGCGGGCAAAAGCTAGTTCTTAATATAAGTTGAAAATAATAATTAACAAAAAATACTAGTATAATTGTGAAAAAGTGTGGGTTGCTAGATAGACGAAAAATATGGCGAGACGAAAATGTAACTACTTACGTTAAACTTATACTTATAGGGCCAGTCATATTATTTGCTACTTTTGAGTAGTTTTTTGTCGAAGGTTTTTAAAATTTTAATTTGTTTTATTTCATGCTTTTTAAACTTTGCGTATCCCAAAGATACTCGTATGTCTGCTGTAAGTTCCTAAGGAGTTAGGTATCCTGCAGATACCAGGAGATGCTGGAGCATCAGGTTAAAGGTAACCATGTTCTATCTAAAACCTATTATTAAGACTACCTACTCCAATGAGCCCAAACACGATTCATCTGCTGTAAGTTGGCGAGGAGTTGGGGATACTGCAGATAGAAAAAAACAACAACAAAATCGGTCAATTCGTTCAACTACGAAGCCACGGACAGACACGCAGATACCCAGATACACACGTTAAACTTATCCCAACAAAACATAAATGTGAAATGGGGCCAAGTTCGATATAAAAAAAATACAGCGATTTAGGTGATTCGTGATTACGTACTTAGGGAACCTCAGATATCGATTTTGGAAGCAAGCGGTCCAGTAACTAAAAATATTCATACATACATACATACTTACATACATACACCCAAATAAGTTGCGCACAAAATTAATAACTATACTATACAGGTAACGCACAACGCTTAACGTCTAATTTTACTCCCCATAATTTTCATACCCCGGGCTTATATATGAAAATCAATTGTTAAGGAGTGAACTCCAAAGTAAGCTTTGCTTGCTTGGTGCCTTGACTTTTTAAACTTGCCAAGTTTCACCATTTCGTAGCACAGAACATAACAATTTTATTAAGCAACTGAAAACCGTTTTACATTTTCTATTATTTGGAGAAGTCTAAAATAAATATTTCTATTTGAAGTTCCGTATTTATGATTTAGAAATCCTTATAGAACTTGGTACCTACCCATTTAGATCGCTGTATTTTTTTTATATTAAACTTGGCCCCATTTCACATGTTTTATAATTTATTGGGATATCATTAATCAAGCGACTTCCAAAAAGGTGGATAGGTTTTCAATTCGTCTGCATGTTTTTTTTATGTGTGTTACCTCAGAACTTCTGACTCGGTTAACCGATTTGTATGATTCTTGTTTCATTTGAAATCTAGTGCTTCCAGTGTAGTCCCATATAATATTTATCAAAATCGGTATGGTGCTTTTTTAGAAAATTAACAAAAACCAAAAATAATAATGTATAAATGTACTAGGTTGTTGCGATGGAAGTCGGTTTTTAACGTGTTTAGCGTTTTTTTTTTGTGGAGCTTACATAAATTTCGTTCCCTTCGCGGTTGTAACGGCTGGCCCGTGGGGCATGGAGGCAAAGGCCTTCATAGGAGGAATTGGGCGCCGACTTAGAAATAATGGGTTTGACTCCCGCTCCAGACCCTTCCCGGTGCAAAGGATATCTATAGCAATACAGCGAGGCAATGCTGTGAGCCTCATGGAAACCTTTGTACCAGGAACGATTATTGGTGGATTATTTTAAGTATTTATCATAAATTGACTTGTTATTTTTTTATTAAATTATTAGATAAATCTTTTATAAAAATAATTCAAACAGACAGACAAGAACATTTCCTATCCTTATTCAAGTAATACACATACATATAAGATATTTTTGGTGGTACCGAACCCTCCGTGCGTAGCCCGAGCCGCACTTAGCAACTTTTTTGAGTTTTTACTCAATACGCCCAATAAACCTATTTCGATTCCAAATCGCAAATTAAATAGTCACCTGAGTCTATAATTATAATTATTGCAATGAGTACTGGCGGTACGGAACCTAAATTGTGTGAGTCCGACTCGCACTTGTCCAGTTTTTCTTTTTCCTTTGTATGCGCCTGTTAGCCTACCTAAATGCCAAACCAGTTTCTGAGTCAACTAGAAATAGTCTATAATTTTTAATAAATAGTAGTGGTAAGGAACCCTAATTTCGCAATTCTGACTCGCTCTTGGCCTTTTTTTTTGTCTCCGTATTCGCCTAATAACTTATCTCGATGGCAAATGTCAAGTTCCTAAGTCACCTGGAAGTGGTCTATAATTTTGACGAGTCAGTGAGAGAGTGAGTCATAAAACTATTAATTTTGGACGTCAATATCTAAGAAATGGTTAAAGGCACATACGAGTATAACCCACGGCCACGGCCGGTGTCACCTTTTTCTTTTCGAACTTGGCGGACACACTGCCGTGTATTTAATATCTTCTACATAGTAAATTTACGTAGTAATACGACAACATCAATTAGTCCCCTTTTATCTATAGATGGCGTTGTAGATGAAAATTAGATTTTGGTTCGGAAACCTTGTGCGCGAGTTTGACACACTCTTAGCCAGTTGTTAAAATATGCATTTGGTTTTTAAAAAGACTACGGAACCCTACTCTTCCCGTGGTCCGACACGCACCTGGCACTTTTCATGTCTTCTATCGTTCTTTTGGTATTGCAGAACGCGCGGAGCTGAAGAGCGAGGGCGGCGCGCAGTCCGACTCGGAGCTGTCGCTGGAGCACGAGGGGGAGGGGGAGCAGGCGTCCCGCTCGCCCCTGCGCGCCGGCGCCGCGTACGAGCAGGACGGGGAACTGGACAACGACCAGATCGACGCACGGCCGCGCAAGGTACCTAGCTCAGACGATGCTCATGATGACGTGTGATCGGAAGATACGCGCACCACTGAACAGGGGCTCCCTCCCCCGACCCCCACCTAACGTGACTCTGAGACGAACGCTCTACATTGTATGAGTCTATCCCAACGAACTGTAGGTAAGAACTTCACCGGTGCGCGGTTGCCACTTGAGAACTTTACTGCCTAAACGGTTATACGTTCTACGAGCCCTACCCACTGCCACATGAGTTAGTCGAGTTTGTAAACTTTGTCGGTTACTGTCGTTCTCCTACGTATCCCGTCATTTCTGATTCGATTACGATCCACCTAGGAACACTCATAGATACCCATAGCTCGCTTCATCGCTTTGAGATACATTGATACTTTTTAGGAGTCCCATTGTAAGCGACCATGTGTCAGTTCTGAATGCCATCACTGGCAACACACACCGGTCCAAGACCTTAGTCTTGAGACACTGTGGTATTTGGGACGTGAAAGGAATCGCGAAGTTTCGCGAACGCTGCCCAGTCGAGTAGAATTCGCCGATAGATCTCTTTCTTTTCTCGAAGTTCGACCTTCCTAACTGGAGTCTTACCTGATGGTATGAACTTGACAATATTGATCTTCCTGCCAAAGCTCTTACCCCTGTTCCGGTTGCGAGTTGACCTCACGTTCTGGAGGAAAGTGCTGCAGTGCCACGAGAAGGGTCAGGTAGACAAATAAAACATTTATTAAAAGTCCCAACCCGAGAGTCCCGTTGTACTGAGACTCTGGACACTCTGGACACCATCTCACTTCGTATTGCACGCTGTTTAATGGATGAGGAATATTGACTTTTAGTAAAAAGTATATAAAGTATAATTCCGTATATTTGTGTGACACGCCACTAACCACGCCTGCGCGGTCCGGCCAGCAGGTACGCCGCAGCCGCACCACCTTCACCACGTACCAGCTGCACGAGCTGGAGCGCGCGTTCGACAAGACGCAATACCCGGACGTGTTCACACGGGAGGAGCTCGCGCTCCGGCTGGATCTGAGCGAGGCGCGCGTTCAGGTGAGCGCACGCACGAACATTCACAAACTCGCAAAAACACACACACGCACTCAAATTTTTAGTAAGTAAAATAAAAATAACTCACATTTAACTCAACTGTGAATTCCTTGTGCGCTCCGTAGCAACGTAGTTGGGTTTTTAATTTCATAAAAATCAAAACAATTGAGATTTTTATAAGAGTTCTCGAAACTAATATCTGTGTCCGTGGCTTGTCAGATCTCCGTCAAAATCTGTTGGAAATCTGTAAAAATTTCTTAAAGATTTGTATACAAATGAATGTTATATACAAGTGAAAATTTCAACTGTCCAAACTTTTACTGTTCATGAAATACATTTCGGAGACAGACAGACGGATGGAAAGTGGATCTTAGTAGTAGGGTCTCGTCGGTCACCCTTTAAGTGTACGGAACCCTAAATAATTGTAAAACAGTGACAGCTCGACGCTCGACGCGTGACGCTTGACGCAGTGTTGACGCTTGACGCAGTGTTGACGCTCGACGCTTGACGCAGTGTTGACGCTTGACGCAGTGTTGACGCTTGACGCAGTGTTGACGCTCGACGCTTGACGCAGTGTTGACGCTTGACGCAGTGTTGACGCTTGACGCAGTGTTGACGCGCGACCACTTTGTGCTTGAAGTGAACAATGTGTTGTCCATAGAGGCGTCATCACAAAGTTGTTGTCGCATCGCACTGAATGACTGTTCCCAAGAAACAAATACTCAATTCGAAATAAAAGTCCAACGTTCAATTCTTATGAAGAGTTCAATTTTTTGCCAAGTTACTCTGTGTGGGGATCCTCAGGGAAAGTTGTTCAGTATATAATTAGTAGAAGCCCCCTTACTTGCCACACCCTGTACCTGTGGCGTAGGCGCCTAACTAAAATTATATCATATTACAATCAGCGCTTATTACTTGGGGATGAGCATTGAAATTATAAAACAATTTAATCAAAGTCGTGTAAATTAACCAATATTCTGTAACGATGTGTGTGGTTTTCTCTGCTAAATTAAATCATTTGTATTGCGCAATTATCTGGAGGCGGTAGCACAAATGAGACACTAAACTACGTTTCAGATTTCGGGAGACTAGTTTGACAAGAGTTTGAAAGATAAAATGTTGCCAGATTTGGAGAAAATTTAAAAGTGATGAGGTGAATATCGATAGTTTACTATCGAATCGAACTATGTCAAAGTTGGCTTCGTAATTTTTGCTTGCAAAATCGTAAATATGAATTTGCCTGTTTCTACCCATATTTATGAACTTCAGAATTCAAATTTGCGACTTTGCGTCTGCCAACTTAGTCAAAGTCAAAGTCAAAGCATTTATTTGCCAGAACATAGTTGAATGGACATGGTGTTCTTAAATTTAAGGTATCTTATGTCCCACCATCAATGGCATGCAAATATACATATTATAGGTTTATGCTAGGTTTTACAAACTATCATCAATTTTTGTCGCTGAGAAATTCTTTTACTGAATAGTAACATTTGTTTTGTAGCCATTCGGTCAATGTAGATTCAAAACGAAAATTTGAACACGTTTTAATGTGGATAGGGAGGTTGTTGTAAACACATATTGCCATACAGAAGGAATTATGCTTGTGGACATTTACTCTTGAATAGGGAAGATAGAGTCGATCTTTATGACGCGTAGCCCTCTCGAAAACCTCTTCATGCGTTTTAAAATATGCAGGGTAATCCCGAACAAATTTACAAATTTGTTTAATATATAAACATGGAAGTGGTAACACTCGGTTTGCCTTAAAAAAGGGTTTACATGAATCCCTATTTCCATTATGGGTTCTACATACTGCACGTAAATATTTTTTTTGTGCTATAAATGCCTTTTCAGATTCAACTGAATTACCCCACAACAAAAGTCCGTAACTGAGCACAGAAGATACATAACCATGATAGGCTGTAAGAGCAACTTCCCTAGATGAAACCCTACTTAATCGCCTCAATGCAAATACAAATTTGTCAACTTTTTTACAAACACTATCTACATGACTTTTCCAGTCACAATAATTGTCTAACATGAAACCTAAAAAATTTGTTGTTAATTTATTAATAATTCGTTTATCATTACAGTGTACACTAAGCGGAATGTCAACAGAGTTAAAAGTCTTAAATTGCATGAAATGAGTTTTATCAATGTTTAATTTTAGATTATTTTTATTTAGCCAGTCAATAATTTTAGATAATATATTATTAATTTCTATGTCAAAATTATTTTTAGAATTGTTTCTTACTAAGATAGTTGTATCATCAGCATACATGATACACCTGTGTTCCCCCTTCAAAACATTTGGCAAGTCATTTATATAGCACAGGAATAACAGTGGGCCTAGAATACTGCCTTGTGGTACACCACAACTAATTAACTTATAAGTAGATATGTAAGAGTTCAATTGTGAATTGTTAATCTTTTTGATTTCAGTAGATTGCAAGCGGTTTTCAAGGTAGCTTTTTAGCCACGAATGTGCTAGACCCCTAATCCCATAATTATATAACTTACTAAGTAAAATGGAATGATTAACAAAATCGAAAGCCTTACTCAAGTCAAGAAAGATAGACACGATTGGAATTTTATTGTTTAAACTTTCCGTGATGTCATTAATTAAATTGAAGCAGGCAAGTGTAGTCGAACTTCTTTTGCGAAATCCATATTGATCCTTATATAAAATATCATGTTTATTAAAAAAATCCATTAGACGTTTGTGCATTATTTTTTCAAAGATTTTTGAAATAATTGGGATTAAGGTGATGGGTCGATAATTATTCATTGTCATTTTGCAATCCTTTTTATGCAATGGTTTAACAATAGACAACTTTAATAAATTAGGAAATGTTCCTTGAGCAAATGAGAGATTTAATATATATGACAAGGGTCTGCTTAGCGAAGAGGCACACATTTTTAGGCAATTTGTATTTATATCATCATACCCAACTGAATTACAGTTTTTTAATGACATAATGGTATTGAATATCTCAGTTTCATCTGTTGGACTTAATATGGTATTTACATTTATTGGTATATCACTTAAATAAGAATTATTAGTAATAGAATTGTTTGTCATGTCAATAAAGAAGTTATTAAATAGCTCGGCAATAGTTGCTGGGTCAGAATACTTAATGTCATCTACAGAAATAATGTTAATTTGATTTTTAATGTCATTAGAACAATCATTTTCATTTATTATTTGCCATGTCGTTTTACATTTATTATGTGATTTATCAATCCTCAGTTTGTTATGTATCTTTTGAGATTGTGATATACATCTTTTCAGAATTTTGTTATATGAAAAGTATTTATCTCTATTTATACCCTTGTTATTACTACAACGAATGTAAGTGATGTAATGCTTTCTTTTAGTAATGCAGCAACGTCTTAAACCTTTTAGGCACGACAAAGCTGTTTCAAGACTTAAGTAGTGCTTTATGTGACAATTTGGACAATTTCTAAAGCAGTCGTCTTACAGTGTGACGAGACTCTGAAGGCGCGTAGCTGGTATCGGAGGTATTTTAAAAAGGGCTCCTAAAATAAAATCCTTTTTAAAATTTGTTTTACTAGGCCTCAGGTTTCTCTTTACTAAGAGGCTTAGAACTTAAAAAAAAATTCATTTATTGTTTTGTTTAATTATTGTTTTGATTTGGACGAAAACATTTAAATTCAAAATTGTTTTTAACACAAAAATGTTAATATAAAATAATATATACCTATATAATATTAATGACAATAAAAATATTTAATACAAAAACAAACATAAAGCTTAGGTACTGATATTTACTTTCAATGCGCTATCCACTAATCATTGCCAATTATTTTGTCATCAGAATCATAAGCTGTTAATTCGTCATCAGAATATTTATCGTCGTCAGTCACATTTATAATGAAGCGGCGGCTTTGATATACACGCGCAAGCGCCGTCGGCGCCTTTGATATACACGCGTAAAGGGTTAAGCAATGTTCATCTAACTGTACTTGTAGTTTGTAAACTGTACTTTTATAAAACGGGCCCCTGCAACCTGCATTATAATATGTAGGTACCTACTTACCAATATTACATCTTAAAACTTTAAAAATCCTGAAGCCTAGTAAAACAAATTGAAAACAATATTTTAAAAAATAGGAGCCCTCTGTCAGGTTTTAGTAGCTGTCCTCGCAACCGATTCCGGTAGCCGTGTCGCAAGCGGCATCGGCAGCTATCCTAGATGCCGGTGCCGGCAGCGGAGGCACTGTCAATAAAAAACTACGCAGCCCTTTTAAGAGCACTACAGCCCGATTATTTGATTAATTAGTTTACTCTTTGCAATAATTAGTGTTAATAAAATGTCCATAGCATCCAAAATGTCTAATTATTAGATTAGATCACAGTAATGAACAGGTCACTATAACTTGTATCCGAAGCCGTAAACTTTTTTTATCGATAGGAACAGCACTATCTATAAGGTCTAACAAAATTAGCTGAAACTATTTTTACTGGTGCTTCTACCCATGAAACTAAACAACTTTCCCCATGAAACCCATAGTCAAATCTCAAAAAAAATTTTGAACTTCTCATACTAAGTAGGCTGATCAGCTGATCCAGTTAGTATGGGAGGGCCAATTTTTTTTTTGCGATTTGACTATGAGTTCCATGGGGAAAGTCGTTCAGTTTCATGGGTAGAATCACCAGTTAAAATAGTTTCAGCTAATTTTGTTAAACCTTATATATTGTGGCAACATTTGTAAATATTGACTTGTCAAACTAGTCTCCCGAAATCTGAAACGTATTTTAGTTACTTCGGCGTCGTCGGTGCAAACACGACGCGTCGCACGGACAGGGATCACAACATTTGCAAGGTTGAAACATAATGAACTTTTTAATGTTTTTTTCTTACCTACTGTTTTTTATATTTTGTCCTCTACAATCCTTACTAATATTATAAACTAGCTTTTGCCCGCGGCTTCGCCCACGTGGACATAGCTTTTATGAATCTTTTTGAGGGTGAGTGGTGCGCGAGCCGCAATCAGCTCGCAAGCGTGGACATGAGTTTTCTCCAGGTACCTCAGGAACTGTATCGGGCTATTCGGATTAGCAGTCTTTGTCACTTCCCACCCCCTCAACAAATTCTATACAAAAAATCACTTTAATCCGTTGCTCCGTTGCGACGCCACCGACGTGCGCGAGCGTAGAAAACAGTTGTCCCCAGATCCCTCGGGAACTATGTCAGGATATACTTATTAGTAAATTATATTATTTTTCACCTCATATGCCAAATTTCATCAAGATTGGTAGAGGTGTTGAAGTGTGAATAGGTTACAAACAAACAAACACATTTTCACATTTATAATACTAAGTAAGGATTTCTAAATATTAAATAAAATATAGAGCGTCGGTGGTAAAACGGTTAGGGCCAATACCTCCTGTTCGGAAGGCCGTGGTTCGAATCCTGCCACTTACCAATATCTATACGAATATCGATTTCATACTGGTATGTACGTTTATCCGACGCTCTTACGGTGAGAAAAACATCGTGAGGAAACCTGCACACGCCTGCGAAGAAACTCGATGCTTATGTGTGAAGTCAATCAACCTGCAATGGGCCCGCGTGATCGTCTAAGGCCAGATCGCCCTAACTCAGGGCAGGTCGAGCCCCTTGGTGGGGACGTATATAAACTGATATGATGAAATTACACATATACCTATATTATCAAAAAACTAATTCAAATCATTATAGGTTTCAATCTAGTAATAAAATTTCCTAACAATATTAATATGGGTCAAATCCTCGAGTCGTATCAGCTCCAAAGGAGCCCAAGACGCACTTCTCGTTCCCGCGCTGGATGGCAATAGACAACCTTAGCAGCAGGTAAGACCTCACGTCACATCTCTCTCGAAGGCGAAGGCCAATCTCCTTTGTGAAGGCAAAGGCCTCTGAGGGTTCAGCAGCCGGTTGTCTCACAGACCAGCGGCACAAAGCAGTAATTTGCCTCCAAGACCGAGTACTTATTATGCTTCTTTCTCACCGCAAATTGAGCAGTACCGTACGGGTGAGGAGTGAGGCAGAAAAAGTGGCTTCCTCTTTGCCATAGCACCTGTTTAAACCCTCCGGCCTTTTGCCATCAGATCGACTAAAACCCGGCCGGCGGCTGCATCAAAGATGGAATATTCCATCTGGCCGAGACCAGTGCCCTCCGAGTGAGGTCATTAAGGAATTGGTGACGTGGCAATATTCACAAACACGACTGCAACTCAGTGAGTGATGGCCAATTGCCTCCACTGAGGACCCGCAAACACATTGATGAGGTTCACAGATATTGATATTGCAGGCGGAGAGCAACTGCCACACGCAAATAGTCGCCGTTAGAAGAGTTCCCATATTTGTGCCTCCTGTTAAAATATGCTAAACTCGATTTATGTGTTTTTATTTTTTTACACGATTGGAATCTGTAAAAAAATACCTCTCTGTTCGTCTATGAAACACATCTCTACGTACCATAGTTTCAGAGTTTAAAGTAGCGTATGCTGAAAAATACATAAAAGAAATCCACTCAAAAGTATGAAATAATATTTTAATGTTTTAATACAACTTAAGCGCGTTTTATTATCCCTGCAGTGCCATCTATTGACATTCTGCTGCTATGATTATAATGTGTGGTATGTGTAGCTAATATATAGAAAAAAATACTCTTTTGTTATTATTGTAAGTATCGATAGATAATTTCCCACGGGACCTCTTTAGTTTTCCGGGATAACGAATACCCGACTATACAATGATGGTCAAAACACCCCATCCCAATGTAAAGGTTTCATATTGTTACGTTGAGTCATTGTAAAGATACAATTTTTTGCATTCCTGTAGGAACCCAAATTTTTTTTGGGATTCACAATGTCCCAGTTTTAGTTCGCGATAAGGATATCAACGTGTAAAATTTGATTTTAATAGGTCTAGCCACATTTGCGTGATGAGCCATTCTATAAATGAATACTTTTGATTTTCCCACGGGAACTCTTGAATTTTCTGGGATAAAAAGTATCCTATATGTTAACCCGGGCTATAAGGAACCACCATACAAAATTTCATCAAAATCGGCCTGGTAGTTTTTGCGTGATGCGCGAACATACAGACAGACAGACAGACAGACAGACAGACAAAAATTCCAAAAGTTGTTGTTTTGGCCTCTGTATCGTTAGTAATGTCCACCACAGTTATTATTTTCCAAAAATATTTCATGTACAGACACGGCCCCGTTACAGTTTTATTATATTTAAAATTTGATTTTAATAGGTCTAGCCACATTTGCGTGATGAGCCATTCTATAAATGAATACTTTTGATTTTCCCACGGGAACTCTTGAATTTTCTGGGATAAAAAGTATCCTATATGTTAACCCGGGCTATAAGGAACCACCATACAAAATTTCATCAAAATCGGCCTGGTAGTTTTTGCGTGATGCGCGAACATACAGACAGACAGACAGACAGACAGACAGACAAAAATTCCAAAAGTTGTTGTTTTGGCCTCTGTATCGTTAGTAATTATTATTATTATTATTATTTATTTATTTACCAGACAACATGGGCCCATGATATGTTAGTAAAAAACTTACTGACTATATTAGTAAAACATGAAAAATAGAGAAATCAATTAATATAATAAACGTATATTATAGTAATGTCCACCACAGTTATTATTTTCCAAAAATATTTCATGTACAGACACGGCCCCGTTACAGTTTTATTATATTATAGATGTGAAAATGTGTTTGTTTGTAACCTTTTCACGCTTCAACGCCTTAGCCAACCTATATGAAATTTGGCATGCACGTAGCCTGTGTCACGGGGAAGGACATAGGCTACTTTTTATCCGGGAAAATAGCATAATCTGATGCAGTTCCTGAGGGAACTAAAAAATACTCGATTGTTGTGATTTTTTGTACAGAGTTGGTTGAGTAGGTGGGAAACGACATAATTTGACAAAAAAAACGATGATCACGCGGGCGGAGCCGCGTGAAAAAGCTAGTTATTAATAAAGCTATTATTAAACTGGCAATGTACGTTATGTATAGTTTTTTTGGGTAGGTTAGAATCTTATCCCGGTGACAATAGATTATTTTGGTATTTTGAAGTTGATCTGATGATGAAATTCGGAGGTGGAATCTAGATCCTAGAATCGTCTTTTATTTTCAATATAATGCGTAGCCAACAAACCTAGTCTAGTTGTTTGGAAATGGCGATATATGTTAACAAATCGTAAGTGTTTTCTTAAAAAAACACCATTTTTAGTCAGTATTTAGGTATTCAATGAACTACACATGGTGATTAAATGAATTAAATATTCGTAAGAGCCACACATGGTGATTAAATGAATAAAATACTCGTAAGAACCACACATGCTGATTAAATGAATAAAATACACGTAAAAATCATACATAGTGAAAAAATGAACAAAATACTCGTAAGAACCACACGTGGTGATTAAATGAATAAATACTCGTAAGAGCCACACATGGTGATTAAATGAATAAAATACTCGTAAAAGCCACACATGGTGATTAAATGAATAAAATACTCGTAAAAGCCACACATGGTGATTAAATGAATAAAATACTCGTAAAAGCCACACATGGTGATTAAATGAATAAAATACTCGTAAGAGCCACACATGGTGATTAAATTATTAAAATACTCGTAAAAACCACACGTGATGATTAATGGAATAAAATACTCGTAAGAACCACACATGGTGATTAAATGAATAAATACTCGTAAGAGCCACACATGGTGATTAAATGAATAAAATACTCGTAAGAACCACACATTGTGATTAAATGAATAAAATACTATAAGAGCCACACATGGTAATTAAATGAATAAAATACTCGTAAGAGCCACACATTGTGATTAAATGAATAAAATACTCGTTTGACCACACATTGTGATTAAATGAATAAAATACTCGTTAGAACCACATATGGTGATTAAAGGAATAAAATACTCGTAAGAGCCAATCATGTTGATTAATTGAATGAAATACTCTTAAGAGCCAAACATGGTGATTAAATGAATCAAATGCTCGTAAGAGCCTCACATGGTGATTAAAAGAATGAAATACTGGTAAGAGCCAAACATGGTGATTAAATGAATAAAATATTCGTAAGAGCCACACATTGTGATTAAATGAATAAAATACTCGTATGAGCCATACATTGTGATAAAATGAATAAAATACTAGTAAGAGCCACACATGGTGATTAAATGAATAAAATACTCGTAAGAGCCACACATTGTGATTAAATGAATAAAATACTCGTAAGAGCCACACATGGTGATTAAATGAATAAAATATTCGTAAGAGCCACACATTGTGATTAAATGAACAAAATACTCGTATGAGCCATACATTGTGATAAAATGAATAAAATACTAGTAAGAGCCACACATGGTGATTAAATGAATAAAATACTCGTAAGAGCCACACATTGTGATTAAATGAATAAAATACTCGTAAGAGCCACACATTGTGATTAAATGAATAAAATACTTGTAAGAGCCACACATGGTGATTAAATGAATAAAATACTCGTAAGAGCCACACATTGTGATTAAATGAACAAAATACTCTTAAGAACCACACATTTTATTTTATTTATTTATTTAATAGGAAGACTTACAGCTAACTAGCTGTCCCGGCGAACTTCGTTCCACCTTACACTACACTACCAGCGCTATCTGCCGGGCTGATTTGTGAATCTAAACCATCCTCAAATCCCCTGGAATACACACAAAAAAATTAATCAAAATCGGTCCAGCCGTTTAGGAGGAGTTCAATGACTAACACACGGACAGAAGATTTATATATATAAAGATGTAACATTATAAAAATCAAACAAAAAACAGAAAGCCACTCAAAAGTCCTCACTAATAGAAACATAAGATGATCAATACAGCAACTTCGAAAGTTCACGGTAACACGCAAGCACCGGTATTCAACAAAATATTAAAGGTTAAACAAAATAAAAAGTAAAAATACAGCACCTTTATGGTCAGCAGGCTAGTCCTCGAAAAAAGGCCGACTAAGCATTCGTCTCGCCACCGCCACACTTGTACAAAATAGATCTAGTGGGTAATCCTTACACAAATTGTTGAAATTATTGCTTGCTCGCAACAGATATGAATTCTGCCTGAAATTGGTAGATGCGGGCGGAATGAATAGTAAATTGTTGTACCTAAGGTTCTTTTTTTGGGATCGTAAAGAAATAGAAGACAATAATTCTGGACAGTCTATATGGCTTGAGGCAATCTTTAATAAAAATATTAAATCAGCTATTTCTCGACGTTTGTCTAGCGGGAGCAAGTGATGCTTTTTGCAGGTTTCTAGATACTTTGAGGAATTGTAATTATCTTTCATACGAAATGATAGGTGTCGGATATACTTTTTTTGTATGTTCTCAATTCGAGAAATGTAAATATTGTACATAGGGTTCCAAATTTCAGAGGCGTATTCCAAATGACTGCGGACGTAAGTGCAATACAAGATCTTAAAGTAAAGGTGACAATATTACACTTAGATGGATTTAGATCAAGACAATTGATACGACAATACTCCTCCAGACGATTCAAATCGCTCTGCAATGATTGGGCATCAGACGATGAAGCAACATTGGAGAATATTTTCATATCATCAGCAAAGCATAATAATTTTGAGAAGCGGAAACATGACTCAATGTCATTAATAAAAATAATGAATAACAGCGGACCTAGTAAAGATCCTTGTGGTACACCACTTGGAACAGTTACCCAACTGGAAATATAATTATTAATGGCCACAGCCTGAGATCTATTGTTGATATAAGATGAAAAACACCTGAGCAGGTCACCGCTAATACCAATGTTAGTAAGTTTAGTTATAAGTAAATTGTGGTTGATTCTATCGAATGCCTTACTGTAGTCAGTATAGACTACATCTACCTGCATTCCACTATCCATAGCATTAGTAAGGTAATCATTAAGTAAAGCAAGGTTGGTGACTGTGGGGCGTCCCCGAAGAAACCCATGTTGTGATGAGCTTAAGGATTGCTTTATAGATGGATACAGTTGCCCATGTACTAGTTTTTCCAAAACTTTAGACACAATACAGAGCTTTGATATTGGCCTATAATTCAAATCTTCATTCTTAGGTCCTTTTTTGTGAACTGGAGTTATATAAGCACGCTTCCATATGGCGGGTACTACACCTTCAGTAAGAGATCTATGATACAGAATCGATAATGGCAGAGAGATAGAATCGGCACATCTGATAAGAAATATGCCAGGTAACTGATCAGGTCCAGCAGATTTTGAAGGATCAAGTTTCTTAAGTAGAGACCTGATTACGTTAATATTAACGTCAATTGAAGATATACCTTCAGTAACCATATCAGATACAAGTGGAGTGCCTGTGGTCTGAGGGGAAAAAGTAGTACTGGCATTAAGAAATGTGGATTCAAAGAACTTAGAAAACGCCTCACATATTGACTCTCCACTGTTGACAATACCATCGCCATACTTGAGACAACTAGGTAGACCGTAGGATTTTGATTTTGACTTGAAAAAAGACCAAAAATATTTTGGATTACTTTCGATGGATTCCTCAACAGAATTGATGTATTTTTCATAACACATCTTTTCAAGATCTTTTGCACGGCTACGTAAGATTTTGAAAGACTCTAGTTGGGATCTATTACCGTAGATTTTAAATTTTTTGTGACATTTATATTTTTCTTTTTAAACTTTTTTTAAAGTAGGGGAATACCAGTTTGGGAAACTATCATTTTTAACAACTTTGTATGGTATATATCTGTCTCGCAGGATTGTGTATGATTTATAGAAAAATGCAACGGCTTCATCTAAAGGTCTATAGGTGAGTTCATGGTTCCAGTTAATTTCATCCAGTTCCTTGTTGATCGAATCGTAATCGCCTTTGTTAAATAAAAATCTAGTAAAAGGAGCAATTTTTAATGTATCAAATGTGATTAAAGGAATAATATACTCGTAAGAGCTAATCATGGTGATTAAATGAATACGATACTCATAAGAGCCTCACATGGTGATTAAATGAATAAAATACTCGTAAGAGCATGTTCGATGTCCAAAACGTAATGTACATAATTAAGATCAAATTTTATTACTGATAGAATGTTTTGTTTACATGTTTAACCATTAGGGCTTACCAAATGTGAAAAAAAAAACTGTGCTCGCCTTTATAGAGATCCGAAATAAACAAGGAACCCTTATATAGCTTTGCCACGTGTCTCTGATTGTATGTCTGTTTGTCCATCTGTCCGCGGCTTAGCTCGGAGAATATTAGTACAGAAAGCTGTAATTTTTAAATGGGTATACATGTTAATCACTCCGAAAAAATGGTTTATTAAATTTAGAACAAAAAAATTAGGGTACCTCCCCTGCATGTGAAGAGGGGGCGATTTTGTTTTCTTTGACGTTCCTCCCCCGCGTGGAGTACGCGTGGAGTACACGGATGAGATAAATAACGTCTTTTAAAACTACTGAAGGTTTGCTAAAAATATTTTTCGATTCAGGGAATGGTTTGCGAAATATTAAGTTTTAAAGTGCTTATTTTTGTCCCCCACCCCTTCCAGCTAAACCGCTATTGCATGACTTGTAAAACATTTTTTAAATAGTAGAACATATAATCAATTCAAAAGGAACAGTATCTTGGCTAAGTAGGCTTTCTTAGGTTAGGAGCGACAGCACAGATGAGATACCAGTTACTTCGTGTACCAAATTAAGGTGTGCAGTTAGATTCGAAAAAGTTCTTGGACTTTCCATACAAAATGTTTTAATACCAATATAAATCAAATATTTTTTTCAAATATACTTTTCTTTTTTAAAATGTATACATTTATTTTTTGACTCGCACTTGTTCGGTTTTTATTTAATTTAGAACCGTTATATTCATTTGAGCATAGAAACTCTTTTTAAATGAAAGCTTGTACCCGAAAAGTTTCAAGGTTTATGAAGTCTATCTAATTGTGTTCATTCGTCGCGTACTACGAGTGCCTGATGTCATGGCGCGGAGTCGGTGTAATGGCGGCGCTGCACGGCTGCAGGTGCGAGACTGCGAGAGCGGTGCTAATTAAAATTAGTTCTATTCTGCGCGGAGTGCGGAGCCGCACAATGACGCAAATTGTGGCTACTCCCCCTCTCCCCTCTCCCTTACCGTCGCCCTCCAGTGGACCTTCTCCGGAAGTCGATTAGCTTGTAGCGTAGCGTTACGCAGTAGCATTACTGACTACTACTCATATTTCTTGAATACAAAAAGGTTTATTCATTTGTCTCAGTTTTGTAAAAATAATGACTCTCTGAAGAATTCCTATGAGCTACGAGTGATTAGATTATTGTGAAGCGTATTTATTTGTTAAACTTACAAGGAAGGGTACCCAACTGTCCGACTCCGATTTGATTTATTTTGATATATGTTATAGAGTAGTCTTAAATAACGAACACATATTTTTTTTTAGCTGCCCAAACTCAACCTGTTAGGAGAAAATGGCCTTCAAAGTACTAAACATTGACCAAACCTTCTAATTTCTAAGAAAAGATTTGTTCAAAAAAATTGATAATTAATAACTGGTTACGTTATATGTTGGAGAACATGAATAAAGAATGGGGACGTGTTTTGTCATTTCACCACAAACAAATTTTTTATATAAAAAAAAAATTATATAAAAAATGAGTTTGTGGTGAAATGACAAAACACGTCCCCACTATTTATTATTGTTCTCCAACATATAACGAAACCAGTTATTATATCAATTAATTTAATTACCAATTCTATTTTAACAAATCTATTTTTAGAAATTAGAAGGTTTGGTCAATATTCAGTATTTTGAAGGTCATTTTCTCCTAACAGGTTGAGTTTGGGCAGCTAAAAAAATACGTGTCCGTTATTTTAGACTACTCTATAACATATATCAAAATGAATCAAATCGGAGTCGGACAGTTGGGTACCCTTCCTTGTTAGTCCTTCGAATATAGAACATCTCAAAGTGGACAAAATAAATTATCAAGTAGTAAATACTGTCCACAAAAACTAGAATCTGTTTCTATAACTTGAGATCTTAAAATTTTTGAACGAAAACTTAAGTAAGTAAAGCTATGACCTGGAGACGTCACACAACACCACCGCCACAGAGCTATCACTACCTTAACCGTTCTCAAGTTGTGTTGCTCCTTAATCGGGATCTGCCCATGATGAGGTTTAATGGATAAAATCCCACATTGTCACCATGTTCAACCCAGTCTATCCGATGTGTTGATGTGTTGATGAGTGTCCCACACTCGAGCACTGCGTCTCGCTGCCGCTCTCGTCTCGTTACGTCGCATTCTCGTCATTGAGGGAAGCACTGCGTCTCGCTGCCGCTCTCGTCTCGTTACGTCGCATTCTCGTCATTGAGGGATGTGTAATCAAAGACTTAGCGGGAACCGGGACTCAGACTGCTTTTGAGTTTCTGAGTCGTAGTAATTATACAGATTATGGAGGCAGATGCGGAAATTACGGTGCGTCTCTTTGCTGATGATACTTTGTGCAGTGTCATAAATGAAAATGGACGCTTTTATTCCACAATCAAAAGAATTTTTCAAGATGGTTATCTATCATACAATCTACAGATGAAACATGAGACGACTCATCCTCCATTTGAATCTTCCTTGTTTTCGATTAAACTCACTTTAAAGAACGCATAGCCAATTTTTAAAATAATGGATTCTTCCTTCATATCAGCTGATTAACCAATTTGGTTCGGAGCGTCCAGATTTTTTTGAGAATTGAGTGTGGGTTCCTTGGGCGAAAATAATTTGTTTAGTATGACGCGTAGAAAGCGCAGTGAACAGCTTCTACACTCATTTTGTTACGCTGCACTGTGTATAACAGGATGGCCGATTGCGGAAAGGGCTCGCAGCGACACAACGCGGCGTAGGGAAGTGATGCTGGATTGGTTAATTAGTCGGAGTTTATCAATTAGCTCGGCCAGTTGTGTCGCGTTGTGTTGCGAGTGGGCCCGTGCCCGTGCGAGGGAGAGAGGGCAACGCAACCACGAGTGTAAACGAGTGAGCACCAGCTGGTGCGGTAACAATGGTTTAATTAAGCGTGGTTTAGCCGCGAGAGCCCTCGGGCCGTAGTTAAAGCGAGCGCAATTTGGTAATTATGGTCTCCACTCCACTAACGCCGCCGGGGTGCGGGAGGGCGGCAGGGGCGGCAGGGGCGGCAGGGGCGGCAGGGGCGGCAGGGGAGGTAATCTCTCGCAAGGAGTGGACTCGCAAGTCGGCACAGGCTCAACATTGCTTGCAGTTGATATTCTCATGCACCTACTTTTAGGGGTTACGGACTCGTACACCCAAAGCAAAGTACGAGTACAATATATATGAGTAGGAACGTACTCGTGCAGCAGGGACACTCGGACACTCCCCGCCGCCGCTCCCTCCACTCCCTCCACTCCGACCTCACCGCCGAAATCGCCGTGATTTTGTTTGCTCCGTCATTTGTTTTTACTAATGTCACGCAGTGTCCGGGGTGTGCGCAAAGGGTGACCGGCGGCGGGGCCCCTACTGCTACTACTAAGCCTCCGCTCTCCACCACGAGTCCAAGTCCTCCTGTCAGCGCGCTGCATGTGTGTATTTCTTTTAAGGCTATAGCAACAAATATTAAAAATATAAAATTAAAAGAGGCCTCCATACAAGAAACGAGACTTTTTTCTTGTACAATAGTACGGGACCTTTCCCTTCCCTTCCTCCGTTTTTATACGTATACTTTTTTAATTTTCACAAAAAAAACAAAAGTTACATTTTATGAAATAATCATTTAATATTATTTATGTACACTAATCACTAATATTAAAAAGAGGTAAATTTTGTAAGTTTGTGAGTTTGTTTGTAAAAACTTCTGAACCGAATTTGAAAATTATTTCACCAGTAGAAAGCTTCATTATTCCTGAGTGACAAATGCTATATCTACGCTCGCAAGCCGCTTGTAGCTCGCGCACCACCCATCCTCAAAGACAGTAGTAAAAAAGTAAATTAAAAAGAATAAAAATTCCGACTGCGTAAAAAGTGAACTTTAAAAAGATGGAAACAAGATGACCAGCTCTGTCCCCAACCGGACCCCCCGCAAGCACACCCTGAGCCGAGACCCATCCACGCCCATTGCCCAGTTGTCCCTAAACGTATTCTGCAGAGAGTACCGCTCGCCAGCACAAGCAGGGAAGAATGCAGGCGAGGCGATACACGGTGTCGGCTCGGCGGGCTTCGACACAGAATGGAGAATCGCTCGTCTTGTTTCCATCTTGTTAAAGTTTACTTTTTACTCAGTCGGGTTTTTAGATTTTTTAAATTTACTTTTTTCATTTTACACTTTTCAGTTATTTTTAATTAAATCCTTACTCTTATCGTAAATTTGAAAATACGTTTGTGTGTTTGTGACCTGTTCGCGCTTCAACGCTTTGATCAATCTTGATAAAATTTGGCATGCATATAACCAGTGTCACTGGAGAGGACATAGGCTACTTTTTATCCCGTGAAAATGGCATAGTCCGATGCAGTTCCTAAGGAAACTAAAAAAAATACCCTTTTTTGTTAATTTCTTTGACATCGCAACGACGGAACAAAGGATTGCTGTAATTTTTAGTACAGAGATGGTTCAGGAGGTGGTACATGACATAGTTTAGTACAGAGATGGTTCAGGAGGTGGGACATGACATAGTTTAGTACAGAGATGGTTCAGGAGGTGGGACATGACATAGTTTAGTACAGAGATGGTTCAGGAAGTGGGACATGACATAGTTTAGTACAGAGATGGTTCAGGAGGTGGGACATGACATAGTTTAGTACAGAGATGGTTCAGGAGGTGGGACATGACATAGTTTAGTACAGAGATGATTCAGGAGGTGGGACATGACATAGTTTAGTACAGAGATGGTTCAGGAGGTGGGACATGACATAGTTTAGTACAGAGATGGTTCAGGAGGTGGGACATGACATAGTTTAGTACAGAGATGGTTCAGGAGGTGGGACATGACATAGTTTAGTACAGAGATGGTTCAGGAGGTGGGACATGACATAGTTTAGTACAGAGATGGTTCAGGAGGTGGGACATGACATAGTTTAATACAGAGATGGTTCAGGGGGTGGGACATGACATAGTTTAGTACAGAGATGGTTCAGGAGGTGGGAAATGACATAGTTTAGTACAGAGATGGTTCAGGAGGTGGGACATGACATAGTTTAGTACAGAGATGGTTCAGGGGGTGGGACATGACATAGTTTAGTACAGAGATGGTTCAGGAGGTGGGACATGACATAGTTTACTAATTATATTAGCATTCGGCGTCACAACGGAGCGACGGTTTGAAATGTTTTTTTTGTATAGAATTAGTTGAGGGGGTGGGAAGTGACATAGACTGCTGATCGGAATAGCCCGATATAGTTCCTAAGGGATCTGGAGAAAATTCATCCATTTACCCTCAAAGATAGTCATAAAATGATGTCCATGCGGGAAAAGCCGCGGGTAAAAGGTAGTAATTGATTTAATTTAGCATTTCTCATTCCGAATTACATAAAAACATAATTATATCTAAGTTGTTGTAAGCCTTCATTTAGCAATTAGCATTTCTCATTCCAAATTACATTTAAATTTTGTAGTTGTGTGTGTATTTGTAGTTTTGAAAAACTTTTATAAAATCCTTTATTGTGATGTCCCACTCGATAGGTTTTGAAGAAAAAAGATCTTTGATGACATATAATTTGGCGCAAAAAATCCGCCATTTTAATTTTAAACAGGTGTAACAAAATTGGTGTAGGTCCCGTTAACTGGAGCTTCAACTCATCATACTGAACAACTTAATATGTTCTACGACTTTGCTGATATCGCAAAAAAAAATTTTCTTTATACATATCGATTATCGATCAGCTGATCGACCAATTTTGTGCATTTTAGTATGGAGGGTCCTAATTTTTTTTTGAGAATTGACTATGGGGTCTTCTGGGAAAGTTGTTTAGTATGACGAGTAGAATCCCCAGTTAACGGGTCCTACACCAATTTTGTTACATCCCGTATATTTTAGATATAGGTACCCGTGTCACTCTCACAATGAAAGGGAATCCAACGACACCTCTTCAGCTAAAATCCATTAAGCCGTTTAGGCTACAGGGCGTCCCAAAGAAATATATATATACGTAGGGGAGACCTGTACAAAACCGTATACCGGGGTAAAACCGTATGGTGGCCTTATTCTTGTCAATAATTCAAATTTCCCGCGCGCAAGCCGCTCATCGGCGCCCGCCAATGGGATCTACTCGTCAACAGACACTGGTCGCTGCATGCACGCGCCGCATCGAAATATGCCGTTTTATTGTTTTTCGACGGTTTTGATCTTATTTTGGCGTAAATTTACGTAGTAATCAGTGAATGAAACTTGTTACGAGGTAAGTCTGCTATTGGTTTTGTTAAAGTGTACATATTTGTTTGTTTTTTACGAAATTTACAACGCGCGAAACTTATATTTGATTGTACTTGTAAGTGACATGTTGATACTTGAACGCCTCGGGTCACAACCGTACGGGGTAAAATCGTATCATATACGATTTTGACCCCGAAGTAATGAATACGAATATAATTTTTTAAATTGTTCTAGGTAGTATAAAAATGCCGCGTAAGTATCAAAGGACGTCTAATAGACAAGAATGGAACTCGGAGGATATGAAAAAAGCTATTAAAGCAGTATTTGACGGAAATTTGGGATACAAGAAAGCAGCACAAACTTATAATGTTCCAAAATCTACATTACAAGATAGAGTAAACCAATTTAGACAAAACAACGATCTGTGTGCTTCAACACAAAAAGGCTTAGGAAGATTTAAACCTACATTTTCGTCTGACCAAGAAGACTTATTGGTTGAACATGTGTTAACGATGGAAAGACGGTTGTTTGGTCTCACGTATAAAGATCTACGCCGCTTGGCGTATCAACTTGCAGAAGCGAATAATATCGACCATGGTTTCAATAAAACCTACAAATTAGCTGGAGAAGATTGGCTAGTTGGATTTATGAAGCGGCATCCACAATTATCACTACGCGCAGCCGAGCCCACATCTATAGCAAGAGCCATGGGCTTTAACATGACAAGTGTAAACAATTTTTTTGATTTATTAGAACAGGTAATAGATCAATATAAATTTCAGTGTACTAGGATCTATAATGTGGATGAAACGGGTCTGACAACAGTCCCTAAACAGATAAGCAGAATTATAGCTTTAAAAGGGAAGAAGCAAGTCGGTCTTGCTAGTTCTGCAGAAAGAGGTCAGCTTACCACAGCTGTCCTTTGTGTTTCTGCTTCTGGTAACTATGTACCTCCACTGCTGATATTTCCCCGCGTTCGCATGAAGGCAGAACTGTTGGACGGTGCTCCACCGGGAACAGTTTCAGTTTGCCATCCAAGTGGCTGGATACAAAGCGAAATTTTTGTTGAGTGGCTGAATCACTTCATATCTGCAGTAAAGCCAAAGAAAGAAGACCCGGTCCTACTTTTGCTTGATGGACACTCGACTCATACAAAAAATCTCCCATTAATTGAAAAAGCAAGGGAAAACGGAGTTGTGATGCTAAGCTTTCCACCTCATTGCACCCATAGATTACAGCCTTTAGACGTTAGTATCATGGGTCCAATAAGCACATATTATACACAAGAAGTAAACACGTGGCTTAGAAATAATCCCGGTAGAGTAGTCACCCAATTCCAACTGGCGAGACTTTTTGGATCAGCCTATTGCAAAGCGGCTACAATACAGAATGCAGCATCTGGTTTTTCTAAAACAGGCATATTCCCAACAAACCGAAATGTATTCAATGATGCTGATTTTGCTGCGGCAGAAACGACGGATATAGAACTCCCTTCCGTATCGACTGCGTCACCTGCTGATACTATACCATCCACATCTGCTACATGTTTTATGGATTCAAGACCGAGACCATCTACCTCTACTGCACCTCTCTTAAACTCGGTTTCACCTACACCTACAGCTTCTGCGACTCTCGTGAATCCGATGCCATCGACTTCTGCTGCCTTCATTGATATGTCGTTATCAGCTTTAGTATCAACATCTGCCGCCCCGCCAACTCCTACCAAGTCGAAGAGTGTCCCTGATATGGTGTCACCAGCTGATATCATGCCAATTCCCAAGATAAACACGAATAAAAAAAGGGCTACTGACCGTCGCAGAGGAAAAACAGCAATCTTAACTTCATCACCCTACAAAAACGAATTGGTTAATAATAAAAACATCAAAACCGTTAATTTAAATATTGACCAACCTACTACAATAAATACTCGAAGCTTGAAACGATCCTCTAGACCAAAAACACAAAATAAACAAAACGTGCCAGTACTGCCAGTAACGAAGAAAAAAAAAAAGACAAACGCTAATGAGAATAATTGTATCTACTGTCTCGAAGAATATGGTGCTAGTCGTGTAAATGAAGGTTGGGTGCAATGCAGGGGCTGTAAACGCTGGGCTCATGATGGCTGCACCGGCTACGACTTGGAGGAGTTGATTGATTTTATGTGCAGGGCATGCATGGTGGCTCAGTGACTTCCGGGGCAATGTCGTACATAGTATACGGTTTTGTACAGGCCCCGGGGCAAAATCGGAAAGGACAATAGTTTTGTTTTTTGCATTAAATTTAATGTTTTATTACAACTATCCAAAATTTGATGATGCCATTGTTTTCCTCATTAAACTTATTGATTGTAAACGTTTGTTTTATATATTTGTGCTTCATAATTAATATTTTACAGCCTGAAGTCCTTAGCTATACGGCTTTACCCCGGTCTCCCCTACATTTGAAAAACATAACCCTTCTTTTGGCGCAGTCGGGTAAAAACGATGCACATGCGAGCGAAGCTGCGGGCAAAAGCTAGTTATGTAAAAAAATGGGACTAAATAAATGCATGCTGATCAAAAGGTCTTCCTTCCTACTCATAAGGCCGTAATTAGATTTTTGAAAAAGGTGCATATTAGCCGGTGCAGGCCTTTGCTTTGTGAAACAGTGTGCCTTCGAGTCCACTCGGTCCTGGTGCCCCCTACAGGTGCTCGAGATCCAGGGGAGGCATTGTTTTCCAGTAGGTACTGATTTGAAGCGAATCCTTGTGACTGAGCGCCTAAGTCCCAGATCTTTGGTATCAATCGAGTGCAGTTTGAATCTCTGATAATCTCATCGATGGCACTTGTAAACGTTGTAATGGAGAGACCCCCGCCCCCGCCCGCCCTCCGCCGTCTCCACCTGGTGGCACGCCGCGCCGCAGACAAGTACACAGAGGGTCTTATATTCACCTGTTTCGAAATGACTTCTCACATGTGTTATTATGTTACTCTGAAAGTCCTACTCGTAAGATTTCTCCTAACAACGTTAACAGCATTGACGTGTTCCAGTAAGAATATAGGATATAGCCTGTTGTCCATTGCTTTGGGGAATCTTGTTAAGCCCACTCCCATCTTCGGAATCATTGCCAGTTACCATCAGATGAGATGATGACATGTCAAGGGCTTACCAATTGTAAAAAAATACCTACAAGGTGATACCTAACGGTAAAAGCCTGGTAAGTAATGTCAACATCGTTAATTTCAGACATTTATTGGCACCCACTTGGCATATCTCAGGACTTACTTTGGACTTGGTGTACATGGTGCGCAATGGATGCATGCCAAAGGTATACATCACGTATACATACATGTCATCTACCTACATGCAATCTGATATGTGTGCAATGGCGTCACTATCGTCGCTGTGTGTGCGCGCGGAGCACATTTTGTATGAAAGAGGCCGTATTATTGATTTCCTTTTTCCACCTCCTTGATACTTGGATCAAAGAGGTGATGATAATAATTAATAACGGTTCTTACCAAAAATCCCCAACTGAATGAGAAGCCGGGCACCTCGTCCCCGCGCACGAACGCACGAACGCACAGGCAACACGATTTGGAGTGGATATAGGACCACGGGTAACAGCCAGGCGGGCTTAGGAAATGTTTGCTGAACCGGGTCCTGGCTGGAAATAGAAAGCACCACCTTCTGACCCTCCCGCGGATGCTCGATGGATTCCAATTTCTCTGAAGTGGGCCCTCTGCACTTATCTGCTTGTGACTGCACACTCGCAGCGCCTAGTGCTCTCCGCGCGCAACAAGTGGCGTTAATTACATGATTGAACAGTGGTTAAGTGAACCGCCGCCGCCCGCCAGCCGCCCGCCCCAGCTCCGCGTGCCTAGTGGACGATGATAGTGGAGAGCCGACATGGCTGGGTGCTCGGTGCTCGGAGAATATGATAAATTGAATATGTAATTCAAAATAAATGCCTACGATTTCTGCGATTTTCTTCTGGTTTTTAGCGCGTTCAAATTCGTATGATATGAATACAATACAGACAATTGGACAGCATCTAAAATTTAATTGTTTTATAGAAACTCCATCGTCCCTGCAACCTTTTTATTGTTCACTATGGAATAAGACAATATAATGATAATTGGGTCCCTGTCCGTTTGCTTACTGGAGAGGAAACTGTTTATTCACCGGTTAGGTTTCTGGGGAAAACCCCTTGTCACGAGAATGCATCTCCAATAATATTTTGCTAAATAGTTTCTTTTTCACCCTGTACTTGTCAAATTTGACACATTCTGAACACAGAGATTTTCTAATTCCACAATTGATTTACACCAATTATGTTTAAATGGAACGGTTACCGAGATACGCCATTGTGCGGCTCGCGAGTTATGGAATTACGACAATTTTTCACAATGTCTTCTATTAGCCGACGAATGGCCAATTTATTCTATTCTCCGCCGCAGCTGCACGCCAAATTGAACTTTAACGTCGGGGTCGAAAGTTGAATTAGAGCGACTGCGGTCCCGGTATGGAAACCACGTATGCGTAATTGCTTTTCATTACTGCTGCCATTGTAGTCGCGGCAGAGTGGGGAGGGAGGGGAGGCCAAATTGGCAACAATTACACAATAAAAAAAATTAAAATTTCGCTGTTTGAAGCTCGATTCACTGAGATTTTCATACAACGTACTTGTTTGCAGTTCACATGTACATCTGTATTATAGCAACTACTTTTTCGCTGTCATACGCTCTACGCAGGCCGAATTTAGTTAATTCTAATTACCAACTGCTAGTCACATGCCTTTAATCTGTAACTTTTATAATAAAAATAAATGTGAAAAAACGGCCAAGGTACGAGGCCCTACGAACATCAACGAGTATAACAAGGTACGAGCATGTTGAAATAATATCAAAATGTGGTTCCTAGCGCCATCTAGTGTGGGAGATTGTATACTACCTTGTCTTTGCCTTAACACGTTTTGAATAAATTCATCCGTTCGTCAACTACCATACTGTTTTACTTATAGGTTATGGGCCGCTTCCCATTTAACCAAAAAATAACGTAATATTTTGAGTATTTCGGTAGTGTATCGTATGGTGCAAGCAGGACAATGAGTGCTAATTATATTACGAACATTCCAAAGCTGAAGGGTCGCGAGAACTTCGACGATTGGGCCTTCGCTGTGGAGAACCTGTTGGTGCTCGAAGGTGCTGACAAATACCTAAAAGAAGAAGGCACTGAGGCTGCAACCAAGGCGGCAGATGCTAAAGCACGCGCGAAGATGATACTGACGATCGATTTATCTTTATTTGTGCACATAAAGGAGACAAAGACCACGAAGGAGTTGTGGACAAAACTGCGAGCTTTGTTTTACGATTCAGGATTTTCGCGGAGGATTACTTTGCTTCGTCATCTTGTAACGATGCAAAATAACATCGTTACATTTTTAAATCAAATTAGCCATGAACTCAACGCTTTAACTCCTCCCAGTTAAATCTTGAAACATAACAAATATCTCAAAATCTCAAATCGACTCGACTCCAATCACACATAAAAAAAAAGTATCTCAAATCGACTCGACTCCAATCACTTAAAATAAATTACGCTTCATTGCACTCAGTATTCCTTGCGCTCACTCCTTCATAAACAAACAAAACTTTTAGTCTAAAAAAATCTAATAATTTATTACAACATAAGATTTATCATTTCCTCACTTCCCCTTACCTCCTTAAACCTTAAACTAAATTCTTATCTCATCAAATAAAGCATCCCCAAAGAACGTTCTAGAATCTTGTCACTACCGTCACAGGAACGTTCTATTTCCCATTTTTTCTATATAGTAAATTCTCTAGAGAATTCGACGAGTGACGATTTAAATACGAGCAGGAAGCCTCACTTAGCTCTTTTCGGAACTAACCTTGGAAGAGGAAACTGACCATCTGACTCCATACTCACAGCGCACTCGCGACTGCTTACGGAATCCAGTGACTCGCCCTGTCAACCCTCTTTTCTGTAGAAGTGAAGCTTCATAGTTATCTGTTCCTGCTAATCCTCGACTTTTCTACATGTAAGTACAATAAAACCACCTGTTTCCAAATCTAAATTCCTCTCCTATACACGTGCAAGTCTATAGCGCAATTTCTCTATTTGTAAATAGCTAAAACCTCGACACGTTGTCACCCGGCTCGTGTGCACGAGCCTGAGAATTTCCTTGGAGTACGCCCACTGTACCAGACCGCCACGTGGACCTCGCTGCCTCGCAGACTGCCGCACCTTCGCTCTTCAGCCGGACCACCACCGAGCGTTCCACCCGGGAAGATACGAACCTAAGAAAGGTGTACTCCAGCATATTTTCTTTGTATTCTTAATATTTTTTGGTGCGTGCACCTGTGTGCACAAACACCTGGCGCCCGCTCTTCACTTATTCTTCAGAACAACCTTAAACTTGTGTGCTTCACACCATTTATTTAACTTTTCCTCGACGGTGCTGAATCTTTCATACTTTGTGTCAGTCTTGCAAGCCAATCTTATATCTGCTGGCCTCTCCAGCTATATATTTGTTATACCTAATATCTCCTATCACTCTGTAAGACACCACCTCTACGGCCCGTCTCAAACTACCTTTCTTTAACATAAGATTTTTTTGTTTGTATAATTAACCTTACCTATATAGGAATAGCTAGCTAATATATTACTAAGTAAGTACAATAAGGTAGCTGCATTAATTTTGACCCACAGACCCGTTTTCTTTCACATTTTCAATTCATAACCTCTGTTCATACTGCTAATCTACATCTTGTTACAATACCTTTTTCGTTGACAATAAAAACACATTTCTTTAAATCTAAATCTGAATCTTTTATTTTACAAATAACTTTCCCTAGCAGAGGTTACAATTTGATTTCAATACGTTTGGAAAACTGTGAAAGTATGACGAATTATGTGACACAAATTGTTGAAACTTCTCAACGTTTAAGCGGAACGGGATTCGCTATTAACGATGAATGGGTAGGTTCATTGTTGCTGGCCGGATTACCAGACCGATTTATGCCGATGATAATGGCAATTGAACATTCTGGCATTCAAATAACTGCAGATTCGATCAAAACAAAATTGATGGATATGGAGTCAGTTGATCCAAATGAGTCGGAAAGCAGCAAAGCACTATTATCAACTAGGAATTGGCAAAAAAAAAATCGCTAAAGGTGGCAGCACTAGCAAATATGGAGGGCAGAATGGCTATGGTACGCTGAATACGTCAAACTCAAATGTAAAAAATATATGAAAACAATGAAATGTTTTCGTTGTAAGGAAATAGGACATTACCGAAACCAATGTCCACTTTCTAATGAGAAAACGGAAAAGAAAAAGCAAAGTAACGCATTCAGTGTTGTTTTCTTATCAGGCGAGTTCAGTAAGACTGATTTTTACGTGGACCAGTCAGCATATGTCGGCGAACGAAAGTTTGTTGAAAAACGCCGCATATACGCCTTGTTTACAAGAAATTGTTGTGGCAAACAAGATGAAAGTTCCCGTATTGTGTACAGGAGAAGTGGAAATCACAACCAGTTACAATTACGACATAGTTGTAAAGGATGTGTTGTGTATTCCTACTCTGACGACTAACCTATTGTCGGTCAGTGAGTTAATAAAAAACGGAAACAGTGTCGAATTTGTGCCGAATAAGTGTCTTATCAGAAACAAATCGGGTGATTTGGTCGCAGACGCGGATTTAGTAAACGGTGTTTACAAACTGAACTTGAAACAAACACAAAACTGTTTATTGACTTCTGTCAGTGGAGAAACATGGCACCGTCGGCTCGGGCACATAAACAGTAGTGATTTGAACAAAATGAAGTGTCGTGGATTGGTAGAAGGTCTAGAATACCAAGATACTTTAAAAACAAGTAAGTCTAACTGTGAGATATGCTGTGTTGGTAAAAAAACTAGGCATCCGTTCAATACAGGAATGCGAGCAACAGAGATACTAGAAATTGTTCACTCGGATATCTGTGGCCCCATGGAGAAACAGTCGATTGGTGGTGCACGTTATTTTGTGTTGTTTATCGATGATAAGAGCAGAATGACCTTTATCTATTTCATGAAAACAAAAAGTGAAGTGTTGCATTACTTCAAGGAATTTAAGAGTATGGTAGAGAATTACCAAAACAAAAAAATAAAAATCCTAAGAACAGACAATGGCAGCGATTTTTTCAGCAAGGATTTTGAAGGGTATCTGAAAATTCCGAAGTATATTTAAGTCTTAATCCACAATCAGTAATATCAAATTTGAATTCAGCGTATGGGCTACAATAGGTATTGAAGCGCAAAGTATCGCTTCAAAGCCGATCTTCTTTCTTGCTGTTTCATATTAAATTCTTTTTGGTTTCCGCTGTTGGCTCCTTCAGTTTTGGATTATATTCACTTTTCCGAATTGTTTTGAAAATTGTGATTGATTGTCAAACTGCCGTGTGTTGTTTTTTTTTATGTGTAACTTCTTTGCTCTTGCTTTCCTGCAATTTGTGGGAGTGATTTTGTGAAATGGGACGGAAATGTGTCCCATTGTAATAGGAAGTCGCGTTTTTTCAGGCTTTAAAAGCGCGGAAAAGGCAAAGGTATCTATGACCATACAGCCTAGTCTGCCGTATCTTCGCCGTCCTTTTTTCAGGCTTTAAAAGCGCGGAAAAGGCAAAGGTATCTATGACCATACAGCCTAGTCTGCCGTATCTTTGCCGTCCTTTTATAAAGTATTTTGTCACATGTTACACATCATATGCGAGTACTGTAGGTCTCGCTCGATTTTTTTTTACAAAGGAATTGTCATCGCGACTGTTATTTGTATTTTTCTGAAAATATTTTATAAATTTATCAATTAGTGCCAGTTTTGCTCAGCAAGATGTTTTAATTATTGTCCTCGGTCCCTCTCCGATATTTTTAAGAGGTAAGTATTTCCATATTTATTTCATCGTTTTAACTTGTGTCAAGTGGTGATGAGAATCACGGTCCTTTTACGTTTTAGAGTCTTAGTCTACGACGTCCGTTTCCCACCTTACTACCAGACCTTACTACCAGTAGTAAAGGGGGCAAATTTTATTACCCACCTTACAACCAACGCTTGCAGTAGTAAGGTCGGGGTTTTATTTCGACGCCCCAACAATGCTGAGAGCCAGCTCGTGCTCGTCATTATGAGCACCAAAGGACTAGGGAGTGCGTTTCTTCGTCCGGCCCACCGGTATTTGAGCGCCCCCATTTGGTACACCTCAGCGTGGAGAGCGTGGTTGATTGCAATTCAAGTAATACCTTTTAATTATTCTCTCTCGCGAAATGGAAGATACCCAAACGTAGAAATTAAATGAACTTTAAATTTAAGTGAAGATTGCAAGTGCCATTTATTTTTAGATTTTGTGTGCTAACTTAATATTTTTTTTAAAAGAAAACCATCTGTCATAGCAACTCTGCACGTGCGTAGTTGCTACAGTATATTTAAATATTTCGTTATTTATTTGTTTGAAAACTTGTAAATTGTTCCTTCTTTTACCAATCAGCGATGACATTCCTATTTTATAATCTTCTAATCTATTCCTTTGATTACATTTCTATATTTACCATGCAATTTTATTTTTCTTTCATAGGTTTCAACTATTAGGCAATCTTTCAAAATTTCACGTATCATGTAACATTGTTATTAAATTGATTTAAATTCATTTATGCTACAGTATATACAAAATTCATCAAACTTTTTTTGATCTTTATGTTTTAAAAACAAACTTTTGATGATAAATTTAGAATCAGTATTTAAAAAAAAAGTTGAGCAAGTATACCTCGTTGCAAAATTCTATTATTTATCTAGAAAAATAAAGATTTCAGATAATAAAATCAAAACTGTTTGGAATGTTATTAGAAAAGAAACAGATAAAGTCAAATCTTGCGAGAAAGAATATGTTTTGAAAACAGATCAAGGTAAAATTAGCTGGGATGTCGGTGTAGCCAAAGAATTTGAAACTTTTATCACAAATATTCCACTTAAGACTACTAAAGACCTAAACTCATCACCTATTAATGCTGAAAGGTCGTTAAAAGATAATTTTAATATTTGTATTCAAAAATTATCCTTCAGAGAAATTAAACCACAAACTATTGTAAAAACTTTTAAACCTATTAAAATGAAAATACTTTTGGGGATTATCGGTAAAATAATATGAGATGAGATGAGATAAGATTACATTTATTTGTCAAAAATACACAGTAAGCTTGATCAACAATGTAATTAATACTTTAGCGCCATATTCAGCTTGTCTTTTTAATGTTAGCATTGATAGTGGCTTTACCTAAATCTGGCTTTAGCTTTATCTAAATCTGGTTTAAAACTGATTCGGGCAACTACGGACCAGTTTCTGTGCTGCCCGTACTCTGCGTAAGTTATTAGAAAAGATTATGCTTGATCAAAAGCTACAACATTTTACAGAAAAAAACTACTGCATAACTATCAATTTGGTTTCACGAAATGTCGATCAACGACAGATGCAGTAGTAGCACTTATTCGCAACAACAATGATGCCTTTGAGGAATTGCAGAATGCAATTGGAGTGTTTTGTGATTAATCTAAGGCATTTAATTCTCTTGAACATCAAATATTACTTGTAAAATTAGAGCATTATCGTGTAGAGGATTGGGCTCTTATTATTTAAAATTCGTACTTAGATAACAGAACACAAAAAGTTCAAGTGAATGGCACAAACTTATCTGGATCTAGAGTGAAAATAGGTGTGCCCAAGGGTTCCATATAAGGACCTTTTCTTTTCTTTTTTACAACCTTACTAATATTGTAAATGTGAAAATGTGTTTGTTTGTAACCTTTTCACGCTTCAACGCCTTTACCAATCTTTATGAAATTTGGCATGCAGGTAGCCTGTGTCACGGAGAAGGACATAGGCTACTTTTTATCCCGGGAAAACAGCATAATCTGATGCAGTTCCTGAGGGAATTGAAAAATACTCGATTGTTGTGATTTTTTGCACAGAGATGGTTGAGTAGGTGGGAAACGACATAATTTACTAATCACCCTTAAAGACAGTCATTAAAACGATGTCCACGCGGGTGAAGCCGCGGGAAAAAGCTAGTACTTGATATATCAGTCGATCATTATGCTGTTTGCGGATAATTCTTCTCTTGTTTTAAAGTGAAGAGAACGAAATTGACGAAGTAAACAACACTCTTTTAAAGATACTGAACTGGTTCACTGTGAACAACTTATTATTAAATGCTAAGAAAACAAATGTACGAAATTTCGTTTGCCAAATGTAAAAAAAGGTCGATAAAAGAGTAACATTAGATAATAATAAATTCTAATTTGTAAATACTTCGGTGTTTCTTGGTACCTATAACTTTAGATGTTTCACTTTAATGGGGACTACACCTTGAAACTTTAGCGGGAAAGCGTAGTTTAGCTGCTTATGCCGTTAAGAAAATAAGACAGTTACTGAATGTAGGTACTACGAGATCGGTTTATTTTAGTTACTTCCATAGTATAATGTCTTATGGCATCTTACTACGGCTGACATAAAACTATTTTCATTTTGCAGAAAAGAGCTATCCGCGCAATTCGTACGATCACGTGGGTCGTTACAAAATTAGTTCAAAGAAATCAATATTTAACTTTGATGCTAGTCAATTCATACATGAAAACATCATGTAAATTCGTAATTTGCATTTATTTTTTAAAAACAGTGACCAGCATAACCAATTTAAGAAATGTAAATAAAATGGATAAAGCCTATTCAAGACTAAGTAAGATTAAAAAGTCAACTGTGTGGCGGTGTACATAAGATTCTACAATGAAATGACTTAAAGTGGGAGTACTCGTCGCTTGTCAGATAATAAATTCAAGACTCATTTCAAATAAAAATCTAGCCAAGTGCGAGTCGGACTCGCGTAATTATTTATAAAAACAAAATTAATTTTGTAGTTGGTAATAGGACATTTTGTATGAAAAATATATTAACTTTTTACAAATCCAACTGCACATTTTAAGTTGGTCGACTATGAACTCTAAGCCGTTATAGTTTTCCTTTTGATTTGATTAATGTTCTACTATTAACAATTTTTTTAAGATGTCCTAAAATAGCGGGTTGGCTTTTAGGGGGAGGGGGCGGGGGGATACCGTGACTGTTACAAAAAATAGCACTCAAAGCTTTAATATTTCGCAAACTGATCCCTGAATCGCAAAATGGTTTTGGTGAACCCTTATATAGTTGTTTTAAAAGAGCTACTCAACATTACACGAGTATTGTACTCGTACATGCCAAATTACAACTTTCTAATACTTATAGTCTCTGAGCCAAGCCGCGGACAGATGGACAGACGAAAAGATATTATAAAGTATTTGATATTAATTTCAACTTCGTACCTCAAACAGAGAGATAGACAGACGAATGACGAAGTAATCCTGTAAGGGTTTATTTTTCCTTTTGAGGTATAGAACCGCAATAAAAGCCAAACATTAGATCGATATCCTTAATTAAAGAAACAATTTAAGTTCCGTAAAGCGTAGCCACAGTGTGTATACAAGTGTAGCCACAGTGTGTATACAAGTGTAGCCACAGTGTGTATACAAGTGTAGCCGCAGTTTGTATACAAGTATAGCCGCAGTGTGTATACAAGTGTAGCTGCAGTTTGTATACAAGTATAGCCGCAGTGTGTATACAAGTGTAGCCACAGTGTGTATACAAGTGTAGCCACAGTGTGTATACAAGTGTAGCCGCAGTGTGTATACAAGTGTAGCCGCAGTGTGTATACAAGTGTAGCCGCAGTGTGTACGAGTATACAAGTGTAGCCACAGTGTGTATACAAGTATAGCCGCAGTGTGAATACAAGTGTAGCCGCAGTGTGTATACAAGTGTAGCCGCAGTGTGTATACAAGTGTAGCCGCAGTGTGTACGAGTATACAAGTGTAGCCACAGTGTGTATACAAGTATAGCCGCAGTGTGAATACAAGTGTAGCCGCAGTGTGTATACAAGTGTAGCCGCAGTGTGTATACAAGTGTAGCCGCAGTGTGTATACAAGTGTAGCCACAGTGTGTATACAAGTGTAGCCACAGTGTGTATACAAGTATTATATTACTCCTAACGTAGTGTACTCGTAGCTTCACTTCAGATGAATTGCAAGGACTCCCAAATCAGTATACATTATTTTCTTTAAATAAAAAAAAAACTACTTTGTAACATAATAACCTCATTATCCATCTATAAAACGCTATACAATAAAAAAAATGACTTAAATAAAGAGTTCGCTGTCAGTGAGGTTGCCAACGTGGTCAGGGCTAGCGGAGCTGCCGGAGACTAGGGACCTAGACTTGGACTTTTTGTTGTGAATCACAAATAGGGGAGATGTGATCTCAGTAGAGGCTGCCAATCCCCTGTTGAACTCCCTTAGTCGCCTCGTACGATACGCACGGAGAGAAATAGATAGAAATAGAGCCCTAATCTATTAGCCGTGAACCACATGGGAGTCCATTCACTTGTTTATTTGTCAGAGAACAGGGATCCACTATTTGTATGAGTGTGCCTAACACACTAACACACGTCCGACTTGTACAATCTTGTCTACTATTAAAGAGTTACTTACGTACTCGTACCAGTCCCATGTACTCGTGTATTCCGGCGTGGAAAAGTAAACGACTAACCATTCTTGTCTTTTAATCGTGTGAATCATGTAACTAATGAGCGTGTTCGCGTGCGCAGGTGTGGTTCCAGAACCGGCGCGCCAAGTGGCGCAAGCGCGAGAAGGCGCTCGGCCGCGAGCACGCGCCGTTCCTGCACCACGACCACGGTACGAGTAACAACATTGTCATTTACTTCATTATTAGATGTTATGCGCTCTGTCATGGCCTCTCTCAGAAACAGTGTATCAGCGCTGTTAGCTCGTGCACTGGACAGGTATATTTCCACAACCGTGCTATCGTCCGCATACCCAATAATTTGAAAATTTGAATTTGTGAATCAGAAATAGTGTTGCGGAAGGAACAGATCCCTGAGGTACCCCGGGATCAATCGCCAATAGGTCTGAGGGAGAGCCATGAACGACCACTCCTCGAGTAGACTGTTCCCTCAGGAAATCAGCTACCCAGTTACATAATCCTCTCAGGAAGACCATAAGAAGGAAGCTTGCCAATAAGGCTAGCGTGCCAGACCCTATCAAACGCCTTCGAGATGTCGAAAGACACAGCGAGGGCTTCACCATGCTTCTCGATAGCCTCGATTGTTCCATAAAATACCAAAAAATTATGTTAAAACTTTTTTACCAATATTAAATCAACTGAAACCTATGTATACTTACCTATTTACTTACATAGTATGGGCGGTCATATAAATGATTATGCATTGGCAAAAAATGGTTTTTACTAAGTAGTAAATGTAGAAACGACCAACAGGCACAGTGTAATCAGGAATATATAGTTTTTGCTATTTCAGGATGAATTTTAGTAGACAAATCTACAAGTTTCCGAATTTTAGTCTTTTGATTATCTGCTAGTAGCAATATCGGGCCGAATGTGAAAAAGCTCGTTAACGATGTTATCGCGTCACTACGTACACGCCGCGTGTGTCTGCGGCGAGTAGCGACAATCACCTCTAATCATGGGGTTTTTAAACAATCCGACAACGCGTAAAACTAAATTCGACTTTAATGGTTAGTTCAGTGGCTTTTGTTGCTAATGGGGAGCCAATTTTCCTGATTTAAAGTCATTAGCGAGTCTCTTTGTAAACGATATTTTATATTTTTTCAAACAACAATTTCCTTTTTAATGTTTAATGGCCGGTAACTTACACAAACCATCAAATAATGATTACAGGGTGTGCCTACATTTAAATCGTATCACACGTCATTAGCACGAATGTCACGTTGTTACAAATATCGATAGTACAGGCGTACTAATATATATACTGTGGTACAGGTGCAACAAAAAGTAAAAGTGTTACCACATATTTTTTTAGGTAAACTTTTTGTATGTTTAAAGAGTTGACCGTTGGAAGCACTGTGAAAAAATCATGTCATCAGCACCAGCATTTATAAAACAAGCAATTTCATGTTTTCCGTTATGAGTAATTTTAATATTGATTTTATCAAAAATAATGCAACCGAGCTCGTGGTAAAGGCGCGCACTCGCACGCACGCGCAGGCCACACGAGCACACGCAGCCCCACCTGGCTGGGAGTCGCAACAATGATTTCATTGTGCTGTTATCAAAAATTCGTTCGCTCGTCTCTCGGTTTATCAATCCACACGCACTGCGATACACAGTTGTGACATCTGCCCGTTTTTGGGTAAATACCCGAATAAACTGTCATTCTAGCAGTAGATTTAAACATTGGGATGTGATTTTAAATCTATACATTTACAAAAGTTTTATTGATTTTCGTCCTTATCGAAATAATTTAGAAAATATCAAGAATACTCCTCAGTAAGTCACTGGTGGAAAAATGATGTTCGAGAGCTGAAAGTTTACGAGCATGACGTGGTCCGACGGTGGCTGCAGCGGCGCGGCGCGTACCTAGCGAGCGGCGCAAACATAGCGGCGCGCAGACATAGCGGCCCAGCCGCAGTCGTTGGGTTGTCAGGTCGTCTCTTTTACCATTTTGGTCTTTTTATTTTTTGTTCAATAGAAACAAACAGTCATTTAAATAAATCTATAAAACGTCTTATTTCAATATAGACCTATAGTTTCCTTAATTATTAAAGTATTATATTAATTTACAAAAAGTCATCGCTGTGGACGATGCACGATAAACAGGAACAGGAACTTCTATCTAGCAGGAAAAGCTACACAATTTTCTAACCTGGGGTTCTTCAAGGCGAGAGTGAATAGGTATTATTTGTTTTTGCGTGTACCGCTTTCGACTCTATCGTCACGAGTTTGGAGTCAAACGCTATATACCACACTATCTCCGTAATTTCGCTGCTGCGTTGTCTTCTGTTTATATCAGAATCAGAAATAATTTATTGCATTTATCATAGGTCATCATATCTTTTTAAAGTAAGTCCGTTTCCACCCAGACTGCCACAGAGCAGTGAAGCTGCAAGTAAGTGGTTACCCCACCTAGAGGTACAGTACTGTGTGAAACGCACCAGGTCTTAGCTGATAATGTTTAGCAGAAGAAAAAAGAAATAGCTTCAGTCTGATCAGTTTTACTTTTTCTTTAGAAGGAAATCTCCCATTTGTTCTATCTCTGTGCAGGTGTGAGCGAGTGGGTGGGAGCGGGCGAGTGGTGGGCGCTGCGACTGTGCGCGGGCGGCGCCGGGGGCGCCATGCCGGGGGCGGCCATGCCGGGGGGCGCCGTGCCGCTGCCGCTGTGGCACGACGCCGAGCCTGCCGCCGCCTTCCAAGCGCTGCTGCACAGGTCAGCCGGACAGCATCGTCAGCCCGTGCGCGTGGACTGCTGCACGCAGCCTCTATGACATATATAATGTATGGCTCACCCGAAAACGTGCGCCATACCTACTCGTACTTGTAGTGGCTGCCTGTAGCAAAGACTTCTATATAAAACGCGAGGTAGACGTAGCACTCACACCAAATCGTGAATCGCTTAAAAGGAGCTAATTAACACCATTGCTAAGTACTCGGCGGCTCATTTCGTCCAATTCCTTTGCGTTCGGTTCTAGCGCGAAACCACAGAAGGCCTTCCTTGTCACTCACGTTGACAATGAATATTGCTGTCTCAAGCTCATTCACGTCGATACTTTATTGTGTTTGTGTGTATAATGTTATCGATGTTGTAGTTTGAGGATTGCCTTTAAAATGTCATTTGGTACAGTACACCACGTCTACCTCGTGCTATATAGAAGTCTTTGGCCTGTAGAGACTGTGCACGACCACCGCTCGACACTCACCACCACCGCCACAGCCGCGTAGCCCGGAACACATGGATCAGCTGGAAAGGCAGAGACAATGCAAAGCGCGGTTCTGCGATCCTTACTAATAAACTCTTCTATCTTCTTTCTTATGCATATAATATACATACAGGGTGTAAACTAATTGGTGCAGGTCCCGTTAACCGGGGCTTCTACTCATCATACTGAACGACTTTCCCCACCAAACCTATAGTCAATAAAAAAAAATTGGACCCTCCATACTAAAATGCACAAAATTGTTCGATCAGCTGATTGATTTGTATGAAGAGCAAAAATTTTTTTTACGATTTCAGCAAAGTCGTAGTAGGTACAAAAGTTGTTCAGTATGATGCGTAGAAGTCCCAGTTAAGGGGACCTACACCAATTTTGTTACACTTTGTATAAAAATCTCGTGTCACGGTGGTTGTGTTCGTCCTCCTCCAAAAGGGCTCGACCGATTTCGATGAAATTTTTTATGTGTCTTTGGTAGGTATGGAAATAGGTCGTAAAGTTTATTTTATATGGCAAAACTACGTTTGCGGAGTCAGCTAGTATTATAAATGTAAAAAAGTGTTATAAATGTAAATAGTAGGACATTATAATATATTCAATTTAAAAGACAAACTATCACGGCTAAGACTTTCTTAGTTTAGGAGTAATGGTCGACCTACTTAGGTGTGCAGTTGGAGTTGAAAAAAGTTCATAGATTGTTCATACAAAGGGTTCTGTACTGCAAATATAATTTTGTTTGTTACGTTATCTTGATGAAATTTGGCATGCAAGTAGCTTATGTTACGGGGAGGACATGCAAGTAGCTTATGTCACGGGGAGGACAAAAGCCACTTTTTATCCCGTGAAAATAGCATAGTTCCTAAGGGAACTGCAAAAATACTCTTTTTTTGGTTAATTCTTTAACATCAAAACAGAAAAAAGGATTTTTGAGATTTTTGCACGGAGGCGGTTGAGGAGGTTGCTAATGACATAATTTACTAATTAGCACATCCTGACGTAGCTCCCGATAAATCTGGGGAAAACTCATTTCCAAGCTCGCGCACGTCGGCGTCGCAACGAAGAATTGATGGAGGCCGACCCCCTCCATCAATTCTTCGTTGCGACGCCGACATATATAAGTAACATAGACTGCTAATCAAAATAGCCCGATCTACGATAAGGATCTAGACAGAACTTATGTCCACATTTTAAAAATTATATTTGCAGTACAGAACCCTTTATCCATGAACTTTTTTCAATTCCAACTGCACACCTAAGTAGGTCGACCATTACTCCTAAACTAAGAAAGTCTTAGCCGTGATAGTTTGTCTTTTAAATTTAATATATTATAATGTCCTACTATTTACAATTTTTTTTAGATCTCTTCAAATAGCTGTTAAGCTGGTACCTATACTAGATTCTAACAAGTATTAGCAATTTAAATGTTAATATTTCACAAACCGATCCCTGAACCTCAAAATGGTTCTGGTAACCCTCAGTAGTCTGGAAAGAGCTGTCCAACAACACCCGCACCCGCACGGTGGGGTGCGTTAACGAAAGAAAAACCACCCCCTCTTTACATGTGATGAAAGGGGATGTGTTCCGGCTTGAAGATAAGATAGCCAGTTCTCCATTGCGTAGGGGAATCTTGGTAAGCCCGCTTTCTACTTCGGCATTATCGTTATTTACCATCAGGTGAGGTGCTGCCAAGGACTTACCAATTATGATTAATAAAAAAAATGTAGCGTAGGTACCTAAAAAATATTCACACTTAACTAAACTACACTACACTACAATACCGCTAACGCTACCGCTACACTACCACTACTACTACCACTGCTACTACCACTACTACTACCACCACTACAACTACCAGTACCACTACCACTTCCACTTCCACTACACTAGCACTTCTACTACACTACCACTTCCACTACACTACCACTTCCACTACACTACCACTTCCACTACACTACCACTTCCACTACACTACCACTTCCACTACACTACTAATTCCACTACACTACCACTTCCACTACACTACCACTTCCACTACACTACCACTTCCACTACACTACCACTTCCACTACCACTTCCACTACACTACTAATTCCACTACACTACCACTTCCACTACACTACCACTACCCTACCACTACCGCTACACTGCCACTATTACTACCACTGCTACTACCACTACTACTACCATCACTACAACTACCACTACCACTTCCACTTCCACTACACTAGCACTTCTACTACACTACCACTTCCACTACACTACCACTTCCACTACACTACCACTTCCACTACACTACCACTTCCACTTCCACTACACTACCACTTCCACTACACTACTAATTCCACTACACTACCACTTCCACTACACTACCACTTCCACTTCCACTACACTACCACTTCCACTACACTACTAATTCCACTACACTACCACTTCCACTACACTACCACTTCCACTACACTACTAATTCCACTACACTACCACTTCCACTACACTACCACTTCCACTACACTACCACTACTACTACCACTGCTACTACCACTACCACTTCCACTACACTACCACTTCTACTACACTACCACTACTACTACCACTGCTACTACCACTTCCACTACACTACCACTACACTACCCTACCACTACACTACCACTACACTACCACTACCCTACCACTACCCTACCACTACACTACCACTACACTACCACTACCCTACCACTACACTACCGCTACACTACCACTGCTACTACCACTACTACTACCACCACTACAACTACCACTTCCACTACACTACCACTACACTACCACTACCCTACCACTACACTACCACTACCCTACCACTACCCTACCACTACACTACCACTTCCACTACACTACCACTACACTACCCTACCACTACACTACCACTACACTACCACTACCCTACCACTACACTACCGCTACACTACCACTGCTACTACCACTACTACTACCACCACTACAACTACCACTTCCACTACACTACCACTACACTACCACTACCCTACCACTACACTACCACTACCCTACCACTACACTACCACTTCCACTACACTACCACTACACTACCCTACCACTACACTACCACTACACTACCACTACACTACCACTACCCTACCACTGCACTACCGCTACACTACCACTGCTACTACCACTACTACTACCACCACTACAACTACCACTTCCATTACACTACCACTACAACTACCACTTCCACTACACTACCACTACACTATCACTACACTACACTACCACTACCCTACCACTACACTACCACTAAACTACCACTACACTACCACTACCCTACCACTACACTACCGCTGCTACTACCACTACTACTACCACCACTACAACTACCACTTCCATTACACTACCACTTCCACTACACTACCACTTCCATTAAACTACCACTACAACTACCACTTCCACTACACTACCACTACACTATCACTACACTACACTACCACTACCCTACCACTACACTACCACTACACTACCACTACACTACCACTACCCTACCACTACACTACCACTGCTACTACCACTACTACTACCACCACTACAACTACCACTTCCATTACACTACCACTTCCATTACACTACCACTTCCACTACACTACCACTATACTACCACTAAACTACCACTACCACTACTACCACTACACTACCACTACACTACCACTACACTACCACTACACTACCACTACCCTACCACTACACTACCGCTACACTACCACTGATACTACCACTACTACTACCACCACTACAACTACCACTTCCATTACACTACCACTTCCACTACACTACCACTTCCACTACACTACCACTTCTACTACACTACCACTATACTACCACTAAACTACCACTACCACTACTACCACTACAACTGCACTACCACTACACTACCACTACACTACCACTACACTTCCACTACACTACCACTACACTACCACTACACTACCACTACACTTCCACTACACTACCACTACACTACCACTACACTACCACTACACTACCACTACACTACCACTACCACTACTGTACTACTACCACTACAACTGCACTACCACTACACTACCACTACACTACCACTACACTACCACTACACTTCCACTACACTACCACTACACTACCACTTCACTACCACTACCCTACCACTACACTACCACTGCTACTACCACTACTACTACCACCACTACAACTACCACTTCCATTACCAAGTGAGTATAATTACAAACTCAAGGGACTAAGTATTAAACAAGTAGAAGAAATCCGTGATCTAGGCGTTACTCATGACAAAAAAATGTCCTATGATAAGCATATTGACAACATAGTCAAGAAAGCTAATAAAGCTATGGGTTTTGTTATGAGATCCAGCTCTCAGTTCACCAGCCTAAAAGCTATCAAAATTTTATATTGCTCATTTGTGCGTAGTACCCTTGAGTACTGTTCTGAGGTCTGGAATCCACAATACGATGTTCACATTAATAGACTAGAATCTATTCAGAGGCGTTTTATGAGATTTTTGCAGTACAAGTGTAGGAAACGTGATCCTTGTTACGAAAAACGCTGCATTAGACATCACATTCTACCGTTACAATACAGACGTAATATTGCTGACATAACATTCCTGGTAAAAGTTTCACAAAATTTTGTTGACGCTCCAGATCTCCTATCTAAAATTAACATTCATGTCCCATCTAGGTTGACTATCCGGCATCCCATATATTTAGACATACCTATAACTTCTACAAACTACAGGCGAAACTCGTTCTTCATACGTGCTCCTAAGGAATTTAATAAACTTACTGAATTTCCTCAAATTGATTTATTTAATTCCAAAGTTTCAATTATCAAAGCTATCCTATCTAAACATTGGTTCGACATGGTTCCCTAACTGTAAATGTTATAGCTTAAAAAACTTATATACTTTTCTTATTATTTTTTTTTTCATTCTTAAACATTAAAAATATGTAAATTAGCGTGTAGAAAACTATATGTGAAAACATTTAAATGGTGCTTAGTTGTTATTTATGTTAATTATTTAGATATTGTATCACTGTTTGTTTTCCGAATAAAATAAAATAAAATAAAATAAAATTACACTACCACTTCCATTACACTACCACTTCCACTACACTACCACTTCCACTACACTACCACTTCCACTACACTACCACTATACTACCACTAAACTACCACTACCACTACTACCACTACACTACCACTACACTACCACTACACTACCACTACACTACCACTACCCTACCACTACACTACCGCTACACTACCACTGCTACTACCACTACTACTACCACCACTACAACTACCACTTCTATTACACTACCACTTCCACTACACTACCACTTCCACTACACTACCACTTCTACTACACTACCACTATACTACCACTAAACTACCACTATCACTACTACCACTACTACCACTACAACTGCACTACCACTACACTACCACTACACTACCACTACACTTCCACTACACTACCACTACACTACCACTACACTACCACTACACTTCCACTACACTACCACTACACTACCACTACACTACCACTACACTTCCACTACACTACCACTACACTACCACTACACTACCACTACCACTACTGTACTACCACTACACTACCACTACACTACCACTACACTTCCACTACACTACCACTACACTACCACTACACTACCACTACACTTCCACTACACTACCACTACATTACCACTACACTACCACTACACTACCACTACCACTACTGTACTACCACTACACTACCACTACACTACCACTACACTTCCACTACACTACCACTACACTACCACTTCACTACCACTACACTACCACTACACTACCACTACACTACCACTACCACTACTGTACTACTACCACTACAACTGCACTACCACTACCACTCCACTTTCACTACACTACACCACTTTTTATAGATATCGCAGGAATTTTTAACCAATTTTTTTACATCTTGAGTTACATTATTTGAGATTTAGTAGGGATATCCAATTTTTTGAAAATATAATAAGTAGCTGGTTTGACGGGGTTCCTTGACTTGCGTGTTTGTTTTTTCATATCAGTATTTTTCTCCACTGTTTATTTGTAAGGCAAGTAAGACTTTTGTTTCTACATGCGAAAACATATAAGTGGTATATATTAATTACACTTAGCTATTGTTTAGTCATAGAAATACCGTTTGTTTTCCGAATAAACTAAAATAAAATAAATAAAATAAAATAACCTATAGCAACCGCTGATAGTGTAGCTTCCCAACGACGGTGAAAGAATTTTTCAAGTCGGTCCAGTAGTTTCGGAGCTCAAGACAAACAAAGAAACAATCAAATCTTTTCACTTTATGATATTAGTGTAGATGTAGATTTCTAGTTGCTATGTTTGTCGACGAGTCAAATGTATAAAATTTTCCTTTCCATGGCTCTCTGCGTTACTTGCACTTTGTGTTGTGTTTATTTGTTGTACTTAACTCAATGTCCGGATGCCATGGGTCAGGGTTAGGCGTGGGGCGTGGGGCGTGGACGGATACAAACGTGTCCACTGTCCACTACTGTTTGCTTACTTCTCTACTTCTCTATGGGCCCCAAACAACTTCCCATACGAGTTGTATACTGTTAGACGCGTTTGGGAGGAGGTAACTTCTCTGTGGGGAGTGTAGTTTGTTGTAGTTTTTTTTAAGTCACAAGTGGTAAGCCCTTGGCATCATCTCACCTGATGGTAAGTGACGATGATGCCGAAGATGGAAGCTGGCTTACCAAGGTTCCCCAACGCAATGGAGAACTGGCTATCTTATCTTCAAACCGGAACACATGAATGTTGTTAACACATGTTTGGCGGCATAACTTAGATAAGATGGTGGTGGCTAGCCAGGCGGGCTTAGAAAATGTCCTACCAACATACCACCAACCAAACCGAGTCTTACAAGTTGACCTCGACGGGAATCGAACCCGCGACTTCCTGGTGTAAAGCGAATGGACTAACCATTACGCCACGGAGGCGGTTTGAACAATGATACGAGAAACGTTGATATAACTTAGATTTACAGGTGTAGTGTTGTGTCGGCAGGTACGTGCTGGCGCTGCCGCCGCCGCCGGCGCTGCGCGCGGAGCCGGCCCCCTCGCCGCCGCCCCCCTCACCCCCGCCGCCGCCCCCGCTGGCGCTCGCCAGCGCGGAGGCGCTGCGCATGCGCGCTCTGGACGCGCTGCACCACAACAAGGTGCACACGTAACGTGCCCGCGCCACAGGACGAAGTGCAGTCAGCGAGGAAGAGGAAAAATCAATTATTTACGAGAAAGTTATATATCTATTATAACAAGACAAAAAATAACCATTACCTTGGTATTCATAGGAAAGCTCACATACCCCTCTAAAATTTAAAGAAGAAAAAGAAGAGACGCTCCCATGCTGGTCATAAAACAGAGCAGACAAGCAGAGGCTGTCGATAATTGAGAAGTCGTCACTTAGTAAAGGAGCAAATATTAAAAGTGTGTACGCGTTCCACCACTATCAGTGAACTGCCGTAGAACAGAGCAAAGTCGGCGAGGATGTAGGCAGGAGCCGTTATTTATAGGGAAGTTTGAACGGGGCTACAAGAGCAGTAGTACTTACCTATCGTAGTACCTAACGTAGAACTAGTAGCCGCACATCTTCTGTGACAGGTGTGAACATATCGCAAACACTTCTCATATGCCTGTCATCTGTCACAGAACAGAGCAAACAAGAAACAAAGATCAGAACCAACAAGGAGAATCAATTGTACAGCCACGCGCTGTACATACTATCCCGCGTAGCCTTCACCATCTGTACAGCCACGCGCTGTACATACTATCTCGCGTAGCCTTCACCATCTGTACAGCCACGCGCTGTACATACTATCTCGCGTAGCCTTCACCATCTGTACAGCCACGCGCTGTACATACTATCCCGCGTAGCCTTCACCATCTGTACAGCCACGCGCTGTACATACTATCTCGCGTAGCCTTCACCATCTGTACAGCCACGCGCTGTACATACTATCTCGCGTAGCCTTCACCATCTGTACAGCCACGCGCTGTACATACTATCCCGCGTAGCCTTCACCATCTGTACAGCCACGCGCTGTACATACTATCTCGCGTAGCCTTCACCATCTGTACAGCCACGCGCTGTACATACTATCCCGCGTAGCCTTCACCATCTGTACAGCCACGCGCTGTACATACTATCTCGCGTAGCCTTCACCATCTGTACAGCCACGCGCTGTACATACTATCTCGCGTAGCCTTCACCATCTGTACAGCCACGCGCTGTACATACTATCTCGCGTAGCCTTCACCATCTGTACAGCCACGCGCTGTACATACTATCTCGCGTAGCCTTCACCATCTGTACAGCCACGCGCTGTACATACTATCTCGCGTAGACTTCACCATCTGTACAGCCACGCGCTGTACATACTATCTCGCGTAGCCTTCACCATCTGTACAGCCACGCGCTGTACATACTATCTCGCGTAGCCTTCACCATCTGTACAGCCACGCGCTGTACATACTATCTCGCGTAGCCTTCACCATCTGTACAGCCACGCGCTGTACATACTATCTCGCGTAGCCTTCACCATCTGTACAGCCACGCGCTGTACATACTATCTCGCGTAGCCTTCACCATCTGTACAGCCACGCGCTGTACATACTATCTCGCGTAGCCTTCACCATCTGTACAGCCACGCGCTGTACATACTATCTCGCGTAGCCTTCACCATCTGTACAGCCACGCGCTGTACATACTATCTCGCGTAGCCTTCACCATCTGTACAGCCACGCGCTGTACATACTATCTCGCGTAGCCTTCACCATCTGTACAGCCACGCGCTGTACATACTATCTCGCGTAGCCTTCACCATCTGTACAGCCACGCGCTGTACATACTATCTCGCGTAGCCTTCACCATCTGTACAGCCACGCGCTGTACATACTATCCCGCGTAGCCTTCACCATCTGTACAGCCACGCGCTGTACATACTATCTCGCGTAGCCTTCACCATCTGTACAGCCACGCGCTGTACATACTATCTCGCGTAGCCTTCACCATCTGTACAGCCACGCGCTGTACATACTATCTCGCGTAGCCTTCACCATCTGTACAGCCACGCGCTGTACATACTATCCCGCGTAGCCTTCACCATCTGTACAGCCACGCGCTGTACATACTATCTCGCGTAGCCTTCACCATCTGTACAGCCACGCTGTACATACTATCTCGCGTAGCTTTCACCATCTGTACAGCCACGCGCTGTACATACTATCTCGCGTAGCCTTCACCATCTGTACAGCCACGCGCTGTACATACTATCCCGCGTAGCCTTCACCATCTGTACAGCCACGCTGTACATACTATCTCGCGTAGCTTTCACCATCTGTACAGCCACGCGCTGTACATACTATCTCGCGTAGCCTTCACCATCTGTACAGCCACGCTGTACATACTATCTCGCGTAGCTTTCATCATCTGGCATACACAAATCAACATTATGCTTTTATTCAGTTCAATTCAAATTGTTTAATTCGGATAACATAACCCATTATAGAATCAAAAATTACTTAAACAAAAACTAAAAAACAACTCTATAAAGACACAAGGGTTAGTAGGCTAACACACAGTCGTAGGACGAATTATTTGACAAGCAGCCGTAGCAAGTGCCGCAGAATGACTGCCGCAGTCTGGTCGGCCAGCTGCAACTCTCAGGATGGCGTCGGTGCTGCCACGGACACAGTTTAGCAACGAGGCGGCTCTCTTTCTTAAAATAACATGAAACCCATCTGTACGAGCTTCAGCAAACATGCCTGATGCGCTGCAGTGCCTCGGCAGCCCCAACAGCGTCCTAAATGCTCTACTGAGTGCGTACTTCTGCGTTGAATTGACCAACAGAGTCCTTTAAATATAGTATAAAATGACTGGCAGAAAGCTTTGAGTAAAACAACCAACTTTAGTGCAACGTGCTAATCGATGCCAAGGTATTGCATCTGATAGCCTGCACCCGGCGCCGGCGCTCCTTCTCTACGAGTATACCTTCACCAGAGAGATCCTCCGAGATCTGTCTCTCTCGTGAATGTCTTTTTATTGAATTATTACGTAATATAGGCACGATCACCCTAATTCAGGGTAGGCTCGAGCCCCTCGGTGGGGACGTATATCAGCTGATAAGAAGAAAAGGATTGTTCTGAGAGGAGCGGGATGGTGGTACCGACCCCTCGTTGCGCGAGTCAGACTCGGACGTGGCAAGTTTTTGAATGAAATTTGAAGTACCAAATAAAGACAAGAAAGAGTAGGAACACATGGACTATGTAAACAAAAGTAATGTTAATATGTTGAGTAACGATTGGACTTCCTCGTCCAATTGGAGCCTCGTGTGCTGGGTGTCTGCAGCGCTACATTCCCGAGTTCTGAAATTGGGTCGCGTCCCGGCGGGGGGGACGTAACGTGTTGTTGACGCATGGTCAAATCCTGGAAAAAACACTCTTACAGCTATTATGAGAGCAAAGTTACTCTAGGGATAATCTTTGTGACGAGCATTTCAAATGAAACGCATTTAGTAGAAGTACATGAAATGAAAAGGGAATGAACTCACGTACTCGTAGACAAATTAACCTTTTCACAACAATCACCCGCCTCACTCGACTGATCCACGAGTTCCACGAGTTCCACGAGTTGCGACTGTACAATGCGCAGAGTGCAGACAGTTTTTGATCTCCGAGTGATCTTTTGATCTCCGCTAACAATGCCGTCGAGCGCCCTCAGCGAGCCGGCGCTCGCACTCGTGCCTACGACACTTTTGTATACTTATTTGATTTCATTAACTTTTCTAGTCTTACACTGAAATATTCGAATATAGATACTCATTTTGTGTTAAGTGTTCATCATGAATGTTAACCATTAACCATGTTATAAGTAATCAAGTTTCCCGCCCGCCGCGTGTACGGCGCGGGCGTTCTCTTGTGTATTAATACGTGTGCCTTACAAGCTATCTTCTCAATTGTATTAACCGTATTTAAATCGACGATATCACTTATAACTGAATTGATCTCAAGGTAGAATGTAAGTCTTTGCGAATAACTATGTTCTGAATAAATAATTGTTTTTCAATATAGAAATAGATAAGAGATAAGATGCCTATAAAACTTCTTCGCATGTATAAAATTATTGTACATTTGTGTATTATAATAGTTTTTTATCTGTAGAGAGATTTGTAAATTGTATAGTCATGTAAAATCATATTAAATATCACTTAGGATGTATTTGTTTAGTATAATGTAAAGCCGAGTCACAATACAAAGTAGCGAGTAGAGTAAAGTTTGCAATAATGTGTACCGTCACGACTCACGAGTCACGAGTCACGACTCATGAGTCACGAGTCACGAGTCACGACTCACGAGTCACGACTCACGAGTCACGACTCACGAGTCACGACTCACGACTCACGACTCACGACTCACGACTGATAAATAAAATGCGTGACACGTTTCAAAAGGCGTTTTATTTATATTCAAACTGCTTCTGACATTTAAAACTTTAAAAAAATAATAAAAAAGTAAGCAAAAGATGAGATGCTTTAATTAAACAAATGGTACACACATACAATGATCGGCTGTTGCCCACGACTTTGTATGCGATAAAAAGGATAAAAATAAGTCTGTATGTTAATTCAGGTCAAAACCTGTCTATCTACCAAATTTCATCAAAATCTGTCCAGCCGTTTAGACGTGAAGAAGTAACAAACATACACACACGCACATAAACTTTCGCATTTATAATATTATTAGTATCTACTGAAGCGCAAAGTATCGCTTCAAAGCCGATCTTCTTTCTTGCTGTTTCATATTCAATTCTTTTTGGTTTCCGCTGTTGGTCGTGGTATTGATTTTTTTTGATTAACCGAGAGGGATTGACAAGGACTCGACCACGTTATTGCGACACATGAAGTTGCGAAATGTTAAACTGCGACAACACAGAACTGCGGCACAAGTTGGAGAAAGAAGGGATGACGGTCGAATTTTGTTGGATTTATTTTGGGTTGTGAATATTAAAATTTTTAATTATCTTCGCTATATTTTGAGTTTTTCTGAACATTTTTGGAATCATAAAGATATTCCGCTTCGGAAGAGCCTGAGACGGAGCTGTAGCGCAGGATACAGCGTACTGCAGCGTTTTGCCAGTTTCCCTTTTTGCTGCGCCGCGTAGTGCAGTGCTCGGTTGAGGAGTGGTTGGATCCCGGGAGGAGCTGTGCGTTCTGCCGGCCATTCTTTGTTGCTGTGCGGCACGTCCGAGGTCTTGCTCCAAGGTAAGTTATTTTTTTTCATTTTCTTAACCATTCGTTACCTTCGAGGCCGTGCGATGTAAAGTATAGTTGCTGCCCTGCGGGATTGTTGTTCTACATCAAGTGCTACTTTCAACCTTCAAATTCCTTCACCTCTTTCTATTATAACGGACTGTAAATTTTAAGTTACTTAAGAACATTGTGTTCCCTTCTGGTTATACTTACAACCTTGGGGTAATTTTCAGCCCAAGTAAAAATTATTATTTTTTATGTCTCGTTATTAGATTTTATCGTTTTAATACCCAGGGAAGGGGACGATCGTTGCCTAACCGGCCTACAATTTAAATTAAATTTTGTAAATTTTGGTATACCGATGCTTTGAGCTAATTTGTATAAAACATTCCTACATCGTCATCCCGTAATCCTTTTAGTATATTTTAACATTTTTTACTTCAAATTGTTTACTATATTAAAGGTTTTCTGATTCACTCTAAAATTATTTTCTTTTAAAAATCCGTCTAGGCCTTGGATTCAAATTACACGTATCATATGTGGCAAACTCCATAAGGGTTTTTAACCCCAATTTATTTTATTTTTGTCACACTACCTACTGAATGACTAGTGATTGACTAGGTCGACACTAGGGATGGCTAACATAAGTTTTACTTAGTATCAAATTGAAAACATATTCATGCCTATCGCGGGTTTCAAAACTGTATATGAGTACAGTATAGTCTGATAAAACCATTTTGTGATTATTCCTTCTGTGCAATAAAGAATTTATACATACATACATACTTTTACGTACCATCCAATATTTATTGATATACTAGTACGATTCAAACGGTATAACAACGGTTAGTTTCAACTAATGCTGATTGAATCGCAACATATTTTAGCGTCATACTTAAAAAAATATGTAATACTGGGATACCGGGCAGCTCCACATGTTCACGTTTTCGTTCAAGTAAGTTGTTCACAACGCCATTCGACACCCGCGGGCCTAAACAAAAACGCGTGCTGGACCCATTGAGTTTTCGTGTCTTAGGCTCACTGGTGGGGACGCAAACTCGGTAACGATATGCAGCGATGGGGTTTCAGTGATTAAAGCCGCTAAGCAAATACAACTCAAGCCGAGGTTCCGCAAACGGAAACACAAGCTAGACCTGTTAACACAGGGAACACAAAAAGCCGTTGTCCTGGGGACACAATATCTCCACAATCCAAGGGACACGGCGCCCTTCATCATATCTGCTGAAAAACGTTCACTGCTGGACAAAGGCCTCCTCCAAGGATTTCCACGACAACCGGTCCTGCGCCGCCCGCATCCATCAGCTTCCTGCGATCTTCACCAGGTGGTCGGTCCACCGAGTGGGAGGCCTGGCTACGCTCGCTACGCATGGTACAGAAGTGTGGTCGTGCTTTTCTTCAAAAAGGGCGACAATACCCTGCTGAAGAACTATAGATCCATCTCACTTCTAAGACACGTCTACAAGCTGTTTTCGAGAGTCATCATGAATTGTCTCGCACGCAGGTTTGACGACTTCCAGCCTCCCGAACAAGCCAGTTTCCGAAAAGGCTTTAATACTATAGACCACATACATACGCTGCGGCAGATTATACAGAAGACCGAAGAGTACAATCAGGCACTATGCTTGAAGTTCGTGAATTATGAGTGTTACAGTCTCTCCAGCGGTGCCAAATTGACTATCGATATATCGAAGTGCTGAAATGTTTGTCACCATGTCGGTTCGCCTCCAGGATCAAAACTTGGAACTTATCCGGCTGCAGCGAACTGAGACATGGTCGCTTACTATGGGCCTCAAAGAAGGCTTCAGGTCACCCAAAGAGCAATGGAGCGTGCTATGCTCGGAGTTTCTCAGCGTGATCGAATCAGAAACGAGGAGATCCGCAGGAGAACCAAAGTAACCGACATAGCTCACAGAATCGCTAAACTGAACTATGGGCAGAGCACATAGCTCGTAGAACAGATAGCCGTTGATGATGATGATGAAGGTTCAGAATAGTTCGGACAGGACAGCACTAATGCTACCCATGAATCTAGAAAATACATAATTCATTTACTACGCGCTACAGGCTCTTTCGGTTGGCGTTGTCTTCGGTCGCAATTGGTTCGGTCTTTAGATAATATTCGTGTCGGTCAGTCGTCCATCAGTATAGTGTTGCTCTATATACTTTTTCAATAAATTTTTCGATATTGCTATTCTCGAGTCGAGACTTGAGAGTCTACAGAAGACCAGGAGAGTGCTATAACCAAGCTTGCATTGAAGATAAAATGTCATATGGCGGACGCTCTATAAACGTGTGGGCTAGAATTTCTTCCGAAAGCCGCACCGAGCTAGTGATTATCGAAAATATAACTTTAACTGCAGAGAGTCACGTGAATGAAATCTTAGATGAGTACTTTGGCCCATTTTTAGTAAACATGGACGCGAACGTTTATGCAAGATAACGCTCGTCCCCATACAGCTCGGATAGTGATTGACTACCTTGATGATGTCGCTATTACACGCATGAAGTGGTCAGCACGCAGTCCAGACTTTATCCCCATCGAGCATGCTTGGAATGAACTGGCCAGCGGAAATCCCCTCCAATCACGCTTCGTGAACTGAAAGAAGCACATGAGAGAATATTCCTCAGCATCGGCTTAGAAATCTAGTGAAAAGCATACCAAACCGTGTAACAGCTGTTCTGATAGCTCGTGGTGGTGATGCTAAATACTAAAATGTGTGAAAATTGCACATTTGACTCCGTATTACATTTATTACCGTAGTACATTTCACACCGTAGGAATTTTTTCGAAATCTAGTGAAAAGTTGTAATTTTTCTTAACCTACTTTATTCACAATAAACTTTATAATCTTGAAATTTTGTGACTTATTTTTATTTTTTTAAGCACTATAAAATTGTTTATATTACAGTCTTATTTCATAAAGCTAGTTACTATATTTTGGAAGTTATTGAGGTTTTTGTTACCGACCCGTTTGCTTAGTTGTCGAGTGACTATTTAAAAGGGTGTGTAAACACCTATTAGAAATAAATTGTTTTGAATTTTGTGTATTATGTCGCGAAAAAGTTTTTTCGTATTTGTATGCAAATTCAAACAGGACGTTCAGAGCGAGCTGCATCTTGAACGTTATAATTTCCAAACTGGAAACGCTTGAACCAAGTTTGTGCTACTGACTGATACTGCATTACGTCCATAAACGGCACAAACTATGTTCACGACTTGTGTTGTATTTTTACCTTTTTTAAATAAAATGTCCCCTTTTTTTTGTTACTTTCATTGATTATCGTAGACAGAAAAAATAATTAAATATTTTTATTATTTATTTTCATTAAAATTTCGAATCTTTAGGTACCTGTATATAGCCAGGCAGGTACATTCCCTCTCGTATTTCTACCAGTTACGCTAAACTACCAGGTTTATGATATAGCGTCCCCACTTACCTACCCTAGGGCATAACAGTGGGGGCCGCTATTCCTGCCAACACCATAAGGTGAAGACAAGGACCAGTTACGGTAGGTCTTGCCGCCAAGACGCTTGTCCCAGTACTCTGCAAGGCGAGTGCCTCGTGGAAGAGAACCACTACCTACTGTCCAGGTAGGTCCTGGAGCTGTAGGCACGCTCACCTCCCGCGGCTTTCGCTGCTGGCGGTTCGATCCCCGCTCGGGACGCCAGAGAAGCTGGCTCCCACATATCCGGTGTGGTACCGGAGCTGTAGGAACGCTCACTTCCCGGCGCTTATCGCACCTGTCCAGACTTACTCCTACGCGGCTGGATCGGCCGGAGCAGTACTAGCTTAGCTCTTCTTGCTCACCCGGCAAGTGCCGGAGATGCTTCCCTGCCAGTAATTAAACCAACAGTTCCGCTTAATGGACAACTCACGTGCCCCGCGTTGTTTTCGCCCATAGCCCACGTGGCCGGCTACGACAACACTAGTTGCGCGCGGGGAAGGACGCCTGGACGCAACGTGCTTGCCAGGCAACAAACATTGCCCAACCCCTGCAACTAACCACATACCACTACGAGTCCATGACCCAGTCGGGGGACCGACAAGCCAGAGTGCCGAAGGCGATAGATCCAACGGCAGGCAAGCGGTGGGCTACCCCCGACCCCGTAGTACCCTGATCTAAACAGCCGGACCCGTAGTTCCGGCTGCGAACTCCACCTAGCCAGGCAGGTACAAATAATACAAGCAAAGATAAGTAAGGGCGGGTAAATAAGTCCGTGACTTTTTGAATAAAACACAAGTTTGTGGATAAAAAAACCGGCCAAGTGCGAGTTGAACTCGCGTGGAGAGGGTTCCGCACAATGCCTAAGTCAAATACAAAATACCACATTTGAAATCCTTACAGTAAGATGAGTTATTTTTTTTATTTTTAAAAATTTGAATGTGTTTGGCTGCACCTCACCTGATGGTAAGTGCAAATTCAGCCGAGGATGTAACACGCAAGCTCAAAAAGTGCCTACTCACTCTCGTCTTGAATTTCCTAAATTTTACGAATCGGGGAGTTCAGGCGCCGGAAGGTAATTCCACCCCATGACCGTTCGCATGATGAACGAAGAAGCAAAACGCTTCGTGTGTAAAGGTTGAACATTGACAACAAAGGGGTGGAATCGTCCTCCGCACCTGGTCGTTCGATGATGAAATGGAGAGGAGGAATGAGGTCGTGAAGCTCCAGGACACAATCTGCGAAATGAATCCTGTAGAACACCGATAGACAGGCAACTTTGTGGAGATGCTTGAGGCTTTGGAGCCTGTTTGATACAAGTTCCTTGTCGCTAATGAGTCTCCTAGCGCGTCGGTCGATAGAATACAAGGCATATAGCTGGTAAAGAGCCGATCCGTCCCACAAGTGAGAGCAGTACTCCATACACTTAACTACTACTAGCGCAATCTAGTGGTGTTTTAGTGAACTTCTTTTTTTATAATAAAAATTTTAGTGCGTTTGGCTGCACCTCACCTGATGGTAAGTGCCGATGCAGCCGAGGATGTAACACGCAAGCTCAAAAAGTGCCTATTCACTCTCCTCTTCAAGATTCCCAAATTATACGAATCGGGGAAAACAGACGCCGGCAGGGAATTCCACTCCTTGCCCGTTCGCATAATGAACGAAGAAGCAAAACGATTCGTGCGTAAAGGTGGAACATCAACGACAAAGGGGTGGAATCGTCCTCCGTACCTGGTCGTTCGATGATTAAATGAAGAGAGGGAATGAGGTTGTGAAGCTTCAGGACTCACTTTCCGAAATGAATCCTGTAGAACACCGATAGACTATGTTCTCTCATGACTAGAACTATTTTCCGTAGGTGAACGTATTAGTTTGAGTTTACCACTTTTTTTTCAATTGATAGAATTCGTATAGGTTTTTCTGTAATCTACAAGCAATGTACTATTATTTAGTATTTTTTTCAAAATTTTAGGCTCAGTAGTTTCGGAGAACAGGGGGGGGAATGGTAAATTTTCGTCTTCTTTCATGAATGAAATGAAAACTATTTAATTTACAATATAAACAAAAATATATTTAAGATCCTGATAATAAGCCCTTTATTTGATATATGACACAATAAGGTTTCCAAAACCTTTTAAAATTTCATTTGTCCCCTGAAAATAACCCTTATTTAAAAAAATATTTATTTCCTTTGCACATCTGTGTTTGGGTCACAGGACCACAGTATCCTACCCAATTTCGGATTTGGTCCAGTAGATTCGGAGAAAATTGGCTTGAACAAACGGACGGACAGACAGACAGACGCACGAGTGATCCTATTACGTTCCGTTTTGTTTTTTTTGTACGGAGCCTAAAAATATTTTATTTTTCAACGTAGTCTTCTTTAAGCTCTGTACACTTTGTCCAACGTTTCTCCAATTTTTTTATTCATTGATTGTTTTACCCCTTTGAAGGTAGTCAATGTGGATTATACTACGTGAATCCCAAAACACGGTCGCCATAACTTTATTGGCCGACAAACCCACCTTGGCCTTCTTTGACGCCAATTCACCACAAGAAACAAGAGTGCTCTAACTGCTGTTTGGTCTCTGGTGTGTTGCGGTGGATCCACGTTTCGTCCACGGTTACGAAACGGTACAAAAAATCGTCCATATTGCGGATGAACAACGCCAAACACTCCTGCGAAGTTGTCACACGATTGCGTTTGTGGTCGATTGTAAACAAACGCGGTACCCATCTTGCGGAAAGCTTTCTCATACCCAAGTGATCTTTCAAAATTGAAATTACTGAGCCACGTGAGATGCCTATAGCTTGTTGAATCTCTCGCACTTTCAATCTCCGATCGGCCAACAAAATATCGTGATTTTTTTAAATTCTTTCGGGGTTAGGGACCTCAACTGGGCGTCCAGAGCGTTCGGCATCTTCCGCGCTTTTACGGCCACCACGAAATTCAGTAAACCACTTTTTTACCATTGAAATTGATGGCGCAGAGTTCCCATAGTATTTGTCAAACTTAGCCTTGCTCTGAAAAATAATGCTTTACGAGCCAGTTACGAGCCAGTTACGAGCCAGTTACGAGCACACAAAATTCTTTTTTTTCAATTTTTTCCTCAAATCACGAGTTAGTCTGATATCAATGCCTATACAATACATACAAACTAAATGACGCAGCTTGTTCAAATTTTGATAGGAGTCTACTGACAGATGCGTGTTGACAGGAGCAGTGTTGTCCTCTCAGCAAAGAGACGGGAAATTTAAAAAGTCACGGACTTGTTGACCCGCCTTAGTATTATAAAATACATACGAAGAAACTTTTCCCCGACCCGTGTAATAATTTAAAAGCAAAACAATCCTTATAAAATCGTTTTGAAACGCGATGCACACGGCGCGGGCGGGGGCGCGGGCGGGGGCGCGGGCGGGCGCGCGGGCGGGGGCGCGGGCGGGCGCGGCGCAATAATGGGCGCCGCACTGACTCCTCTCGGCAAGTCGGCACTCGGCATTGTTCGCGAATCAATCAAAGTTCCCGATCTGAGCCTGAGCCTTTTTTTCCGTCCGTCTGAGTGCGTTGATCAGTTCAGTTCAGCGCAAGATTAAATTTGCTCCTCCACCAATCGCTCCACAAAAAACTTGAGTGTTTGAAGAAAGATTAATTTGGCAAAAATTAGGGTTATGTGGGTGTGCGAGGGTGTGGGGTGAGAGGAGAAGGGGAGATTGCGATGCCGCAAGGTTTTAATACACGCGTGCACGATATAGTTCATAATTGGGCATCAAGTGCCACGCAAATAGCTCGCGTTCACTGCACGAGGATTACAAAGTGGAAGCCCCTCGCAATGAAGGTATCACATTAGTGAGTGCGCCGACCGATTACCCGACTGCGCCAGAAGGTGGGTTATGTTAGTCGAGTGTAACGCATGTATGTATACCCGACTGCGCCAGAAGGTGGGTTATGTTAGTCGAGTGTAACGCATGTATGTATACCCGACTGCGCCAGAAGGTGGGTTATGTTAGTCGAGTGTAACGCATGTATGTATACCCGACTGCGCCAGAAGGTGGGTTATGTTAGTCGAGTGTAACGCATGTATGTATACCCGACTGCGCCAGAAGGTGGGTTATGTTAGTCGAGTGTAACGCATGTATGTATACCCGACTGCGCCAGAAGGTGGGTTATGTTAGTCGAGTGTAACGCATGTATGTATATTTCTTCAGCACGCTCTGAAGCCTAAACGGTTTGATGGTTTTTAACTTAAATCGTAAATTCAAGGATTCGTCTTAATTGTGCGAGTGACACTGGGAATGAAAAATTAATACAAAGTAAAAATGGCGGATTTTTGGCGTCAAATACCGTGTCTTCAATAAAAAAAAATTCTCCAAAACGTATCGAGTGGGGTATCAAAATAAAAGATTTAAATAAAACTTACAAAAATATATGTACCTACCATATGTTTAGCTTTAATTGTGATTGAGAATTGTTAAATTATATAAATTATTTGTGAAAGAGAGACAAAACTGAGATACAGATACCCAACCTTACTTTCGTGGGAATTTATTAATGTGCAGATATTTAATGATAAATTCATTCTCTACGAAAACTAAAAATATTGAAATAACTAAAAAATGTCGAAAAAAACTAAAACCCGGCTACGAAAAAGTATGAAAATAAGAGTTTCCCGCCTGAAATCACACCTTTTATTTTTCCCTTCATCGGGGATGATGAGCCGCGGTCGGGTCGCGGTCGGGTCGCGGTCGGGTCGCCAGCCTTAATGATACGTACTCATGATAAAATGTTGATTACGTAGTAAGTACGAAACTCTTGTTTTCATAGTTGTTCGTAGTCGGGTTTTAGTTTTTTACCCGCGCCCGCGCCCGCGCCCGCGCCCGCGCCCGCGCCCGCGCCCGCGCCCGCGCCCGCGTGTCGCGTCGCTCGCGCTGATTGTAGCGCGCGTACATTGAGCCGTCTCGTTAGGTACGAGTATATCGCTTGTGAGACCATTTGATAAGAAATTAAAAATATTTACATATGTAATATATCGGTAAGTATGTACGTAAGTTTTTTGAAAAACTCATTGGTACATTGGCCGTCCAGATTTGAACCCGGTACCTCTGGTTAGATGGACCGAGTCGTTACCGGTTGAGCCACCGACGCTACCGATTGCTTTAACGGTGAAGGAAAACATCGTGAGGAAACCTGCACACGCCTGCGAAGAAACTCGAAGGTTGTGTGTGAAGTCGACCAACCCGCACTGGGCCCACGTGGTCGACTAAGGCCTAATCGCCCTGATTCAGGGTGGGCTCGAGCCCCTCGGTGGGGACGTATATGAGCTGTAATGATGATGTAATATATACATGTTTAGAATGTACTCGTCAAGACCTTCATTTTGATACCAAATATGATATGAATATAAAAAAAAAATTTTTGGTTGTTTAGTTTCTGTATAAAATCCGCCATGTTGATTTTTACCCGACTGCGACAGAAGGAGGGTTATGTTTTTCGAGGGTATGTATGTATGTTTGTATGTATATATAATTGTTTGGCACGCTCTGTGGCCTGAACGGCTCGATGGATTTTAGCTTGAGAGGTGTCGTTAGATTCGTATTTACTGTGAGAGTGACACTGGGTATATCAAAATAAGAAAAAACAAAATGGCGAATTTTTGGCGCCAAATTCAAATATTTGGCACGTTCTGCAGCCTGAACGGCTAGATAGATTTTAGCTTAAGGGGTGTTGTCAGATTCGTATTTAATGTGAGAGTGACACTGCATAGATCAAAATAAAACAAACAAAATTGCAGATTTTCTGGAGAATTACCACAAGCGGTGTTTGTTGAGTTTGACGACCGCACAATAAAAAATAATCAACCAGGAGTTGGTGTACGAATTGAACCATGTACGATTGATTTTGACGCACTTTGAAGACAGGGAAAAATTGAACGCAGGAGTTGCCCTTAATCCTGAGTTGGGCTGTAACTGTCCGCGAACTTCAGGGCGCTGCACTGCCTGCACTCGGTCGCGCGGTCGTGGACTTCGGTTCACATATATTCGCTTCTTCTTCTTCTTCTTGTCGAGTCGACGGCAAACTCAGATAGTCCCATCCCAAAACCGAGCCACGCAAATTGCCTTGTCAGTGGCCTGCATCAAGTCCTCCCGCGTGCAGGTGACAGGGCAAGAAGGACACGTAATGAGGTGGTCCAGGACCGCACCACACCTACATTCCAGGTTCGTATCTCCAATAAATCGCCACCTGAACAAGTTTTCTTTACTTCGGCCAACCTGAGTCCGGAGTCTGTTCAGGTCGACCATGGCAACTTATATCCAGGTGAGGGATTCTCGGAGATCGGAACGAAGGGACCAGTAATAGAGACACTATCCTTCCATAGCTCAACTCTCGCTCGTTTCTGGAGGGTGGTCTGTTAGGGGGGGGGGGGGGGGGGACACGGTTTACAAAGTTTTTACGGCTTTTCAGCCGTATATATATTCGCTAAAAGTCAAGCATACGTAGCTCTTAGTCGAGCTAAAACATTAGCTGTATTGATTATCTGTACACTTGATCGTAAAAAAAAAATTAAATCGGCCACACGATCAGAATTATTTAATAGAGCTTCAACGTTTACGATAATATTATTGTATCAACTGATAAGTTAATAATCTGCGTAATCTTAATGTGTGTCATGTGTATATAGGTTACTATACAAACTCATTCAATAATAAAACTAAAAATATATAAAATAAAAAACGGTAATTTAAAAAACTAAAAAACCCGACTGCGTTTCTGTGTAATTTGGAAATGAAAAGAGCCTTAAACAAGAAAGTCGTCATACCCGATTGCACTTAACTTAAGAATCGCCAAAGTTGCTAAGGCGATGCTTATAAGCGTCAAATTCACACCAAAAATGTTAATTTAGACCTTACATAATAGTCTTTAGGCGCTTTAAGAAGTTTAGTGCAAACGGGCATTCGACTAATAGGGGTAGGTAAGTTATAGAACAGCAACTCATTGTACATATTTTTAACAATGTTTTTAAATATGTACAAGAAAAATTGTAGCAGTCGGGACCCATTCTAGAAAGTCAGCCGTCTAGTCAGTAGATTGGAGTAATCTGCAATGTAATAGAGGTATGTACGTGCTCTCAATTCACTAAGCCTCCATTTCTGGAATGGGTCGCGACTGCTACAATTTTTCTTGTCTTTAATAGTATTGTTAAAAATATGTACAATGAGCTGCTGTTCTATAATTTACCTGCCCCTATTAGTCGAATGCCCGTTTGCACTAAACTTCTTAAAGCGCCCTAAGACTATTATGTACGGTCTAAATTGGCATTTTTGGTATGAATTTGACGCTTATAAGCATTGCCTTAGTAACTTTGGCGATTCTAAAGTTAAGTGCAATCGGGTATGACGACTTTCTTGTTTAAGGCCTTTTTATTTCCAAATTACACAGAAACGCAGTCGGGTTTTTTAGTTTTTTGAATTACCGTTTTTTATTTAAAATGCTTTTTATCCTGTAACGCGCGGAATGATGGCACGAATCCAAAAACACCCCATTTGTCATGATCGGTTAAGTGGTTTAGGATATGCGAGGGAACAGATGAACTTCCATACATACATACATAGACTGTCAAAACCTTAACCCTCCTTTTTTCGTAGTCTGGTAATAAAATAAAGTTAATAAAAAAATAAAATAATAACCTTACTGCATGCGCATTGGCTAGTTGTCCCTAAACTTATTCTGCAGAGAGTGCCGCTCCGTTCATAGTCGCCCACTCGCCCACTCGCCCACTCGCCCACTCGCCCACTCGCCAATTGAAGCAGTAAAGACCATCGCTGCACAATCTCACAACCATCTCATGCAGTCGGAGGCAATGTATATTTATGATATACTAGCTGTTTCCCGCGGCTTCGCCCGCTCAGATCCCGGTGAAAAAATTATATACCTATTCTCAGACCTACCGAGTAAACACAGATAATTTCATGCAAATCCTTCCAGCCGTTATGGAGGAGTGATTTAGAATAAAGACGTATTGCCTCCGACTGCATAAGATTGTTGTGAGATTGTGCAGGAGATGGACTTTATGACTTTATGGATGTATATGGCGAGAGGGCGAGAGGGCGAGAGGGCGACTACAAATGTTACTCTCTGCAAAATAAGTTTAAGGGCAACTAGCCAATGCGCATGGATTTCGACTTACGAGTAGGTTGTACTTGCGGGGGGTCAGATTGGAGATAGAATAGGTCATCTTGTGTCCAGTTGTTTCAAGCGACTTCCAAAAAGGAGGAGGTTCTCAATTCGTCTGTATATTTTTTTTTATGTGTGTTACCTCAGAACTTTTGACTGGGTGAACCGATTTTTATGATTCTGTTTTATTTGAAAGCTAGTACTTTCCTTGTTGTTCCATATAAATTTTATCAAAATCGGTGTAGTACTTTATCAGAAAATTAAAAAAAAAACAAAAATAATAATGCAAAAATGTACAATTTGTTGCGATGTAAGTCGGTTTTTTAACGTGTTTAGCGATTTCAATTATTATATACTAGCTTTTGCCCGCGGCTTCGCCCACGTGGACATAGCTTTTATGACTCTTTTTGAGGGTCAGTGGTGCGCGAGCCGCAATCAGCTCGCAAGCACAGTATATATATTAGTACTAATCGCAAGCGTGGACATGAGTTTTCTCCAGGTACCTCAGGAACTGTATCGGGCTATTCGGATTAGCAGTCTTTGTCAATTCCCACCCCCTCAACAAATTTTATACAAAAAATCACTTTAATCCGTTGCTCCGTTGCGACGCCACCGACGTGCGCGAGCGTAGAAAACAGTTGTCCCCAGATCCCTCGAGATCTATGTCAGGATATACTCATTAGTAAATTATATCATTTTTCACCTCATCTCTGTGCTAAAAATCACACCAATCCATTTTTTCGTTACGATTTTAAATAAAACGAACAAAGAGTATTGTTTTAGTTTCCTCAGGAACTGCATCGGGCTATGATAATTTCCACAGATTAAAGGTTGACTATTTCATTCCCAGTGATACAGGCTACCTGCATGCCAAATTTCATCAAGATTGGTAAAGGTGTTGAAGTGTGAATAGGTAACAAACAAACAAACACATTTTCACATTTATAATATTAAGTAATGATTTCTAAATCTTAAATAAAATATAGAGCGTCGGTGGCAAAACGGTTAGGGCCACTACCTCCTGTCCGGAAGGCCGCGTGGTTCGAATCCTGCCGCTTACCAATATCTATACGAATATCGATTTCATACTGGTATGTACGTTTATCCGACGCTCTTACGGTGAGAAAAACATCGTGAGGAAATCTGTACACGCCTGCGAAGAAATTCGAAGCTTATGTGTGAAATCAATCAACCCGCAATGGGCCCGCGTGATCGTCTAAGGCCAGATCGCCCTAACTCAGGGCAGGTCGAGCCCCTTGGTGGGGACGTATATAAACTGATATGATAAAATATTATCAAAAAACTAATTCAAATCATTATAGGTATCAATCTAGTAATAAAATTTCCTAAAAATATTAATATGGGTCAAATCCTCGAGTCGTATCAGCTCCAAAGGAGCCCAAGACGCACTTCTCGTTGCCGCGCTGGATGGCAATAGACAACCTTAGCAGCAGGTAGGACCTCACGTCACATCTCCTCTCTCGAAGGCGAAGGCCAATCTTCTTTGTGAAGGCAAAGGCCTCTGAGGGTTCAGCAGCCGGTTGTCTCACAGACCAGCGGCACAAAGCAGTAATTTGGCTCCAAGACCGAGAACCTACTTGTTATGCTTCTTTCTCACCGCAAATTGAGCAGCAGTACCGTACGGGTGAGGAGTGAGGCAGAAAAAGTGGCTTCCCAAAGCAGACACGTTCCTCTCTGCCATAGCACCTGTTTAAACATTCTGGCCTTTTGCCATCAGATCGACTAAAGCCCGGCCGGCGGCTGCATCAAAGATGGAATATTCCATCTGGCCGAGACCAGTGCCCTCCGAGTGAGGTCATTAAGGAATTGGTGACGTGGTAATCTTCACAAACACGACTGCAACTGAGTGAGTGATGGCCAATTGCCTCCACCGAGGACCCGCAAATACATTGATAAGGTTCACAGATATTGATATTGCAGGCGGAGAGCAACTGCCACACGCAAATAGTCGCCGTCAGAAGAGTTCCCATATCTGTGCCTCCTGTTAAAAGATGTTAAACTCGATTTATGTGTTTTTATTTTTTTACACAATTGGAATCTGTAAAAAAATACCTCTCTGTTCGTCTATGAAACACATTGCTACGTACCATAGTTCCAGAGTTTAAAGTAGCGTATGCTGAAAAATACATAAAAGAAATCCACTCAAAAGTATGAAATAATATTTTAATGTTTTAATACAACTTAAGCGCGTTTTATTATCCCTGCAGTGCCATCTATTGACATTCTGCTACTATGATTATAATGTTTGGTATGTGTAGCTAATATATAGAAAAAAGTACTGTTATTATTGTATGTATCGATAGATAATTTCCCATGGGACCTCTTTAGTTTTCCGGGATAAAGAATACCCGACTATACAATGATGGTCAAAACACCCCATCCCAATGTAAAGGTTTCATATTGTTAGGTTGAGTCATTCTAAAGATACAATTTTTTGCATTCCTGCAGGAATCCTTTTTTTTGGGATTCACAATGTCCCAGTTTTAGTTTGCGATAAGGGTATCAACGTGTAAAATTTGATTGTAATAGGTCAAGCCACATTTGCGTGGTGAGCCATTCTATAAATGAATACTTTTGATTTTCCCACGGGATTTCTTGAATTTTCCGGGATAAAAAGTATCCTATATGTTAACCCGGGCTATAAGGAACCACCATACAAAATTTCATCAAAATCGGCCTGGTAGTTTTTGCGTGATGCGCGAACATACAGACAGACAGACAGACAGACAAAAATTTCAAAAGTTGTTGTTTTGGCCTCTGTATCGTTAGTAATGTCCACCACAGTTATTATTTTCCAAAAATATTTCATGTACAGACACGTCCCCGTTACAGTTTTATTATATTATAGATGATAATAATTTCACTTTAAAATTTTAGTTCCAATAAATGTATTGCTACAGGAGAAAGAGAGAAAGAAATGTTTATTTGCCAGAATACATGCGTGTCAAGATCTCTCAAGTTAAAATGGTAAATGTGTTCAGCCGTCTGTAGCAAAAAAAAAATAGATTTAAGGAATAATATTAGTGACGTATTTCATAGTAGTCCTTACTCTCGAGAGGATGGGTTTTTTTAACAATATTCAACCTCGGTACAGGAAGGTTCTTCACTGCGACGATGGGCCACACCACATTAAACATGCCACTGCATGCTTACAACCACCAGTTGAAGCTGCACAGTCCAAGCACTGGCAACTGACGATTTTACCTTTAGTCTCACTATCACCATAGTGACTGTATGAACTAGCCCTCACTTTAAGCTCGCGGCAGATCTTGCAATTGAGTGTGCAAAGTCCTGATCCACGACGTAGTTGCACGTACCGTGCTGCCCTGAAAATGCAAACTAATTACGTACTGTAAACAAAATTTATTCTTTATAACCTGAAAAACTACTGAAAGACAGATCTGATTACTGTGTTGTGAGTTGTGACCAGGGTTGCCAGACGAGTGCAAGTGAATTAGCGTAACGGTATTCGAAAATTATCGTACAATTACCAGAACGGCGCGAAACGCGTTATTCGCAAAACAAAAAACAAAGTTAGTCACTTACCAAAGTTGAAAGTACGGTAATCCAAGTAATTTGGAACTTTTTAACTTGTTCGAACAATTTTTTTTAATTATCGTACTTTGACGTACGGTAATACATATTGTATCGTACGTCGTTTTGGTGTCGAAATTATCGTACATGTACGATAATTATCGTACGTCTGGCAAGGCTGAGTGATAGGTGCGCACAAGAGGTTGCGCGCGAAAAACGTGACACGATCACTAGATTGTACTCCTAGTTTTTTCATACCGGGCGCCTTATATGCAAATCGATTCTTACGGAGTAAACTCCAATAAACTCCAATAATTGTCTTGGTAGAAAAGGGAATAAAGTATAATTTATAAAAGAATGGTTATCGCACGAGATGGTTATGATTCACTTTAAAAGTCTTTGATTAAATATTATTTAATTTTAAAGTATGAAACCAATGCAATCAATTTAAGTCAAAGTGTAGAAGTGTGATTACACCTTGAAATTTACTATTTTTAAAAAATCGTTTTAGTCGAGGTATGAACAACCGAAACGTATGGGTTGTTATATACTCCTTATATACTTAAAATTAACTCATAAAACACAAAAAGCACACATTAACATTTTTAAAAGTCTATAAGGTCCAGAAAGAATCTTGTCACGAGATTGAAACAGGAAAGATAAAAATAGATTGCACTTACCTGTGCAGACAAACTGTCGGTGGCGCAGGAGCACAGGCTTTGCCACAATAGTAGGGTTGCACTTTGCTCCTATTAGTTTGAGTCGTAGACTATGATATTAAATTGTAATTTGGAATCAGGAAATCGGAAATCGGTAACGGGAAACTGGAAACGGGAAACAGAAACCCTAAAAATATAAAAAGGAACACTATTTAGGTCAGCACGGAGCGTAAAGAGAAAAATAAATAATATTGCGGCTCCGATAGATTGCTGAAGGAGGCGTGGTAAGCGCGTCGGCGTCTTGTACAACGAGACATGTTGCTGTCATTCGTAAATGATTGTGCGGTGCAGAAATTGCACAATTTCATGGCAGGCAGAGCTCCGTGTGTTTTGGTGTCAAAATTGCCGAGATGTGCATTAATAAGCTGCAAAAGTGGAACTGGCAAAGTACATTTAATAAATGGAGGAGTTTCTTGCCATGTGTAAGTGAAAAATTTAAATTAAAATCAATATTTATATTAATATGAATTTTTATTTTTGGTTTCTTGTTATTTAGTGCGAGGGTGTTGTCGATATTTTTCAACGATATTTTTTTTATTTTAACATTCAGTTTTCCAAAAATCCCGAATTGAAGGAAAAGTAGATCAGAACTACAGAACGTAACAATTTGTTTCCCACAAAATCGAGCACTGTTTACTCAAAGCATTTCAACAATGATGACTTTGTGGTTATACCACACAAGAAATGCATAAAATGTTCTGCCCTGCCTCATGTAGACGTTTGCATACTGTTTTCAGTACGTTGGTTGTTTTAATATTTTCTACACTTTTTACCTTTTTACAACCCATACGAGTAGTACTGGGAAACATAATTTGGGGCTAGAAGACCGTGTATGATTTGTCCATGAATATTAAGCTATTGCATAGATTTTATCGCAGGCTTTGAGCGCGGGGACCGAATCCAGAAATTCCGTAACGAAGAAAAACCTGACGCTCGGTTGCCATGGCAACAATATCGGTTGTCAAAACAAACTTATAAGAAGATTTGATCATTTTCGGAGAATAATAAAACTCTTTTCATAAACTGTATATACCTCCATATGACAAAAAAGATTTGATTATTTTTTATTTATCAAATGCAAAAAGATTTTATTTAAGACACAGCTGTTTCTATTTATAGAGATAGGTACAAAAAGATTTTATTCCATATTTGGCTGTATAGTTCCAACTACCATTGCTTAAAAAAAAAGTACAAAAAGATTTTATTCCATATTTGGCTGTATAGTTCCAACTACCATTGCTTAAAAAAAAAGTACAAAAAGATTTTATTCCATATTTGGCTGTATAGTTCCAACTACCATTGCTTAAAAAAAACAAAGATGTAAAAAAGCGCGGTTAAGCGAAAATAAATAATAAATATGAATGAACAAAGTGCATTTATTATTAATGAAGAAAGTCACGAAAAAATAGTGAAAGAAAATGAGTGAGTACTCTATATACATACATTTTATTATTATCACAAATGCAGTATTAATTTTGAATTGAAAATATAATACTGCTATAAAGGTGACCTAAATTTTTGATATTAAAATGAGCGATATTAAAAGTAGCATTAGTAGTATTATACACACAAACACACACACGCGTATAGTTTAAATTCTCAATTTAGATTCTCAATATGTATATATATATAATAAATTCATTCTTCATTATGTATATAACTGAAACCATCAAACCAAGCACGTGTACTATTCAGTACCTTTGTTTTTGGTGTATAGATAATGCACATGAATGCCGCGCAGAGAAAGTATATATGATATTATATCTATATAAATGTACATCGCGCGAAATTCGATAATCACTTCTAAATATTGTTATTTATTTAATAAAAGAAAAAATTGTTTTCTTATCGGTCACCACGCTCAAAAAGTGTAACGTGAATTAATATCAAAGAAAAAGAAATACTGCATGAATAAAATAAATAAATAATTATAATTGCATAAGTTGATACAAAATGCTATGCAATAGCTTTACCGCGGCAGTCCCCGAGTGCCACACGTCTTTTTTTTTCTGTAAGTAGTTAAGTATCTAGTAAGTATCTATAAGTAGTAAAAATTATAGTTTATAAAAACAGAAAATTCGAAATCAACAGAAAAATATTGCTAAGAAACACTTAAATTAAAAGTTATAAACAGCAAAAATTAACTACAGTGGCGCAAGTAAGAAGTCCGCGGACTACGGTAAATATAAAATATTACTGTAGCAAATTATTACGTTTTTTTTGTAAGTACAAAGTATTTATGTATAGTGTATAGTTATATTACATTGCATATAGTAACCAAGCCAAACAAGTAAATCGAGTAGTCTTGATAAGGAAAATAAAATATATGTTATAATAAAATGAAGGTTATGAGAATGAAATTTTCATAAACACCTAATCGATATCTGCTCCTCCTTGAGGTATCTGACCACGAATCCGTTGTAACTTTCGAAGCAGTAGGCGCAGTAACTATCATACCTCGCATACGTAATGTAATCTATCGATATTAAAAAATGCCTAACTATAAATACAACACTATGCGAGTGATACCATTTTTGGGAAAAAAATTGCACGGAAAGTTTCAATTGAATAACTTTACTTCTAATCTGACAGTCTGATATTGAATTCGAAATAAATGCTTTTTAATTAATAGTTCATTTAATCACATTATTTTTAAAATTTTTAATGCTCGACAATTAAACTGGGCAGTTTTACTATCCTAGTAACTTTACCATTGCCATTCTGTCAATTTTAATAAATTCAATCTTATGTTAATTAGTCTATTTTTATCCATTGATTTTATAGGTTTGTTTAAAAAAAATACCCAATAGAATCGGCCTGTTTGTAGTGTGCTGTATGTGTGATCGCTCGCTCGTGACTCGCTCGGTGCTGGTACTTCGAGACCATGTTCAGCGTTCTATAGAATTCTTCTATTCTGTGTGTGAAATACTCTATTGTTGCATTTCTAATTATGTGTCCTGGACCCAGCGAGCACATACCTATGTCGTAGGAGAAATCTACATATTGATATTTAAATATTTAAAGCCTATTTAGGGCATTCATCATAACAAGTCTCAGAATTTGATCAGTAATACTTTTCGAGAAACAAGCGCTTAAAGGTGTGCGTGCTAGATGCACGAAAACTACCGACACTAGAGGGAAGATAATGATGCAGTCATTTAGAGCCACATCATCATCAGCCGAAAAACGTCACTCCAATTTCAATTACGAATCAAGCCACTTATCGATGTACTAAACACCCTCAATCTTTTCAATGGTATCAATCAAGAGCCGCCTCCAACCGCTGTCTGTCAGAAGTGTCGATAAGTTCACTAAGAGTGGTGTCGCGTCTCCTTACGATCTTTTTGCCGCCTCTTCAATCCCTTTAAACTATTGAATACCTTAAAGCCCAGTGTACATGTTCCTTTGGGTGAACGGATCCCTAAAACCCAAGCTTCTTAACCAAAGCAATAAAAAAGATACGGCCATTTTACGGTCATTTATGTCGTAGAAACTGAAAACTTAATTTACCAAGCAGGTAAACGAAATGTCGATGAGAAGTCATGAATGTGTAAATCTCAGAAAATATTATGCTCCGGGGTGTAAATCGAGCTTTATTATCCGTGAGTGGGGAGTGGGGGGCGAGCCTGAAGTGCTGGAGGGGGGCACGCCCTCCGTATCGTTGAGTACGACGCGACGTAGCGTTTTAACCGGCCAGCGAGTAAGGCGCATTCTTGCGCGACTGATCGTTTCCGCAGCTTTAATTTAGCTGTTTGATGCGAGCCGGTCGGCGCGGCTCCGGCGCGGCTCCGGCGCGGCTCCGGCGCGGCTCCGGCGCGGCACCGGCAGACACAGAGCGGGAGAGCTCCCGAGGATATCCTGCGAGGCGCCGCGTCGCCGCGTGCGATGATGATGATGCTGTAATTGCTGTGATTAAAGATGTTACTACTGTTATAGATTCGCTCGTAGTCAAAGGTCGCGGCTCAACGCGTTGCCGGGTGACGACAAAACCTGCGCACATATTTAAGGAAGTGGATCATTTTCACCAAGGATCCCTAATTTCCCCTAAATCCCTACTAATATTATAAATGCGAAAGTAACTCTGTCTGTCTGTTACGCTTTCCCGCAAAAACTACTGAACGGATTTGGCTGAAATTTGGTAGGTAGACAGATTAGGACCCGGATTAAGACATAGGCTACTTTTTACCACGCTCGCGAGCCGCTTGCGGCTCGCGCACTGCGCACCCTCGAAAAGTCATAGAAACGTGGTCCACGCGGGTGAAGCCGCGGGAAACAGCTAGTTATTAATAAATTTTGGAACATTGTGTTAATATACATATATGGTACATACAATAATGATCATTACTAATGACCTTGAGCCTCATAAAAGGCTCAAGGTCACCCAAAGGGCAATGTAGCGTGCTACGCTCGGAGTTTCTCTGCGTGATCGAATCAGATACGAGGAGATCCGTAGGAGAACCAGAGTAACCGACATAGCTCTCAGAATAGCTAAACTTTAGTGGCAGTGGGCGGGGCACATTGCTCGTAGAACAGATGGCCGTTGGGGTAGTAAAGTTATCTAGTGGCGACCGCGCACCGGAAAGCGTAGTGTAGGCAGGCCTCCCACTCGGTGGACCGATGACCTGGTGAAGGTCGCGGGAAGCCGCTGGATGCGGGCAGCGCAGAACCGGTCGTCGTGGAGATCCTTAGGGGAGGCCTATGTCTAGCAGTGGACGTCCTTCGGCTGATATGATGAATGAACATAGCCAATGGTTCCGTGGACAGCCCTGACCTACTCTCAGATATTGGAATGCGATTCAATGTTGGGAGGCTCCTCGGCGAAAGTTGTTTAGTTTCATACTCTTATTAACGTCAATATTGTTATGCGTCAGTCGCCCGCCGTTGTCGCGTCACTCGTGCAACCCACACAGACACATGAATGTTTGTTTGAGTTTGAATTGTGAGTCGTGCCTAGGTGATAATAGTCGTTACACTACGAGTAGTAACGATAAGAACAATTGACCAACCTGAGGCTCCAAGGCAGCCAGAGCAGAGGCCGGAGCCTGGTGACGCCGCCAGATGGGTATCTGTAAGTATCGTTAAGACATCCGTTTGATAAACTCGGAAAATAACAATTGAACAGGATAAAACAGCCTAGTTCCTGCCCCTGCCGGACTCACACCGCCACGGGATTTCGCGTCGTGGTAGCCCGTTGTCAAGGACGTTACTTTCTTTATTTTTCATATCTTCGTACATATGAAATCGAAATTAAAAATCACATTGGTACGTGGCGGGATTCGAACCGCGAGAACCACAAGTCGCGCCCCGCCCGTCGTGCTCGCCGCCGCGCGCGCCGCCGCCGCAGTCCCACAGCGCGTCGGATGCGTTAATTGGCCAGCGGCTCAGAGTCAGCGGAAACGCATTCTTTCCCTGAACAGGTGAGATACAGTCAAACGCAATCAAATTTTTTATAAAAAAAAACGCTATTGCGCGTCACCAGTCACCACTGTTGTACGAGTAGTAGAAACTTGACAAGTAGCGCGACCTACCCTCGGGAGCGTACAGCGTACAGCGCACACCGGTCACGAATGTGGTTAGGTTAGCCAAAAAACAGGGCTCGTAGCTAATGTATAAATATGAAATAAATACGGTACCTATTAGCGGTCCAGCCTTCTGTTTATTCTTTCCCCCCCCCCCTCGTGAGGAGTGACGGAGGGGGAGGGGGGCGGATAAGGCGGTTAACTTTATAACGGACCCGGCTGAGCCGGCTCGCGGTGGCTTGAGTTAATAAAGTTAATATTAAATTTAAGCTGGCGGCCCGCGAGGAGCTGAGGCTCCAGCGAGTAACCGACAGTAGTCTGTTGTCACGGCGTCACGGCTCGTACTCGTGCGAGCTGGCGGCGGGCGCGGCGGGCGCGGCGGGCGCGGCGGGCGCGGCGGCGGTGCGTTGTCTCCCTCGAACAATACCAACAATATTTAATTGTAAGTCGTAGAACACCGGCCAAGTGCCTTCCGATGACGCAATCAATAAGTAATACGCTCTGAGCGACATCCCCCCTCCCCCTCTTATGAAAATAGATCAGCTAATTAACCAAGTATGTATGGAAAGTCATTTTTTTTAAGATTTTCGAAATTATTATTATTATTATTACAGCTCATATACGTCCCCACCGAGGGGCTCGAGCCTACCCTGAATCAGGGCGATTAGGCCTTAGTCGACCACGCGGGCCCAGTGCGGGTTGGTTGACTTCACACACAACCTTCGAGTTTCTTCGCAGGCGTGTGCAGTGCAGGTTTCCTTACGATGTTTTCCTTCACCGTTAAAGCAATCGGTAAGTATGTACGTAAGTTTTTGAAAAACTCATTGGTACATTGGCCGTCCAGATTTGAACCCGGTACCTCTGGTTAGATGGACCGAGTCGTTACCGGTTGAGCCACCGACGCTTATTTGATTATTATATTTGATATTTTATTTGATTTTCGAAAAGGTGTATTTAATTCAAATCATTTATTTCAAGTCACATACTAACAATTCAAATCATTTAAAGAAACTATCTATACATCCTTACTAATATTATAAATGTGAAAATGTGTTTGTTTGTTTGTTACCTTTTCACGCTTCAACGCCTTGACCAATCTTAGTGAAATTTGGCATGCAGGTAGCCTGTGTCACAACAGGACATAGGCTACTTTTTATCCCGTGAAAATAGCATAGCCCGATGCAATTCCCGAGGGAACTGAAAATATACTCTTTTTTGGTTAATTAAGATCGCAACGGAACAATGGATTGTGTGATTTTTTGCACAGAGATGGTTGAGGGGGTGGGAAATGACACGATTCACTAATAAGCATATCCTGACATAGTTCCCGAGGGATCTGGAGAAAATTCATGTCCACGCTCGCGCGCCGCCTGCGGCTCGCGCACCGCGCACCCTCTAAGTCAGTAACAAAAACGATGTCCACGCGGGCGAAGCCGCGGGCAAAATCTAGTATTGTGATAAAACTGTAGAGGTCGAATGTCTGTACATAGAAAAAAAATGCTAAAAACCGAGTCAGGTGGATGTAAGAAGAGAAATAGAACAAAATCCGTTTTTTTATTTATTTTTGATGTGTAACATCTTTGCTCTCGCTTTCCTGCAATTTGTGGGAGTGATTTTGTGAAATGGGACGGAAATGTGTCCCATTGTAACAGGAAGTCGCGTTTTTTCAGGCTTTAAAAGCGCGGAAAAGGCAAAGGTATCTATGACCATACAGCCTAGTCTGCCGTATCTTTGCCGTCCTTTTATAAAGTATTTTGTCACATGTTACACATCATATGCGAGTACTGTAGGTCTCGCTCGAATTTTTTAAATGTTTTTAACGGCTCTGGGTACTATGCCCCGAGCAAAGCTCGGTCGACCAGGTATGTAGTATGTTATAACTTGCAACAATCCTACAAGTAGTAAGTCCAGGTAAACGAACTAAGAGAAAAATATACTTAACATATACAGGATGTAACAAATGGTGTAGGACCCACCCGTTAACTTTGGGCTCTACTCGTCATACTGAACAACTTTTCCCAAGGAACGCATAGTAAATTGACAAAAAAAATTTGGACCCTCCATACAAAAATACACAACATTGGTCGATAGCTGATCGATTTGTATGAAGAGCTAAAATTTTTTCTGGGATTTCAGCAAACATGTAGAACAAAAGTTGTTCAGTATGATGAGTAGAAGACCCCAGTTAATAACTGTACCTACGCTTTGTTTGTTTCTCTGTCTGTTCGTACGGGCTAATCTCCGTAACTGTAAGACCGATTCAAATGAAATTTTACATGGTGATACCTTATATCCCCGGTTAATATCTTAGATACTTTTCATCCCGGAAAATTAAAGAGTTCTCGTGGGATAGTTAAACAACTATAGTAACTTATACAGATTAGTACACAACAACTTTTTTTAATTTACAATTGGCAAGCCCTTGGCAACATCTCACCTGACGGTAAGTGACGATGATGCCGAAGATGGAAGCGGGCTTACCAAGATTCCCCGACGCAATGGGGATCTGGCTATCTTATCTTCAAGCCGGAGCAAAACAATGCTGTTAACTTTTTTTATTCACAATTGGTAAGCCCTTGGCAACATCTCACCTGATGGTAAGTGACGATGATGTCAAAGATGGAAGCAGGTTTACCAAGATTGGCGGCAAGACTGAGATAAGATGGTGGTAGCTAGCCAGGCGGGCTTAGAAAATGCCCTTCCACCAACCAAACCAAGTCTTACAAAGTTGACCCCGCCGGGAGTCGAACCCTTTACCTCCTGATGTGAAGCGAATTGACTAACCATTACTCCACGGAGGCGGTTAAAAAACCTAATTTAGTCAAATTTAAGTGACGGGAACCAGCGGAAAAGTAAAACAATAAATAAACCATGTGTGGCGTAGCGTCTTTCATACTGAATCAATTGTGTGGGACACACGTCATTTTGACCTAAGGCAAAGAGACACAATGTAGACATAATAAATAGATACATACTACTAAGCTTAATCTTACAAACCTGTAAAACTCTCAACCCTACCTTCGAGATTTCTCAAAGAGCGCTAGAACACGCTAACGATAGGTAAAGCCTAAAGGTTGACGAAAGTAGGTTATTGAAAACAAGTATTAAAAATTCTTATAAAGCCAGATATTTTTTACCTACTTACATGCGTATCACTGTTTAAAGCTATTAAACTTTCCTTTATTAACAATAGCACTAAATACATATCACTATCACTGTTAGAACACGAAGGGAATTTCTCCGACCGACCGACTGACAATAACGATTTTATTAAACGATTGAACATTACTTAGCCACTTTATTTAGTTCCCATTTAATAGATTTGTTAGGAAAATCAATATGAATTCGAAATTACTTTCAATTAAAATTCCCAAATGAACACGACAAAACCCCGAAAAAGCCCAGTGGGTATAGAAATGTTTTCACAAACCCGGGTTTTTGTCAACCCTGGAAATTAGCTGCGGCTTTTATGTATGATCCATCATTTATATTTATATTTATATTTTATCGCTCTATTTTATAAATTAGGCCAACTATGTAATGTGATCGGCCTACCGAGTCTGTTGTCCGTAGCTATACTTTAAAATGGGTATAATTTTATAAATTACCTTATAAATGTATTTTTAATTACGTAATATATAATATTATTAGTTCCTAAAATACATAGCAGGTCTATCACCTAAATTGAATCACCAAATAATACCAGACGTATTCACACGAGTGCAGTTCGCAGTGAGTTTGTGTTACGCAATGACAGTAAACTAACCCCAAGGACGGAGGCTGCGTGCTGCGTGCTGCAGGCGTCGCGCCGCCGTGGCGTGGAGCCTCAGCGTCAGCTGTTTGTCGCACGGCCAGCTCTATGTGGCTGTCTCCCGCCACCCGTGCAAGTGAGCCCACCAAACTATGTGTCTATGTTCCGAATCAATTCAAGTCAAACGTCGTCTATAAAGAAGCATTATAAGGTATTGAGATCTATTCTTCCATAACCTGACCTGAACAAAATTGAAAGTTTTTATCAACCCCCGACAATTTATCCTCCTTTCTCTTTCCTGCTCCATCGTCAGATTCTAATTATCATCTATCTATATCCGATTCCGACTGAGACGATGAGCCCAAACACCATACCTCTGCCGTAATTTGATGAGGAGTTGGGTATCTTGCAGATTCCAGATGATGGCTCAAAATCAGGTCAACCTGATCATGTTCTTTGAATACCATTGCAGTAACACGGTGCTAAACTTCGTGCAGATCAGACCTATGAAAGTTGCTCAGATCCTCTTATCAGCTAGAAAAGAGCTGATGATATTCGAACGCCTGAACCGGTTTTCATGAATCATAGCTAAGAACACTGGATTAATTCACCTTTCAAACAAAAACAAACTAAACCATAATCAGTTTATCCGTTTAGGAGCTACAATGCTACAGACAGACACGCACAGATACATACATCATCATCATCATCATATCAGCTCATATTCGCCCCACCGAGGGGCTCGAGCCTACCCTGAATTAGGGTGATCGGGCCTTAGTCGACCACGCGGGCCCAGTGCGGGTTGGTCGACTTCACACACAACCTTAGAGTTTATTTACAGGTGTGTGCAGGTTTCCTTCACCGTTAAAGCAATCGGTGAGTGTATGTACGTAAGTTTCGAAAAACTCATTGGTACATTGGCCGTCCGGATTTGAACCCGGAACCTCTGGTTAGGAGGACCGAGTCGTTACCGGTTGAGCCACCGACGCTTTTTAACATACAAGATACACACACACGTTAAACTTACAACACCCCTAATTTTTCGCCGCGGAATAATAAAGTCGTAAGTTACAACCTTTTAGTTTTGGATGATTGTGTCGAGTTCACTACAACTACAATAAATGACTTAAGGAGGGTAAAAATGTTAAAGGAATAACAAATACCACGCGCACAAAGTCGCGGGCATCACCTAGTAATGTTATAAATGTGAAAATGTATTCGTTTATTTGTTACCTCTCCACGCTTCATAACCTCAACCAATCTTGAACAAATTTGGCATGCAGGTAGCCTGTGCCATGGGGAAAGACATCAGCTACTTTTTTATCCCGCGACACTAGCATAATCCGATACAGTTCCTGAGGCAACTGAAAAAAAAGACTATTTCAATGACAAGACTAGTAATTAGCATAGCCCGAGATAGTTCCTGAGGGATCTGGAAAATACTCATTTCCAGTCTTGCGCACGTTGGCATCGCAACGTAGCAACGGAATGACGTTTTAACCGCCTCCGTGGCATAATGGTTAGCCCATTCGCTTCACACCAGGAGGTCGCGGGTTCGATTCCCGGTGGGGTCAACTTGTAAGACTCGGTTTGGTTGGTGGTAGGGCATATTCTAAGCCCGCCTGGCTAGCTACCACCATCTTATCTAAATCTTGCCGCCAAACATCAGTGTAAACAACTTTGATGTGTTCCGGCTTGAAGATAAGATAGCCAGTTCTCCATTGCGTTAGGGAATCTTGGTAAGCCCGCTTCCATCTTCGGCATCATCGTCACTTACCATCAGGTGAGATGATGCCAAGGGCTTACCAATTGTAAATAAAATTAAGTGATTTTTTTGGAAAAACATAGTTGAGGGGCTTTTAATCAGAAGAGCCTGATATAGTTCCTGCGGGATCTGGAGTAAACTCCTGTCAAGCTGCTCGCGCACTACTCACCCTCAAAGACAAGGACTCACCAATTGTGAAAAAAAATATATAAAAAGAAAACAAAATTAAAAAAGTAAGAGTGTTGTTTAGATGTTATTTTTTTTTGATTTCGTACTAGGTACGCGAATCTTACACCAGTGCTTCACGTAGACACAGTCTTGTCTATCTGCTGTCACGTTCAGGACGCTGCTGTTGGGGCCGGACGGCGTGCGCACTGGCGAGTGGCGACGCGCATGTGTTCCTCAACGGTGCGTGAGAGAAACACGAGTAAAAGCCTTCCTGAAATCGGCGCTGTCACCAAAACAACACCATCAATGTAGAACTGGGCTGAGTCACAGAACCTAATTCAAATGTTTAATACAGTACAATAACGAAGTATCTTATTTCCCAGCTGGTTGTGATGCGGGGTCGCCCGCCGGGAATCGAACCCGCTCGCTGTCACAAACAGGCAACCTCATTGTCCTATTCGCCGCGCTCATTAACTATTGTCTCGTTCCAGTGCAGTATAAACAGGTATACATTTTTATTCACGATTATAAAGCGGTCGGCGGGTATAGTGGGTAACGGACGCGAGACGGCCCAGGCGACACGCGACACGCGACACGCGACAGGCGACTCGCGCGCAACTCGCTTGCGTTCCGTACTACATTGCTGCACTTGTACAAGACCTCTTGTGACTTTTATCTCTCAAGCGGCCGATGTACTGCAAAACGCCCGCAAGTCGCACGCGCGTCGCCTTTGAACCCGCTCAAGTTGTATTCAGAATCAACCCTTGTTAGTCTGATATTCTAGTTTAATTTTTCATGTGTAGCGTTTTGCGTATGGGTCATTTTCCTTAGTTAAAATATGTCAATATGCGAGAATCCATAAATATTTTTATTTTTTTTAATAAGAGTTTTGTGATAACTTTTATTTTATTTATTTTTATTAATTTATATTCAGGATACAGACAGTCACATACAAAGAATGAAAGATATTAATTACTTAAAGACCGAGTAGATCCTTCACTCATAGTTACACAAACAGTTTCTATTTCTACTACTTAGCTAACACGATAAAAAAATATAGAAAATAAAATCATCATATCAGCCACAAATCGTCCACTGCTGGACAAAGGCCTCCCCCAAGGATTTCCACGACGACCGGTCCTGCGCTGCCCGCATCCATCGGCTTCCCGCGACCTTCACCAGGTCATCGGTCCACCGCGTGGGAGGCCTGCCTACGCTACGCTTCCCGGTGCGCGGTCGCCACTCGAGAACTTTACTACCCCATCGGCCATCTGTTCTACGAGCTATGTGCCCTGCCCACTGCCACTTCAGTTTAGCGATTCTGTGAGCTATGTCGGTTGCTTTAGTTCTCCTGCAGATCTCCTCGTTTCTGATTCGATCACGCAGAGAAACTCCGAGCATAGCACGCTCCATTGCCCTTTGGGTGACCTTGAGCCTTCTTATGAGGCCCATAGTAAGCGACCATGTCTCAGTTCCGTAAGTCATCTCTAGCAACACACACTGGTCAAAGACCTTAGTCTTGAGACACTGCGGTATTTGGGACGTGAAGATATTGCAAAGCTTCCCGAACGCCGCCCAGCCGAGTTGGATTCGTCGATTGATCTCTTTCTTGAAGTTGGAACTACCTAGCTGGACTGTTTGTCCCAGGTATACATATTCGTCAACAACTTCCAGTGTAGAGTCTCCAACCTTTAGAGGAGTGGGTGCGACACGGACATTTAACATTATTTTCGTCTTGTCCATGTTCATTTTCAAACCTACTTGTTGAGAGACCTTACTGAGGCCATCGAGCATTGTGCTTAGGTCTTCCATAGTCTCAGCCATGACCACGATATCGTCAGCGAATCGGAGGTGGGATATGTACTCGCCGTTGATATTGATGCCGAGTCCACCCCAGTCCAGAAGCTTAAAAACATCTTCCAGGGCGGCGGTGAACAGTTTCGGAGATATAACGTCTCCCTGTCTCACCCCTCGCTGCAACTGGATAGGTTTCGAGTTCTGGTCCTGGAGGCGAACCGACATGGTGGCGTTTTCATACAGACACTTCAACACCTCGATGTATCGATGGTCAATGTGGCACCGCTGGAGAGACTGTAGCACAGCCCAGGTTTCAACTGAATCAAAGGTCTTCTCATAGTCCACAAACGCCAAGCATAGTGGCTGATTGTACTCTTCGGTCTTCTGTATAATCTGCCGCAGCGTATGTATGTGGTCTATGGTACTAAAGCCTTTTCGGAAACCGGCTTGTTCGGGAGGCTGGAAGTCGTCAAACCTGCGTGCGAGACGATTCGTAATGACTCTCGAAAACAGCTTGTAGACATGGCTCAGAAGTGAGATGGGTCTGTAGTTCTTCAGCAGGGTGTTGTCACCCTTTTTGAAGAAAAGCACGACCACACTTCTGTGCCATGCCTTAGGCGTTTGTCCCTCGAGTATAACGGAATTAAATAACTTCTGAAGAGCTTTTAGTACCGGTGATCCACCTGCTTTCAGAAGTTCAGCCGTAATTCCATCATCACTTTATTTATATACATATTTTTTTTTAGAAAATAAAATACAAACGACGAAAACAAAATTTCGTATTATTGAAAACTAAAGAACAGTCCAATGAAAAATGTCGATGTCACCGCTGTTAAGTCTGGTATTAGTGTATTAAGTGTTGCCTGTATTATTGGTCCTAGATCGTGGAACAGAAAATAGTGCCTTTTTTACACGTCATTTCATGCCTACGAGGAACGCGTAAAGATATTTTATTTAACAGCGAGGGGACGTCCATAATATTATTAACAATTTTATAAAGAAAACCAGCATCAGCACTATTTCGACTATGTTCTATCAATATAAATATCATAATCAGAATGAAAAAAACCAGTCTCTATCAATGTGGATTTTATAAAATGGACACCAAACCGCACTAGCGAACTCTAAATGACTTCTAACATAACTATTGTACAAGAGCTTGTAGGTAGAAGCCATTTTGAATGGTTTACCCATTCGCAAAATAAATGCTCAAAGGATTTCTCCAGAACTTTATCTATGTGAGGAACAAAAGTTAGTTTAGAGTTCATAGTGACTCCATGATCCCGTATTTTAGTTACTTTTGTGAAAGTGGTGTTACATAGTTTATAAGAATGGAGAAAATTATTTCGTTTAAGAGAATAATCTAAGAGAAGATCTTGGTGTCATCAGCGTAAAGTAAAACATTACAGTTATGTATAATTGATGTCACATCTTTAATGTACAAAATAAATAACAAGGGGCATAAATGGGAACTCTGTGGTATTCCAGAACTAATATGTATTCAGAGGTGTAGCCTTTCAGCACAACAGCTGACTTCTGTTTTCAACATACGATTGTACCCACCGGAAAAGCTCTCCGTGTATACCGAGATGCCAGAGCTTCCGTAATAGTTTGTTATGACAGACCACAGATAAGAAAAAAAATTGCGGCTCCGATAGATTGCTGAAGGAGGCGTGGCAGACGCGACATCGTCTTGTACAACGAGATAATGTCATTTGTAAATGATTGTACTGCGCACAATTTAATGGCAGGCTGAGCTCCTCGTGTTTTGGTTTCAAAATTTCCGAATAATAAGCTGCAAAAATGTAACTCGCAAAGTAAATTTAATAAATGGAGGAGTTTCTTACCATGTTTAAGTGAAAAACTTAAATGAAAATCAATAGTTATATAAAAATATGAATTTTTATTTATGGTTGCTTGTTATTTAGTGCGAGGGTGTTGTCGATATTTTTCAAGGATATATTTTTTTAATTAACGTTCAGTTTTCCCTAAAATCTCGAATTGAAGGAAAAGTAGATCAGAACTACAGAACATAAAAAAAATTCCCACAAAATCAGGCACTGTTTATTCAAAGCATTTCAATGATGATGACTTTGTGGTTACACCACACAAGAAATGCATAAAATGTTCTGAACTGCTTCATGTAGACGTTTGCATACTGTTTTCAGTACGTATTGGTCGTTTTAATATTTTCTTTACTTTTTACCTATTTACCACCCATAATGCTGGGAAACATAGTTTGGGGCTAGAGATCGTGTGTGATTTGTCCATTAATACCTTTTTCTTTAATTAAGTAAGTATTTAGTTAGTACTCGTATCTATCATCATCACCTTATCAGCCGAAAAACGTCCACTGCTGGACAAGGCCTGCCTCAAGGCATTCCACAACGACCGGTCCTGCGCTGCCCGCATCCATCGGCTTCCCGCGATCTTCACCGGTCCACCTACGCTACGTTTTCTGGAGCACGGTCGCCACTCGAGAACTTTACTACCCTAACGGCCATCTGTTCTACGAGCTACGTGCCCTGCCTGTTGCCACTTCAGTTGAGCGATTCTTTGAGCTATGGCAGGCGGGTTGGCGATCGCAGTGTAGTTGCAGGTGTGTTGCAATGCACGGAAAGTACGCTGCTGCCCATCCTCCGGTTTTAAGTCCCTTAGTCGCCTCTTACGACCCCCATTGGAAGAGATGGGATGGTCCTATTCTTAGCCGGGAGCCATACGGCCTATAATAAGTATCAATAAGTAGTAAAAATTATAGTTTACCTTATTATTGACCATCTCGGCAATTTTGACACCAAAATACACGGAGCTCTGCCTGCCATGAAGTTGTGCAATTTATGCGCAGTACAATCATTTACGAATGACCGCAACATATCTCGTTGTACAAAACGCTGACGCGTGTGCCACGCCTCCTTCAGCAATCTATCGGAGCGGCAAAGTTGTTTTCTTATCTGTATACAACACTATGGGAGTGAAAGTTTCAATTGGATAACTTTACTTCTAATCTGACGATCTGAAATTTAATTTGAAATAAATGCTTTTTAATGAATTGCACAACATTACATAATATTTCTTTAGTCCTAAATAATCAAATTATTTTTTAAATTTTGGATGCTTAACAATTAAACTGGGCAGTTTCACTATCCTGTTATCACTTACCATTGTCATTCTGTCAATTTTAATAAACTCAATCTTATGTTATACAGTTTTTAGTCTATTTTTAATTATTGATTTTACAGATTTGTTTTGGTTTTTGGGGGAGGTTACTTTAAAAAAAATGCCCAATAGCATCAACCTGTTTGTAGTGTGCTGTATGAGTAATGACCAGGGTTGCCAGGTCTTTAAAAAAAATACCGAACATGGACCCAAAAAAATCAATACTTTATTTTTTTATTAAATCACAATAAAACTTAAAAACAAACTTGTTTTTTTATCTATACATAGTTAAGTTAGGTATTGTTTACGCCGCGCATGGTGTGCGTAGCCGTGGAGTCACGTTGAACGATCATGGACGACTGCACGAGTAGCCAGCCTACAGTCGCGTAAGAAATAGATGGAAAACGTCATGCACACAGTGAGCATGTGTCCGAAGCGGCAACATCGATTGCCGATTGCGTCAAATTTGACTGTTTATTAGGGAGAAACATTAATTAGAAAAAAATACCGAACCGCCCATACTTCGGTATTTTTGTTATACCGAACACCGAACACAGGGCTAAAATACCGAACAGTTCGGTAAAATACCGAACACCTGGCAAGCCTGGTAATGACTCGCTCGGTGCTAGTACTAAAAAATCAACATCATCTTCTATTCTGTGTGACAGATCTTGTCTTGCACAATTGCGTATAAATATGTGATGGTCGCTGTCAAATCCAGAACCTTCATTACACCTTTATGACACATTGCATTGCTTAAAAGTTTAAATACTATATCATGAGTGAACTCTATTGTGCCGAGCTCCAAAGTCGACTCTCAAAATGATTTCGTATAGTTGAAATCAAGTTCGTCAGAGACTGATTCCTCGAAAACTGATTAAAAATGAGTGTTAAATAAGTTACAAATCTGCTTGCCATCACTAGTAACACAGTCTTTGTAGCACATAGTGCCAGGTATCCCGTTATTCTTTTAAATTGATTTTACATAAGTCCGGAAATATTTGGGGTTTGCCTTTATTATCACCTCTGAATAGTGTTAATAACTATAGCAGCACTCTAGATCCATTTTGTTTGCCCTAGCTTTTAATATCATAAAACTCTCAAAATCAAGAGGGTTTTAATGATATTTCTTTTAACTTCAACATCTTCCTGAGTGGCGCGCTAAACCGAACTGGTAAACGGTCCTTGACTAGTGATACACGGCACGGAATAAATCAAGAAATTGGGTTATTTAAAGTGAAGTAAAACTTAAAATACTACTATTATATCTTAGGCTACACATTCAGACTGTGGCGGGTGGCGGGCACGGCCAGTCGCCGCGCACGGGGCGCACGGGGCGCACGCGAGTAGCGGGCAGCGGGCAGCCGAGCGGTCACTCCGGTGAACCACTTATCTACCGTCAAAATATTCTCTGCAGGGGTTTCACTTATACAAACAAATACGAAATTCGACAATGTCACCTGCGATAAGAACTCATGATATTTATTACGAAGTCCCCTCACGTTTTTGTAATAACCTTTTACATTTCTATTAAACAGAGGCACTATAACTAATTGAAAATATTACGTAAATATTTTTACGAGACTAATAAAAATATGTGTTAGTGTTTCTCTCTGTCAGGCAAAGGAAAGGCACAAAATTATTTGATTATTCATATATAATTAAGTATCAGTGGTTATACTTGTTCATCAGTCATGTTATTATCAATATTGGCTGTAAAAAAAAAAAGTTTAAAAAACTAAAAACCGACTTCAAAACGAAAATACTCAAAAGTATGAAATAATATTTTTATGCATATAAATACACCAAATTAACGAGCAGTAATGAAAATCGAATTCCAATTCCTACGAATTTTAATCGTATTTTGTTGAATACGGATTCTAGGATTGTGTTCAAAGGACAAAAATATTATTGGTACCAAAATCAAATTAAATTGCACCACTTTATTGACCCATACCAAAGAGTTTTAGAACCTTTACGTAATTCTGATGCAGCATTAGTTTATTTTTAAACCCTCCGTATACAAAAATTTTTTTTTAAAGAAAATCACTATAAAACGAACATACTGTAATAAAACGAACGTACACCTAATCCAGTTGGTAGGTCATCTTTGATCATGGCATATTGTGTATCTCTTTTTAAAATACTTCCATAACATCTTTTGTCTCTTTTTAGCATTACTTGATGGTAGACAGATCATGTCAGTGACAGACAGTAGTGATACATAACGTAGTGATTAAATGCTCTTTGGTAGTGACTTAGATTTAGTAGTAATTAAATACTCTTTGGTTGTGATAGTCAAATGACAGTGACAGTCGATCACTTTGTCAGTAGTACGTTTTTTTTACATCATTCAAAAATCTTTGTAAGTTTTACGACAGAAAAGAAGATGTTATCTCTTTTTTTTAGTACATATCATATCATCACGAAAAAAAAACGCAGCATTGGACATCAGTGATACCAGTTATTTTTTTTATTTTCCGCTACGCAAATAAAAAAAATGTATATCTTATAAATGGGTGAGCCATTTTATTTTTATTTAAGTTTTTTAACAATTAAAATATTGTTCTCTTTCACCTCATATATGGTTTTATAGTGGTTCAATTTAATTTGATTTTAGTACCACCCTCCATATAAAAATAATGTGGTCCTTTTCACTATGTGTGACGGGGACACCAGATATTACTATGTTATTTTGCCTGGAGTACTCCTCGCGCACATCGGCATCGTTTCAACTTTGGAGGTAAACGATTGTTTCTTTTGCAGTGGATAGTTCTTGTTGTAAATTTTCCAAATTAGTCTTCCGTTGCTGTCAGCCGGTCATCAAATCTAACGAAGCGTGACTCCAAATCAGACAAACAGGTTTTTAGGTCATACTTGGTACAAAACTCAGCGCGAATATCCTTAATTTCATTAAGTCCAGGGTTGTAGGATGGTGTCCGCCGCGACTGACTGGTCTATCTCCGTTTCACTACCCGTATTCACAGTACTGCGGCACTGAACTCATCGCGACGCTGCCTTTTTTTGAACTCCCATTTTGCGATAGATCTTTGGGATCGTTCAACAATTACGTGATCATTTTTGGCCGTTTTTTAACCCCCCCCCCCTATGTGATCACAGCGTAATCTTTTGTTTTTTAACCCCCCCCCCTCGCCTTGATTACGTAATCTTCGTCCGTGCTTAAAATGTTTGCTGTTTATTAACACTGACACGTATGTCATGTTTCTATGAGTCTTAAATGACCTAAATTTGGGAAGAAGTTTGTCTATAGCAGGGGAAATCCCGTTCCATCTATCTAATAGTTAGTGTTACCAGTAGTAGACTTCAAAATTGGACGTAAATATTTTAAATATTTAGTTTATAAAATGATAACGTAATCATGGATTCTCCCTCCCCCCCCCCCCCAAATAATCCAGATGTATATACAAGCATTTGACCCCCCCCCCCCTTCCGGTGATCACGTAATTGTTGAATGATCCCTTTTCAGCAATACCAGAGCAATGAAAATGGACATGGCATTATCCACATTTTACCACGTCAGTGGTAACTCCCTTGCACTTAAAACAGTTCATTGTAGTTAAAATTGAACAATTAACAATTGAAAATAACGCAGTTTATACAGAAACACTCAGCGAGAATAGGTGCCTAATGCCTATGTATACGTATCGCACAATTAGAGTAGGCGCGCAGGAACCGGTTGTAATGTGTAATGTGAGCGCGCGCTCGAGACGACATCTAATGTAACACTGTGACTGTGACGGGCGTTCTAACGCGAACGAAGTGAACTTTCCCAAGGATTCCGAGCAGATTCTGGCTGTGTTGCTGCTGTGAAAAAAATATAAAAAATGCAAACTCTCAAAAATGGCTACAATGATTTTGATGAAACTTTGATTGATTGAAAACACTTCATTGCACAACATAAGAGAAAAAAAAGATACAATGATTAAGGAAGTTGTACATATAGGCGGTCTTATCGCTAACAAGCGATCTCTTCCTGACTACAGTATAAAAAAAACGAAAAAATCAAAAATTTCTGTAGCTCTTTAGATAAATCTTTGCCAGTATAACTAAATGGTTAAATGTAATATTTTAGCATCAGTATTGGTTATTTTCGCATAATTCGTAGGCCAGCGGCCAGCGGCCAGCCCCCAACAAGGCTTGTTATTAATACTGCTTGCCTCAACTGTACTTGCCTCACTTCTACTTGTGGTACTTAGTTCTGACAAGTTAGATTTCAGTTTTTGCGAGAAAGTAACCGAAATCTGCTGTGTAATTAATTTCTCCGGCAAATAGGCCAGCACTGTTCAAGTTGCGCAGTAAATATGTTTAAATTAGTAGGATTCAGTTATTATTGGTTCAGTGTCATGACAGTTATCAGAACACACAAAGATAAGATCTGAATACACGTGCGCCTGAGAGCCGGCACGTGCCGGTGCCGCCGCCGCCGCACCGTCGCGTTTACAACCTGCCCAGTGTCCAAATCTGTTAGTACATTACCATTAACGCGACTGTCGCTGTCGCGTTGCAGACGCGCAGGTGTGCAAGGTGCCAATTTAACATGGACCACGACCGCCGCGTGACTGTCGCTGTCGAGTCGCAGACGCGTAGGTGTCAGGTGTGCAATGTGTCAATTTTACATGTATCTCGACCGCCGCGCGACTGTCGCTGTCGCGTTGCAGACGCGCAGGTGTGCAAGACGCCAAGATTACATGAGCCACAACCGCCGCGCGACTGTCGCTGTCGCGTCGCAGACGCGCAGGTGTGCAAGACGCCAAGATTACGTGACTCACGACCGCCGCGCGACTGTCGCTGTCGTGTCGCAGACGCGCAGGTGTTTAAGGTGCCAAGTTAACATGGACCACGACCGCCGCGCGACTGTCGCTGTCGCGTCGCAGACGCGCAGGTGTGCAAGGTGCCAAGATTACATGGACCACGACCGCCGCGCGACTGTCGCTATTGCGTCGCAGACGCGTAGGTGTCAGGTGTGCAAGGTGTAAATTTTAAATGGATCACGACCGCCGCGCGACTGTCGCTGTCGCGTCGCAGAGGAGTGACGCGCCCATAGAGAGTTTCTGTTATCTGTGGACGCGCCGCTGTCGCGCAGATTTAGTCTGTCGCGGAGCTTTACCTGTTTATTGTTCGTTAGTACGAATACCAAAATAAGATTTATTCAGACGCCGTTTTGAGAAAATTTTGCAGCGTTTCTTAATTTCAAATGACGCTAAATTTGATCTCTTTCATTTAAGTACCAATCGTTAGCTTTTGTCGAGCTCTATTGAAGTGTGTATAAAGAGAAACCTGCTACTCTTCAAAACGATGACACTTTTGTACATACTTTTCAAACAATGTTTTTTCTGCAACTTGGAAATATTTGACAAGTGTCAAAAACAATTTACAATTGCAGAAAAACAAAGTGGCTGCCATACAGCATAACATAGTTTCATCGTTCTCCCAGAAGGAGCCGCCGAAGGTAAAAGTAATGTAAGTATAACAAATTTAAACACCTGGAGCCAGTGAGTTAAGAAAAACTTTTAGATTTTCGAAACCTGCTCCTCATCAGGGAGCAAACCCACTTCCCGTCAAAATTTTATCATTTGGGTCTACTTTCAAAGAAAGCTTTGTCTACACCTTGGTTTTGTTTGACAGGTGACAAAAAAATTACAAAATATTGGAAAACGAAATGGCCGCCGTACAAACAACACCCTTTTTCATACAACCAAGTACCTAACTATTTTCTGACTACTGTTTACTAAATTCTAACAATTACAAAATAAATTTGTATAGTAAACAAATGCTAAGCCTGACTTATATTAACATTTAACTTTTAATTTGTTTAGGTTAATACCACAGTCTTGGCAAATCTTGACTACGTAACCTGACTTGATCTAGTGTTCTAGTAACTTAGAAATAAATATGCTCATGTACACCTACATTATAAAATTAATAAATATATAAACTACTTATTTTACACATTAAATTTAATTGAGGCTGCTTACCTGCTCAGACTGCAAAACGGACGACTGGGCGTACTTCTCTTCCAGATAGCGTTGTGACCGACTTTTTCTCGTTTTTGCGTGAGTCCAATGTGTGTTGACCTGGTGCCTCATGATTTGCAGAGTCGTGACTTACTTCTGTGCCTTCATTTTCGTTGTTCTCATAATTGCATAAAATGAATGCTGGTTTTAATCTGTCAATATATATTGTTGGAGGTTTATTGGCTATAACTCAATTTGGAAAAAAAAAACCATGATTTTCTAAGATTCACACGGTGGTGTCAACGGCTTCTTTACGGCATCAGTTGTCACATAGACGTAGTCACATTTCTTCATTTCCGGATGGACAAATGGTTTTTGCGTGGAACGTCGGTTTAACTATTGAGGACGCAGTGTGATCTAGCACATACTAACTCATTCGTACTTCTCTAAAGGGATTACTTGCGTTTTCTGCTCGAAAAAAAATCTGCAGGTATACTCATTTCGGTGGCACGTAAATCTGCAGGTATACTCATTTCGGTGGCACGTAAATCTGCAGGTATACTCATTTCGGTGGCACGTAAATCTGCAGGTATACTCATTTCGGTGGCACGTAAATCTGCAGGTATACTAATTTCGGTGGCACGTAAATCTGCAGGTATACTCATTTCGGTGGCACGTAAATCTGCAGGTATACTAATTTCGGTGGCACGTAAATCTGCAGGTATACTCATTTCGGTGGCACGTAAATCTGCAGGTATACTCATTTCGGTGGCACGTAAATCTGCAGGTATACTCATTTCGGTGGCACGTAAATCTTCGCAAAACTTATGTTATGTTTTCGTAGAGCAGCTCTGAATCCCAATAAGACTAATAGCAAGTTATTTGTGCACTACCAGTGTTTCCTCGAGCTGTTTTCATCGTCCTGTGCCAGCCAGCGTTCAACCAATCCGTTTAACTGTGGATTCATAGTCGTTGTCTTTTTAATCTCAGGTATTTTAACAAATTTGACTCGAACTGTCTTCCTTGATCTGTAGTAACAACTACAGGATAGCCAAAATGAGAAATCCATGTGTCGACAAAAACTTTGACTACTATATCCGCTGTTATTTCCGGTATTAGTACAGCTTCCGGCAATCCTGTTGCTTTGTCTATAAAAAGAAATAAAAATAATAATAAGAATAATAAAAACGTTTATTTGCCAAAAATAGATAAACGAGATAAGTTTACTTACGACCCCCATACTAGGCAAAGCTTGTCCTGTGAGGCTCAAAAACAGTGAACCAGTTGTTATTGTGTTAATGTATCTGTTATCTCCTGATACTTGCGAGGGGCCAACAACATCGAGATGAACATGTTCCAATCTAGATGTCGCAGAAAATCTCCTGAAGGCGTTTGTTGTGCCTCTGTACTTTTGATTAATGGCTTATTTCGCATGTCTTAACCCAAATCTCGACTTCTTTATGCCAACTTCAAATTTCCTTGTAGTTCTCACGCCCTGATAAGTCAAGCTGTGTAAAGTGTCGAACACTTGTTTTCTAAGTTGACTCGGCACTTAAAGTCTTGTATTTCCGATTGAGTTTTCACAGTACGATTTCCCTGAAGAAGCAAGTGAAATAACTTTCCATTTTCAGTTATTTTTACACGTCAGCTGGCTTAAATCTGTGTCAATCTGCGTGTTATGAAGATCAGTTCAGCCGTTTGAGCATCATTAGCTCTTATCTAGGCGATGGAGGGATGTGGGCAACTTATACAGGTCTGATCGATCCCAAATTTGGTGCCCTGTTACTGTAATAATATATGCAAAACATATATAATATATGTAATAATATGCAAAACCGTGGTAACCTTGACCTGATGCTGCAGCATCTCCTGGAATATGCAGGATACCCAACTCTTTACCAACTTACAGCAAAGGCATCGTGTTTGGTATTCATTAAGTTTAAAAAGAATGAAATAAAACTTAAATATTTTTTAAAAAACCCCCGACAAAAAACCGCTAAAAAGTAAAAAATAATATGTCTTGGCCCTTTCAGTTTAACATAAGTTGTTATATTCTGATCTAAGAGTCGTCGCGTAGGGGGAGGGGGAGGGGGAGGGGGAGGGGGAGGGGGAGGGGGAGGGGGGGACCGCTCAGTTGTGAAATTAAAAGTAATCAATTGTAGTAAAGTAAAGCAGTTGTGTTCTGTTTTTATTTTGTTAACTTACATAGCGGCTCACATAACAACTCTTAGATCAGAATCACAACTTATATTAAACTTAAAGAGCCAAGACATATTATTTTCTACTTTTTAGCGATATTTTTGTCGGGGGTGTCTAAAATTTTTAATTTAATTTTTTGAAGGTTTTTTGTCGGGGGTTTTTATTCAATATTAAAAAGTAATGCATTTCTACTTCAGGACCTAGCTTGCAATACAGTTCCATAAGTCTCGTAAAACAGGTACTGAAGTAGAACTGTGTCACTTTGTAATATGGAAAAAAATACTATATGAAATTATTTTCAAAATTGCTTTCTTGGAAATAAATACAAATAAAAAAAAGCAAATAAATACTTATTTACTTACTTACTTGGGGTTAGATATGAGGATATCGCGTATCATTTGTGGTATTTTGTACCAAAAAAAATTAACCATATCGTATCTGGAGGAGCCCAAACTTGGTATGTTTTGCAAATTATTTTTGTTTTAATAAAAAAAACCATTGAAATGTAATGATGTATGTTTTTAGAATTGCCTCAAAAAGCCCTTTCATATGATACCATACGCGATAAGTGTCTGATTTTTTTTGTTTCCATACAAAAAAAATGATGACAGCACTCCCCTCATAAGGGATTTTTTTTAACTGCGGGTCAAAAAACTGGCTTTGACCTCTATTACGCGTGTGCCAAAAGGCTAAACATCTGTGCATCGATTTGAGATTTGTCTTTGGAATTGGGCTCGTGCGCCGGCGCCGCGCCGCGCCGTGCACGAACACAAACATTTGTTTAGTAGGTCACATGCCCAGGAGACTTTGCGCGTCGCGCGGTCACTCGGGTAATGATAAGTGTTCTGTGAATGAGGCTAGATACGCTCGCCATGGACCTTAACACTTAAGGACTCGCTACTGGGTCTAGTGGACCCAGTCCCTTGTATTTTGTTGAATTACTTAAAAATTATGAAGTTTGCGACGTTGCTGTTCTTAGTACCTTTCGACCATAGTATAAGACGGTAGATTACCATCTAAGGCTTAGATTCTAAGCTGTCAGTTAGCGCGCATAATAAAAAAGGAAAAATAATAATAATTATTATTATAAAAAAGAAAGTATATAATAATAATAATAAAAATATATAGTGTATATATATATAGTATAATAATAGTAGATAATAAGTATAGAAGATTTTGTTTGAAATAGATAGTTACAGAATTTATAACTATTAGTTTATGTTTAGTTAAAAAACTATGCCCAAATTCCTTCAATTTTTGTAATGACTATTTTATTCAGTAAAAACAATAAATATTTGTTCTTTATTTAATATTTGTTTACTTTTTGCACATTATTAACTATATCAAAAATACCAACCACTTTTATTGAGCAGTTTTGAAATAAACACGTGATATTGTAGTGGGTCCGATGTACCCGGTAGCGAGGGTTTGTGTTACAAATTTAAGCGCGGGTCCCTAAGTGTTAAGGGGGGAGCGGCCGCGCTGTGCGGTGGTGCATACCAATACATATACTTGGCTTACACTGTACTTCTGAATAGCAATCCTGACCGGGACCGTGACTACAACTTGACGTGTGGTCGACTGTACTTCACATTTTAACTATGACCATAACCATAAGTAAAAGAACTAAAAAGTATTTGATAAGAATTATAATTTTATTAATACCCAAAGAAAATTACGCATCCAAAGCTGACAATGACCGCATTGTAATTAATTAGTGAGGAGTGCGCACAGCTCGGCGCAGGCGCAGCCAGCTCGGCGCTCGCAAGGCGCGCGCGCTTCACTGAGCTCCACTCCTGTGGGAACGAAATGTGCTTTCTTGTGCAAATTAACACCAACTTCATTTAATAGCAAGACGCAATCTGATTATATTTGACCATGAGAATGTAAACCCCCGCGGAAGTTTCGCAATGCGTTGGCTCTCGTAGATGAAATTATAATTAAGCATTAAGCGTGCATGATTTAAATTTTTTGCATAACGATAGTCACCATAATGTGAGACAGAACGTAGAATGAAGAATGTCCATTACAATACATTTATCGAACATTTGCGTGTTGTTTCGCAACCTGACTGTACACATACGTTCAGCACACCCCGAGTGTTCCACTCAATTAATTAAGCTCACCTTCACTAGTACACCGTGTATTTATTCTGAAGGTGAGCGCTTTCTACTTAGCTATATCTTTCTAAAGAACAACGTGTTCATTTGTCTGTATAATTTTCTTTTAACATGTTATTATATAATGATGTAAATTAGCCGTAAGTTTTCCTAATAAATAAAATAAAAATATACTAAATAACTAAAGCGTGGCATAGTAACCATATGTGTACAAACGTTTTTTTGGGAATCTCGCACATACAAGTATATCTCGAAACAAACCAGGGCCTCCGACAAATTGTAGCAAAAGCGCACCAGAAGTTGAATCCCAGGAGATTAACATTCAATAGTAACTTATAAAAACTCTTATCATGAACAAATACTTAGCCTATGAAGCAAAATAACATCAGTAATCAGTTGTGGAGACGATGGCTACATTGGCGCACGGCGCGGCGTAGCGATCTAATAATGTTACATATCTGCTTTACTTCTCTAGTAATAGGGTGGCAAGTGATCGGTGTCCCGCCGCCCGCAGAGGCCGCAGTCGCCGCAGTCGCCGCAGTCGCCGCAGCCGCCGGGAGAGGCGCAAATCGCCCTGTATAAACTTAATATCGACAAATTGCGCCCTCGAGGCGAGCGGCGAAGCAGGTGGGGGGCGGGCAAATATCTGCAGCTTTTATTGCGATGATTCCTCGCAGGCTCGCAGGCCGTCATACAAACATTATTGAGTTACGGACCACAGGGCTGCCACTCGCTCCGGAGATATTATTATATATTATACGGAGCTATTCTCTATACAATGACTAAAAGGAACTTACTTTTAATAATGTATTAAATGTGGCAGTTGAATGTTCAATCGCAAGGGCCAGTGCCAGTGTGCTCACTGCTCACTGCTCAGTGCTCACTGCTCGTTGTGAAAGAGTTCAAGAAACAAAATAAAATAATGTACGTATTTGTTGCAGGTCTGTAAACCTAGCAGTGACACCGTCTCGCAATGTAATTTGTTGCTCAGAAATTACTCGAGCAACCAAATTCTCATTAGGGCAACTAATTAAATTAAATAAGCACTAAATTTATATATAAATATTGTTTCTTGAATAACAACCGAGCAACAAATGACAATGCCAGACGGTGCCAGCACGGTGCCAGCACGGTGCCAACGTTAGCTTTACAGACGTGTTTATTGCTTGCTTTTCATTTAGGTAAGTAATAATATTTTATGTACCTAACTTCGTTATAACTGGATTAACTGATAACGGGCGTTAATAGCAACGACACAGTATATCTATACTCATGTCGCTGTATCAAAATTATTTAAAATTAAATTAATTACTTATTCAAACTATTATAAATTTAGACATTATTTTACCGAAGAACTTATCTTTAATCAGTGCAGATTAACGTATACGTTGTTAATTTTTCACATACAAAAAATAGTGGCAATGAACCAAACAAAACTGCACAGAGAGTATGTAGGTATGTATGTAGAATGTAAGTAAACGTTGCCGAACTACAATAAAAACCGACTTCAAATTGAAATTCACTCAAAAGTATGAAATAGTATTAATATATTTAGATACACGACATTAACCAACAATAACGAAATGAAAGGTAGGTACGAATTAAATTAGAGGGCTAAAATTTTTTTGAGGTCGGTGCAATGCCATCGAATCTAAAACATTTGATATAAGTAGCTGTGTGCTGGTAACGACCTCAAAAATAAAGTTGGGCCCCTAATTTAATTCGTACCTACCTTTGATTTAGTTATTGTTGGTTAATGTCGTGTATCTAAGTATATTAATATTATTCCATATTTTTGAGTGAATATCATTTTGAAGTCGGTTTTTAAGTTTTTTAAACTTTTATTTTTTGAAGTCGATTTTAAAGTTTTTTAAACTTTTATTTTTATTTTATTTATTTTTAGTGATTTAGTAATGCTATCTATCTAACAACGTTATACCCAATCACCCACTCGCCAATAAGAACCAAGAAATCATAAAGCATGTGTTTCATTAACAGATACATATTCCTGTAGCTTCCATCATCATCTTAACAGGATGTAAGTAAGTTAAGGAGTTAAATCTTCCATTATCAGCTCATCTGAATAACCTGAAAGAATACTACTTTCGGTCTTTACTTATGTATCTACGCAAAATATTTGAAGAATTATTCTCAAACTCCTAACCGTTAAGGAGTTGTACCTTCCTTCATCAGCTCAACAACATGAGATGATGACTAATAGATTCCAAAACTTGAATAGTTTTAGGAAATACTTGCAACACGTAATATGTGTCTTTAAAATTTGAGGGTTGTTCTCGATTTCACTAAGATCACATCATCAAATCCTCACTTGGTGACAATGGGAACCCCTCGGGAGTATACTCATTCGCATAAAAAAATAATTTTGAAAATCAATTCACAATCGGCGGAGATATCGCGTAAAAAACATACAGTCGAATTGAGAACCTCCTCCTTTTTGAAGTCGGTTGAAAACATAACCAACAATGAAAAGGTGAATCGAATAAATGGGAATACTCCCGGTAGCTAACCCCGCACCGGTCGTCGGCCGTGGAGTCGGTTTAAAATGTAATTAGACGGGAGGCAGGGTAACGCCGCGTGTTTGCTCTCCGCGTGAACACAACGAAAACGAATGACTGCTGGGGGAGAGGCGGCTGCGAGAGGCGGGGGGGGGGGGGGGGGTCCACAAGCAAACCGAACCAAGTCAAAGACCTAATGTAATACGCTACCGTAACGATAGGCCCATCATCGATGAAAATGGGACCATTTCGTCGAAGAGTCCAAGTGCAGCCCATGTCTGTTGGCTATCTAACCTCGTTGGTTATCAGTGTCCACAAGCGGCGGGTAGTCTACTAGAGTCACAGAGTAAGTCATATGAGAGCTAAAATATTTGGAAGGCCAGGTCCAGAGGCAGATGTGCGCGGACCAAGGGATGGCAACTTTACTCGGCTGTCGCACAAAAAGTGACGCCTCTGCGACACGGGCACACGGCGCGGGAGCTGTTCGGCTGTTCGCTTTGATACAAACATTTAATTACGTGTTCTTTGAAAGGTGTGGAATAAGGCTTGCTATGTCACTTACATTTAATTCAGATTTTTGTTCCTTCAACATTAGTAAGCCCTTGGCATTGGCATCATCTCACCTGATCGTGGGTGACGAAGGTGATGCTTTATTTCTATCGAAAACTGCGCGCTTGCAGTTTGTGTATTGGTACCAACTAGCAACTGTACCAATAACCAGTGCAGCAGCGTGCGGCGTGCGGCGTGCGGCGTGCGGCGTGCGGCGTGCGGCGTGCGGCGTGCGGCGTGCGGCGTGCGGGCGCCAAGCAGACAACTTCACTATCTGGTGAGTAGGTACACTAACACTGAAAAGGCACTTTAAAACAATTAATAGAACTTCATCATACACGCATCAAAAGTGTGTAGGGAGGGATCGAGTACGTTTTAGAGTATTGCTGCAATTGAGATTTATAATATTTTTTTAATTTCAATTAATTTATTAACACCGATAATTAATTTTTCTTTACAATAACAAATTAGAAAATCTCAAATTTTCGTTAGTTTTTGCCATTTAATTGAAGCCTTTACCTGGGTTAATTCCCGCAACATGCAAAAACTGCAATGTTTCAATATTTTTACAAAACATACGGGAACGCTGTTAACCGTAACATAGTAATAAAAGTAAAAAGGCGATTTAAACGACTACATTTGAAAAAAATAAAGTACATATTTTTTAATTCAAAAAAATTACTTGATCCTTAGACAAATTTGAGCAGTGTATAATTATTTGTGAAAACTTGAAAAAATACATTCCACAGATTTATTATTGATAGTTATGTAGGTATAACTTCTTAAGCAAGAAAATTTTTAATTTACTTATTTTTATTTTTTAAGGAATAGTAGGTATAACTTCTTAAGCAAGAAAATTTTTAATTTACTTATTTTTATTAAAGGTTTATGTAGTAAAAAGCAAATAAGCGGGATTTTACAAAATTTCCGCCTTCACGAACTAGCTGGGCTTACGGACGCAGGTTTGAGCTGGGCGGACGTACGCAGGCATGAGCTGGTCGGACGTACGCAGGCATGAGCTGGGCGGAGGTACGCAGGCATGAGCTAGGCGGAGGTACGCAGGCATGAGCTTGGTGGACGTACGCAGGCATGAGCTTGGTGAACGTACGCAGGCATGAGCTGGGCTTACGGACGCAGGCATGAGCTGGGCGGACGTACGCAGGCATGAGCTGCGCGGAGGTACGCAGGCATGAGCTTGGTGGACGTATGCAAGCATGAGCTTGATGGACGTACGCAGGCATGAGCTGGGCTTACAGACGCATGTATGAGCTGGGCGGACGTACGCAGGCATGAGGTGGTCGGACGTACGCAGGCATGAGCTGGGTGGAGGTACGCAGGCATGAGCTTGGTGGACGTACGCAGGCATGAGCTGGTCGGACGTACGCAGGCATGAGCTGGGCAAAGGTATGCAGGCATGAGCTGGGCGGACGTAAACAGGTATGAGCTCGGCGGACGAACGCAGGCATGAGCTTAGTGGACGTACGCAGGCATGAGCTGGTTGGACGTACGCAGGCATAAGCTGTTCGGACGTACGCAGGCATGAGCTGGGCGGAGGTACGCAGGCATGAGCTGGGCGGAGGTACGCAGGCATGAGCTTGGTGGACCTACGCAGGCATGAGCTGTTCGGACGTACGCAGGCATGAGCTGGGCGGAGGTACGCAGGCATGAGCTGGGCGGAGGTACGCAGGCATGAGCTTGGTGGACCTACGCAGGCATGAGCTGGTCGGACGTACGCAGGCATGAGCTGGGCGGACGTAGGCAGGCAAACAGAAACAGTACGGTAACGTCAAAACAATCAAATAAAAAAAAAAGAGCTGACTCAAAAAAAGCTACCACCGAGAGGGAGGCCTGCCTACACTACGCTTTCCGGTGCGTGATCGCCACTCGAGAACTTTACTGCCCCAACGGCCATCTGTTTTACGAGCAATGTGCCCCGCCCACTGCCACTTAAGTTTAGCAATTCTGAGAGCTATGTCGGTTACTTTGGTTCTCCTACTAACAAACAAAGAACGGCCCCTAGACCCCGGCGGCCGCGGCCCCGCTCTCCTGGCTCCGGGCTCCGGTAGCGGTCAAGGTAACGGCGGGGCAAGGGGTGCGAAGAATATTATCCTCGGCAGATGCCAGGCTACCAAAACAAAAGACCTCTAGACATGGTCGCTTACTAATGGCCTCATAAGAGGGCTCAAGGTCACCCAAAGGGCAATGGAGCGTATAGCACGCTCGGAGTGTCTCTGCGTGATCGAATCAGAAACGAGGAAATGTCGTGTATTTATTTATAATAATACTATTTCATACTTTTAAGTGAATTTTATTTTGAAGTCGGTTTTTAGTTATTTTAAAACTGAATTTTTTATTTTTTATTTTTAGTGATAATGCTCACTATCTAACAACGTTAAACCCAATCAATCACCTACTCGCCAATATGATTCATCAAATCACAATGCATGTGTTTCATTTACAGATACAGAGCCCTGTGGCTTCCAACATCATCTCCGCAGCATGAAAGTTAAGGAGTAAAATCTTCCATCATCAGCTCATCTGAATAACCTGAAAGAATACAACTGTCGGTCTATGCGTAACTACGTATCTATCTACGTATAATATTTAAAGAGTTATCCTCCAACTCCTAACCGTTAAGGAGTTGTACCTTCCTTTATAAGCTCATCAACATGAGATGATGACTACCAGACGCAAATACTTTAATAGCTTTAGAAAAAACACGTAATACGTGCCTATAAAATTTGAGGGTTGCCTTCGATTTCCTTGGTATCTCATTATCAGATCCTGACGTGGTGACAATGGGACCCCCTCGGGAGTATACTCTTTCGAATAAAAAAAGAAGATTTAAAATCGGTTCAGAATTTGCGGAAATATCGCGTAACAAACATACAAAAAAAACAACATACAGTCGAATTGAGAACCTCCTCCTTTTGAAATATTAATCTTTCCTCCTTTTCCGAGGGGGTCCCATTGTCACCAAGTCAGGATCTGATGATGGGATCCCAGGGAAATCGAGGGCAACCCTCAAATTTTATAGGCACGTTTTACGTGTTTATTGTGTTTTCTAAAATAATGAAAGTATTTTCGTCTGGTAGTCATCATCTCATGTTGATAAGCTGATGAAGGAAGGTACAACTCCTTAACGATTAGGAGTTGGAAGATAATTCTTCAAATATTTTACGTAGATACGTACGTACGTATATATTCTTTGAGGTTATTCAGATGAGTAAGTAAGTAAGTAAGTAAGTAAATATACTTTATTGCAAGCCACAAAAACAATACAGGACTTATAATTTGTAAGAAAACATAGAGTGCAAGGCGGCCTTATCGCTTTAAGCGATTTCTACCAGGCAACCTTAAGTTAGGGATTGAAAGACAGGTAAACTTGTACAGGATGGCAGCAAATGAGCTAATGATGGAAGTTTTAACTCCTTAACTTTCATGCTGTTGAGATGATGATGGAAGCCACAGGAATCTGTATCTGATGGTGATGAAACACATGTATTATGATTTGAGCGAGTGGGTGATTGGGTTTAACGTTATTAGATAAATAGCATTATCACTAAAAATAAATAAAATAAAAATGAAAGTTTAAAAAACTAAAAACCGACTTCAAAATGAAATTCACTCAAAAGTATGAAATAATATTAATATACTTAAATACACGACATTAACCAACAATAACGAAATCAAAGGTGGGTACGAATTAAATTAGGCGCCTAAAAATTTTTTTGAGGTCGATGTCAGCAATGCTATCGAATCTAAAACATTTGATACGTAAGTAGCTGTGTGCTGGTATCGACCTCAAAAATAAATTTAGGCACCTAATTTAATTCGTACCCATCTTTGATTTCGTTATTGTTGGTTAATGTCGTGTATTTAAGTATATTAATATTATTTCATACTTTTGAGTGAATTTCATTTTAAAGTCGGTTTTTAGTTTTTTAAACTTTCATTTTTATTAGAGGTTTTACATTGTAAGTGCCGCGCTTCATTTCATCGTGTTTACATCAGAAACTCCACGCTTCATGTTGGTGCCGTGCGCTGTCTTGTGGTGAAATCTGCGCGCGTTGTTTGTTTCAAACTAACGCATTGGACGCCTTGCGCTTCATGCAGGTGCGTTTGGTAACTCTCGGGTGTCGCCTTGTCGCCGTGTCGCCGTGTCGCTGTGTCGCTGTGTCGCCGTGTCGCCGTGTCGCCGTGTCGCGCGAGACACCGTGTCGCACATTGTTTTCTACTGCTGGCGCTACCTATCCAAGTAGCTGTAGTGTAAACTATTTGGTAAGGTCAAAGATGACCTGTTTTCACTGATAAATAAAGTTGCACCACATTTTTTGTATTAAGTTGTGTACACGTCTGTACACGTCTGCCATCTCAGTCAAAACATTCTTCTTTCCCGGGTCTGATGGAAGAAATTTCTGTAGAAATAAGCTGTACCCTTTGTATGACCTTAATATTTAAAATCTGTATTTCATGTATCCTGTGTACAATAAACTATATAAATAAATAAATAACATTTGTTGTCGAACGAAGGCGAACCTCGCGGCGAAGGAAATCCGCGACATATTGTAATGCGTAATTTATCTTGTTCTTGTGTATATACAGGGTGATTACGGGGTCGTGAAGCAAGAAAGAAGCATTTAACTTACTTTCTCCTAAGGATCACGATAGGTTAGGACTAACAGTACACCAGCGACTTTTACTTTTAGTCAGCAAAAAAACTGCGATAATTCGAGATCATGGTCACCCTACTATTAATAAAAATTAATAAAAAGTTGTAATTAAAAAAATGGTTGGGATCACGACCCCGAAATCATCCTGTATACGAGTATGTACATATAATAGCCGTGGTCCCGAGCCATTATTTTTGATTACGATAGAGCTTGCGACCACGGCTATTACCCCAGATGAAGGGATAAATAAAGGCTATGATTTCAGGCGGGAAACTCTTGCTTTCGTACTTTTCCGTAGTCGGGTTTTAGTTTTTATTAATAACGCCCCCCCACCCCCCCACCCCCACCTCGCCACCCGCGGCCGCGTGTCGCGACTCGTGTCGCTTGATCGTAGCGCGCGTACATTGGGCCTTCTCCATTTATCGCTTGTGATGCCATTTGCCAAGAAATTACAAATATTTGCTTATGTAATGTATATATATTTAGAATTTGCTCTTCAAGATCTTTCTTTTGATACCAAACATGATTTAAGTATATAAAAAAAAATTTTTGTTGTTTAATTCACCTAATAAATACGCCATGTTGATTGTTTTTAAATTATATATAATAAATAACACGCGAAGTGATCGCACGAATCCAAAAACACCACATTTGTCAAGATCAATTAAGTGATTCAGGAAATACAAGGGAACAGATGAACATCCATAAATACGTACATACATACATCATCATATCAGCCACAAATCGTCCACTGCTGGACAAAGGCCTCCCCCAAGGATTTCCACGACGACCGGTCCTGCGCTGCCCGCATCCATCGGCTTCCCGCGTCCTTCACCAGGTCATCGGTCCACCGCGTGGGAGGCCTACCTACGCTACGTTTTCCGGTGCGCTGTCGCCACTCGAGATTTTTACTGCCCCATCGGCCATCTGTTCTACGAGCTATGTGTCCTGCCCACTGCCACTTCAGTTTAGCGATTCTGTGAGCTATGTCGGTTACTTTAGTTCTCCTGCGGATCTCCTCGTTTCTGATTCGATCACGCAGAGAAACTCCGACCATAGCACGCTCCATTGCCCTTTGGGTGACCTTGAGCCTTCTTATGAGGCCCATAGTAAGCGACCATGCCTCAGTTCCGTAAGTCATCATTGGCAACACACACTGGTCAAAGACCTTAGTCTTGAGACACTGCGGTATTTGGGACGTGAAGATATTGCGAAGCTTCCCGAACGCTGCCCAGCCGAGTTGGATTCGTCGATTGATCTCTTTCTTGAATTTGGAACTACCTAGCTGGACTGTTTGTCCCAGGTATACATATTCGTCAACAACTTCCAGTGTAGAGTCTCCAACCTTTAGAGGAGTGGGTGCGACACGGACATTTAACATTATTTTCGTCTTGTCCATGTTCATTTTAAGACCCACTTGTTGAGAGACCTTACTGAGGCCATCGAGCATTGTGCTTAGGTCTTCCATAGTCTCAGCCATGACCACGATATCGTCAGCGAATCGGAGGTGGGATATGTACTCGCCGTTGATATTGATGCCGAGTCCACCCCAGTCCAGAAGCTTAAAAACATCTTCCAGGGCGGTGGTGAACAGTTTCGGAGATATAACGTCTCCCTGTCTCACCCCTCGCTGCAACTGGATAGGTTTCGAGTTCTGGTCCTGGAGGCGAACCGACATGGTGGCGTTTTCATACAGACACTTCAACACCTCGATGTATCGATGGTCAATTTGGCACCGCTGGAGAGACTGTAGCACAGCCCAGGTTTCGACTGAATCAAAGGCCTTCTCATAGTCCACAAACGCCAAGCATAGTGGCTGATTGTACTCTTCGGTCTTCTGTATAATCTGCCGCAGCGTATGTATGTGGTCTATGGTACTAAAGCCATTTCGGATATCGGCTTGTTCGGGAGGCTGGAAGTCGTCAAACCTGCTTGCGAGACGATTCGTAATGACTCTCGAAAACAGCTTGTAGACATGGCTCAGAAGTGAGATGGGTCTGTAGTTCTTCAGCAGGGTGTTGTCACCCTTTTTGAAGAAAAGCACGACCACACTTCTGTGCCATGCCTTAGGCGTTTGTCCCTCGAGTATAACGGAATTAAATAACTTCTGAAGAGCTTTTAGTACCGGTGATCCACCTGCTGTCAGAAGTTCAGCCGTAATTCCATCATCACCCGGTGCCTTGTTGTTCTTGAGCTGTTTGAGAGCCATTCTAATCTCGTACAGGCTGACGTCCGGGATATCTTTGGTATAGTGTCGGGTTAGTCTGGCTCTTGGGTCTTCAGCCAGATCTCTGACAGGCAAACGTGTGGTCTTGTACAATTGTCCATAGAACTTCTCAACTTCTTCCAGCAACTCAGTCTTAGACGATATGGTCCTGCCGTCCTCAGTCTTCAGCTTGGTCAGTTGGCTTTGTCCAACAGACAGATCTCTCGCAACGACTTTTGAGCCTTTGTTGTGCTCAATCGCCTCTTTAATACAATTTGTATTATATTGGCGTAAATCGCGAGTTAGGGACTTAGAGATCTGCCTGTTTAGTTGCCGATACTGAGTAGCGTCTTCAGAGGACTGCAAAACCAATCTGCGTCTTTCTTCCATGAGGTTGCTGGTGAAGTCGGAGATTTTTTTGGTTCTGTTTGAACGGTGAGTTTTAAAAATCTTAGACCCGACCGTTTGAACAATTTCCACGAACCTGTCATTATAATCGTCCACATTCTCGCAAATGATTGTGCAACTCGAGCTGAAAGCTCTCGGGGTTTTGGAGCTGGATGGGCGCTGGTCGGAGCGCAGAATTCATCAGTCGACATCTTTCTAGCTTGGTCTATAGATTCAATGTGCCTCTGACCATCCGGTGATCGCTTCCTGTTTTGACTGAATTGATCACGGAGACATCATTGAATATTTGCCTCCTTGTCGACAAGATGAAGTCTATCTCGTTTTTTGTTACGCCATTGGGATGCAACCATGTCCACTTCCGCTGTTTTGACTTTTTGAAGAAGGATTTCATCATAAAGAGGCTCTCCTTCTCCATAAAGTCGGCCAGCATCTGGCCACGTGCATTTCTTACTCCATATCCAAATTGCCCCACTCTCAGCTCACCATCGCTTCGTTTGCCCAGTTTCGCGTTAAAGTCCCCCATAACAACGGTATATTGGGTCCTGTTGCTATGTAAGGCTGTAGAGATGTCCTCATACATAGTCTCTACCTCGTCGTCGGAGTGTTCCGTAGTCGGCGCGTATACCTGTATGACCTTCATCGAATACCGTTTGGTGATTCTGAGTATAAGGTATGCTACCCTTGTCGAAACGCTCACGATTTGGACCACATTGTTAATGAGGGACTTGTGGACGAGAAACCCGACACCACCCTGGGACTGTTGGTCGCCCTCCCGGAAATAGAGCAGGTTTCCGGATTTAAGGATCATGGTGTCCTCTCCCTCTCTTCGGACTTCACATAAACCTACGATATCCCACCGTAACCTGCTCAATACTTCTTCGAGTTCTGTAAGTTTCTCGTCAGTCCGCAGTGTGCGCGTGTTGTAAGTTGCCAGGGTCAAAGGTCGTTGGGTTTGGTAGCCTGGCATCTGCCGGGGATTTTTCGCGCCCCCTACCCTGCCGTTACCATGACTGCTACCGGAGCCAGGAATAGCGAAGCCGCCGGGGACTAGGGGCCGTTTTCTGGGTGTGGAATTCATTGGGGGGGTTTTGCCGTAATCGCCACGCTTGGCAGGCGGGTTGGCGATCGCAGTTTGATTGCAGGTGTGTTGCAATGCACGGAAAGACGCTGCTGCCCATCCTCCGGTTTTAAGTCCCTTAGTCGCCTCTTACGACACCCATTGGAAGAGATGGGATGGTCCTATTCTTAGCCGGGAGCCATACGGATACATACATAGAATGTCAAAAACATAACCCTCCTTTTTTCGTAGGCGGGTAAAAAAGAAAAGGTGACTGACTGGTAATCAACACACAGCCTAAACAACAGAACGTATTTCGCTAAAATTTGGAATACAGATAGCAATAAGGACGTGGGCATTAGCTAAGAAAGGATTTTGGGAAATTCTTACAGAGCGGCAAAAACGGGATCTGCGCAGGCGAAGCTGTGGGCCCCCACTAGTACTCGTATAAATTTGTACCTCCGGTACTATATATTAGCACATATTAGCATGTTGTATCGTGAACACTCATTATCAGTCTAATAATGATTGATTTCGTGCAATATGCTGTCGACACGCGATAGCGCGGTGAACGCCGCGTTACAAGCGATTCACTAATACTCTCTTTCTTATCGTGCGCCACAATTACCTGCCGCCCCGCCGCCGTGTATCCCTTCACTGATCCCTTCTGATCGGGGTGTATTAATTTACCTTATCTTATCTATCACAATCGTGTGAACGAGCTGGTGGTCGCTGGTGGTCGCTCGCGCCCGCGCTGGTTACTGCTCATTGAACAATAATCCACGAGCTATCTATTCGTGTCTCAGCGGAGTTCGAAGGTACCCTACGACTGCTAATTTCTCCCACTGGACTACCGATAGTCGATGGGACAGAGTTCAAAATGCTTTACATTATTTATTATTGATTCAAGATTCAAGGTATTTATTCAAAATAGGTGCAAATTACACTCTTTCTGATAGTCAAAATTAATAATAACATAATTTCATTTGTGAAAAATCAAGAAATAAACAATTATTAATTAGTTAATAATGACAAAATTATATCCTTGAAATAAACCAGAATGAAAACAATATGACACGAAAAGTTATATTATTGAATGTCATTGAAACCTTTGACAAGAGTAGGCTAGTTCACGCGGACAGCACCCGGTCACGAGTATAATGCGAGAGTCAGCCATCGCTCCCATCAACCATATTAGAGGGAAAGGAACGACCTGGCTCCCGATGCGCCATCATCCGCACAAACATTTAAGCGAGCAAGCACCACTCATGTCAATGATAAGATAAAAATATTAATTAAAAGAAGTACTAGACTTATCATGTCTTGTCGCTTCCATGTCAATTCTTAGGTTGTTTATCATTTTATTACTATTAAACATGATTAGTAGTGTTGATAGAAGAAACACTGTCAACCCATACATTTTTGTCATTAAAATATTCGGATGTCTTATAACAACCTTTTTAGAGTTATTTTGACACAATTTTTAAACTGTTTTTCTGACAAATTTAAGACATCATCGGGTAATTTGTTATACATGAGTGAGCATTGTCCCACAAAGGACTTATTAATTTTGCTAAGTCTGGTATAAGTTACTTGAAGTTTATTCCTATTCCGAAGATTACGCCTGTGCCTATCACTATTCAGTGAAAAGAGATGCAGATTTTTACGTACATACATTATATTTTCATAAATATATTGACAGGGGAAAGTCATTACATTAATATCTTTGAACTCATCTTGGAGCGACTCACGAGAACGCATTCCATAAATCGCGCGAACCGCTTTTTTTTGTAGAAAAAATATGGTATTTATATCAGCTGCATGTCCCCACAAAAGTATTCCTTAGGACATAATACTATGGAAGTAGCTGAAATATATCAGTCTTGCGGTGTCTATATCTGTAAGGAGCCTGATTTTTTTTGACTGCGTATGCGGCTGAGCTAAGCCTGCCAGCTAGTGTTTCTATATGCGGGCCCCATTGTAGCCTTGAATCTACAGTTAATCCTAGAAACACGCTTTGATTTACAAATTCTAATACATTACCAGCTAAGGATACATTGTTGTTTACTTCAATAACATTAGGTAATGTGAATTTAATACATTTGGTCTTTTTTGCGTTTAAGACTAAGTTATTTATGGTAAACCAATTGTATACTTTTGAAAGAGTGTCGTTTACTTCATCAGACATATCAGTTTTTCTGTCAACCTTAAAAACTAGTGATGTATCATCCGCAAAAAACACAATTTTCGACAACGATTCAACCATGAATGGTAGATCATTAATAATATAAACTAAAAAAAGGAATGGTCCTAAAATAGAACCTCGAGGCACACCCATCTTAACCCGAGAACCCATTGATTTCTTACCATTTATTTGTACTTTTTGTGTCCTATTTACTAAATATGATTCTAAAAGATCTATAGCCTTAATTTTAACACCGTAATGGTCCAGTTTTACAAGCAGAGTTTTATGTTCCACACAATCGAATGCCTTTGACAATTCGCAGAAGATCCCTATCGCGTTTTGGGATTTCTCAAAAGCATCATATATTTTTTTAATGAGTTCAACTCCCGCGTCCGTTGCGGAACGCCCTTTTGTAAAGCCAAACTGCAGGTTATGAAGCAATTTATTAATGTTAAAGTGAGTCAACATTTGATTTAATATATTTTTTTCAAAAAACTTACTCAAAACTGGTAGCACAGAAACAGGCCTATAATTACTAGGGTCTTTCTTTTCTCCGGACTTGAAAAGTGGAACTACTTTACTAAATTTCATGAGGTCCGGAAACACTCTAGTATCAATACAAGTGTTGAATAGATCGGCCAAGTAAGGGGCTAAAGTTTCAATTACGGACTTCATTAAATTAACAGACATGCCCCAAAGATCCTCAGTATTTTTTAGTTTTAACAACTTAAAAGCTTTTACAATTGTGTGTGGATTAACTTTTCTAAATGTAAAGTCTTCTTCGCACTTTGGTACTTTTTCAAAAAGTAATTGATTTGCGAGAACAGGCGACGAGTCGAGGCTCTCGGTTATTTTGAGTGGAACATTTGTAAAGAAAGATTCAAATTCTTCTGTTACCTCCGAGGTTTCAGAAATGAAATCACGATCAGTTTGCAAGACATATTGTTTCTCTCGCGGTTTCGTTTTCCCCGTCTCTTTATTAATTATGTTCCAAATAGCTTTTATTTTATTTTCAGAATATTTAATTTTCTTAGAGATGAAGTTGACTTTAGCTGCCAAACAAACTCTTTTAAATAATTTTTAACGTACTCAACAAATAATTATAATTTAGAAACTTCTTGTGTACTGTACTAACTGGTGGCGATAAATGTATTGTGGTGATTACGATTACGATATCTATCTGTCAAATACTGTATTTTACATTATTCTAATCATAAATGCATTGAAATATGTTTACTGAATGTATTCGAAAATAACTAACCAAGCGGCTTAAAAAAAGTTACTGAACATGGTAGAATACTTTTTAAAATTTTGGTCTGTTTGTTCGTCTATCTGTTTTAAGGCGCATTACGCAAAAACTACTGAACGGATTTTCATGAAACTTCGTATAGTTACAGCTAAGGTATATAAGGTCTAACAAAATTAGCTGAAACTACTTTAACTGGTGCCTCTACCCATGAAACTGAACAACTTTCCCCATGGAACCCATAGTCAAATCGCAAAAAAATTGGCTCTCCCATACTAACTCGATCAGCTGATCAGCCAACTTAGTATGAAAAGTTCAATTTTTTTTGAGATTTGACTATGGGTTCCATGGGGAAAGTTGTTCAGTTTCATGGGTTGAAGCACCAATCCTAACTAAAATTATAAATGTAAAAATGTGTTTGTTACCTCTTTACGATTACACACTTTAACCAACATTTGACTAAACTTGGCGCGCAGGTAGCCAGCGTCATCACGAGTCATGACTCATGAGGCAGTACATTAGCTACTTTTAATCCCGTGAAATAGTTTTATTTATCTATTAGCTCAGTTAGCTATAGCACGCGTAGCTACCTACTCGTAACTCGTACCTAACTACTACATGTCACCTGCCTGCTTGTCTACGAAGGACACTGTCGACAGAACGTGACGATGTCTGGCAGCTCCTGCTACTGATTACCACAAAACACAGCGTTTTGTGATTAACTGATAAGAAGCTAATAAATATAGAGTGTACCTAGAGAGCCGGGCAGTCAAAATACATTTTTTTATTATCACCTCATTTAACGATAATCTGTGGTGCTTCACATTGCCGCAGACAACCAAATATGATCAATAAATTGCAATAATACGATAACGATAAGAGCGGTAGGTATGGTAATGATAATGTAATGAGGTCGTATCACCCCTGCGCCCACCCCCCTGGGCCTGCCCGCGAGCCGCCCATGTGATTAATTATTATTAAACATCAAAAACATTATTAATGATTTAGTGAATTAAAAAGTTATGAGATCTCCAACCCCCTACCTCAGCTCTGATTTGTGATAGGCATCATAGCCTTCGAGGCCAAAGCTACATAATTGATACTTGGTGTGTTTGATAACCCTACCAAGAACATTTTATCCTGAAAATTTCAGCTTTCTAGGATCGTCTTGATATAAGTTCACGGTTGGAAAATACGACGAAACCATGTAAATAGTCTTTATTCATTCTGCTGAGGAGCAGTCTGTCAGACGTGATTTAGGTATCAAATTGTTAAGAAAAGGATACACATTTATGTAAATAGGTATATATATGTAAGTATTATATAGTAGTATTGTAAAAAATTGGCTAGGGTAAATTAAATATAATAAAACTCGTAATTACCAACATAGTTAGCCTTGTTTAATAACCAAGTTTTCTAGGAACTTTTGACATAGCTATTTTAAAAAAATCTTAATAAATTAGAAAACATAAAATCAACAAAATTAACATAATTTCCCTTCTTCTGGCATAAACTTAGACACAGAAAAATAATAACAAAAATCGTTAAAGTATCTTTTTTTTAAATCAGTCTTAAAGTTGAGCAAGTGGATCTGATTTCAAACGTTCCTGTCGGTCATCGATGTCATCTATTCATATACAATTGAGCAGAATGTTCAATCTGTATTTACACCACATCGTAATATTGTATGGCCTGTTCATCCGTCGCAAATACGCAATTCGAGTCAGAATCATTACACTAAAATACTGATGAGTAATATAATAATCCAAGAAAAAATCGAATTTTGGATGCATCAGTAGGTTTCTGCTCTTGTTTTGCGCAGTTCAAGAACTGTCGGCGATAGATTTTATAATTTATTAAGCTTCTTATTCGTGCAAGCTACCAATGTTTTGAATCATCTCATTATCGAGCAATTTTTCCAAAGCTTTTCATATCCAGGGCATTACATCTGATTAGCATTTGGTCTTGGAAAAGAAATAATGTTATGTGCTGGTGTTCGCAATGTCCTTGAGAAATCCATCTTAGCCTACAGAAATAATTTTTCAACGCGGTAAAAATCTCGACTTGACATTGTAGGCTCTCTCTCCGTGCCCCTCCCTTCATTTTGACGTTTGGGATCTCCACTCTCTTGGTTGCCCTCTCATTCGTAACTATTAGTTCGGCATCCCTAGTCTCATCTTCCAACCTCTCTTCTTCATCGGCAGATATTTAACTCTCTTCTTGAATCACATCTTCAATAACATAGTCTTTGTCTGCTACATCATCGCCGAAATCACTCAACTCGTGTTCTTTCTCTTCTAACCATCGTTGAATTTGGTGATCACTCCTTACTAAACTTGCAGTGGCCTTTCTTTTCCTAGTAGATCTAGCCTGTTCGCTCGCCTTCTAGAAACAATAACGGTTTTCTGAGCTGAACCTTTTTAAAAATATTTAGTTATATTTATTTTACTGACATAACGTAGAGGCACTAAGGTAAAGGGCAATGGAGCGTGCTATGCTCGGAGTTTCTCTGCGTGATCGAATCAGAAACGAGGAGATCCGCAGGAGGACTGAAGTAACCGACATAGCTCACAGAATCGCTAAACTGAAGTGGCAGTGGGCAGGGCAAATAGCTCGTAGAACAGATGGCCGAAGGGGCAGTAAATTTCTCGAGTGGCGACCGCGCACCGGAAAACGTAGCGTAGGCAGGCCTCCCACGCGGTGGACCGACGACCTGGTAAGATCGCGGGAAGCCGATGGATGCGGGCAGCGCAGGACCGGTCGTCGTGGGAATCCTTGATTTCCGTCTGATATGATGATGATAATGAACGTCTCTAAGACAGTATGAATATAATTAATTTACTGACGTGTCGTCTGTTAAACAGCATGAGATTGTAATTATTTTATTAATAAAAGGTCTATCAGATCCATCACTTATTATTATTACTGACCTTACCAGATTAAGACGAAAATTGTAGTAACTTACGTACATCTGGCTCGTGCATGTACTCGCAGTACAAGAGCCTCACACGCTTGGGTGGAGGTATGTTCCTTTGGCGCGCTCTGCAGCCGTAACGGCTTGATGGATTTGGATTGGTGTGCGAGGTGTCGTTAGATTCATCTCGATCCCGTGATTTTTACCCGACTGGCCAAAAGAGAGGGTTTAAGTTTTTATGCAGTCGGGTTTTTTATTTTTGAGTTCTTTTACTATCACATCATCATTACAGCTCATATGCGTCCCCACCGAGGGGCTCGAGCCTACCCTGAATCAGGGCGATTAGGCCTTAGTCGACCACGCGGGCCCAGTGCGGGTTGGTCGACTTCACACACAACCCTCGAGTTTCTTCGCAGGCGTGTGCAGGTTTCCTCACGATGTTTTCCTTCACCGTTAAAGCAATCGGTAAGTATGTACGTAAGTTTTTGAAAAACTCATTGGTACATTGGCCGTCCAGATTTGAACCCGGTACCTCTGGTTAGATGGACCGAGTCGTTACCGGTTGAGCCACCGACGCTTTTTACTATCACATCACATCAGCTCATATACGTCCCCCTCGAGGGGTCGAACCTACCCTGAATTAGGGCGATCGGGCCTTAGTCAACCACGCAGGCCCAGTGCGGGTTGGTCGACTTCACACACAACTTTCGAGTTTCTTCGCAGGCGTGCGCAGGTTTCCTCACGATGTTTTCCTTTACTGTATAAGAGCGTCGGATAAACGTACATATGTAATCGAAATATGACTAGCAGTCCAATACCGGATTCCTATTGAAGCGGAGTCGCCTAGCTGCGGAGCGCGGGAATGCAACAAGTACAAGTACAACCCGCGCTACTGTTGCTGTTTATTTTTCGATCGATCTTGTGAAGTGCAGCACGTGATCAAACGTAACCCTTGGTAAGCGCATTTATTTTTGTGAAAAGGGTAACCTAATGATATGTTCAATAATGCTATTGCGTTGTAATTGGTCGGATCCCGGATCCCGGCTTGGCGCGGTGGATCCGTCGGAGAGCGTAAACCGCTTACGTGTAGCGAGCGCTCGTTACTACGGCTCAGCGCCAAACGTTACGGGCACTCGCACAGAGGGCGCGCTCGGGTCCGCCGCCGCGCACATGCAAATGTTTCACCTCCAGGGTGATACACAATATTTTGACAATATTAGGTTCGCGTGCGCGACGCATGAGAACAAAACTGGTTCTATAATTGATACTCGTGTCATCCGTATGTGTGCGTGCGACCGTTTGCGCATTACTAACTGATCGGAATATCTTCACCAGGTTGGTAGGATACCTGTTCATTTATACTGTGTGCGGCGCGGACCGAATCGCGCGCGCTAATCTGCAGAGCGAGCGAAGAACGCCCAAGTCGTTAGTACTAATATATATACTGTGCCCAAGTATAAGCACAGTATATATATTAGTACTAACGTACAGTATGGACACTCCCTGCCGCTCTCTAGATTCGACCTCACCCTCCCCGTCACTCAGATTGGCTGTAGATTGAGTACCAAACGTAAAGGACGAGCTACGCAAGCACTTTTATTCACTATATTCACTTTGCGCGCCGCTGTGATTTCTTTCACAAGCATAAAAACCAACCAGTTACCGAACGTAAAGGCCCAACTGAACTCTTTTTTTTCATACTTGTCTTATGTTGTAAACAACCACCGCTCGAACAAAAAACCATTTTCCAAATACACCATACACATTATGAGACTATAAAACATTGTAAATGGTAACTGCGACGTGGACGTATGAATTAACACTGAAAACTGCTATTATTTTATACATCTTTTAACAATTTTTCCATAAAATTGCGAAATTGATAAAGGATTTTGTCACATATTAGTGTAGAGATGGGATGAAGTGAATGAGTGAATGAATGATTTTGAACTGTTGTTGCGAGGTAAAAATTGGGTCATCTTTGGGCTCAACTGTACAATAGGGTACATCGATTTGGCAGCCCGCGATTTTTTGGTAAGAGATAGGCTTTAGCTGAACATTCATACCAAATTTCAAGGTTAGGAAACCAGCGGTTTTTGAGTTATGAATTTTTGAAAATTGTACTTTTAGGTACTCTTTGGTCTTTGTTTTGTGAGTTTATGTAGGACCAAAGATGAATTATTACTGATTGTATAATTTGATTCCAAAGATTCATAATATGGGGTTAAAACCCCCAACAAACCTTCGTGATCCGAGGGGGATGTGGGAGTATCAAGGCGGGGAAAGCACGCGGGGCCGACTTGAGGGCAGACAAACTTGGGGGTAACAAATCGAAAACCAGGGGGTAATCTTTTTTGTTAGGTAGTCTTTGACCGACAAATCGCTACCGGTTATTAAAAAAAGGTCATCTACTTCTATGACGCCGAAAATCGCTACCGCTTATTCTAAAACCAAAACCAGGGGGTAATGCGTCAAGGTCAAGGTCATTTCAAGGTCAAGGTCTAAGTCAATTTGATCCCAAAGATTCATTATATGGGGTCCGCGAGTGAGGTACGGGGAGTTCTAAATAGAAGCGGGAGCGAGCGAAGCGAGCTCGGACTTTCGGAGCACCCCGACTCGGATCCGTTAGGTTCGGAGACTGTGCGGGAAGACGAGCTTAGCTTGCCTCCCCGCACAGTCGTAGTGTTAGGTTTAACATGAGAATCTCGAAGGTTTGTTGGAGGTTTTAAATGGGTGGCGGGGGCTACGCCCCCTGGACCCCATATCATGAATCTTGGTGATTATGAATCTTTAGAACCAAATTATACAATCAGTTTTCAGCTCGCAACAACAGTTCAAAATCATTCATTCAGTCATTCACTTCGTCCCATCTCTACACCAAAGCAACAAAACTATCATGTCGATTTTTAATCTGTGACAAAATCCTTTATCAATTTCGCAATTTTATGGAAAAAGTGTTTAAAGATGTACAAAATAATAGCAGTTTTCAGTGTTAATTCATACGTCCACATCGCAGTTACCATTTACAATGTTTTTTAGTCTCATAATGTGTATGGTGTATTCGGAAAGTGGTGTTTTTTGTTCGAACGGTGTTTGTTTACAACAGAAAAGTATGAAAAAAAAAGAACATCGCAAGCATACAATACGAAAAAAAAAGAGTTTAGTATTCACACTGTTGCATTCAGTAAATAACTAACAAACATTCGTGACCAATACCGCCGGTGTGATTCAACCCTACCTGCATTCTTGCCTATAGATACGTCAGTTATAATTATGTATATCATTTCTCGCTCGTTTGTATGGAGTGTCCGGGGTGTGGTATAAGTGGCCGCGCGCGACGGGAGCGCACAAGCATGCCGATGCCGCCGGATACATCGCGTGTCATTTTTTTACTACGAGTAGGTTCCTCATCATATCAGCTCATATAACGTCCCCACCGAGGGGCTCCAGCCTACCCTGAATTAGGGCGATCGGGCCTTAGTCGACCACGCAAGCCCAGTGCGAGTTGGTCGACACCTACAATACCTATCTACAATAAATTAAACTTGATTTTCTGTTTGGTTTGTTCTAAATTGAATAGGTGAGACTTTCCTGGGGAGATCAAACAATATTTTGGATTGAATGACTCCCCATTAAAACTATAAAAGCCTTTTAAATTTACAGTGCAGTTATTATTTGTAAGATTGTTATGATTTCGTAGAAAAGTATTTATAATTTTATATAAAATTATTGTTATAGTTAGAACAGTGAAGTCGTCATGCTCATTTCATCTGCCCTAATGTCGACCTGCGCTCCTCATAAACGCATGCAGTTGCTCCTCAAAGCAATATTTACAATTAACCACTTTTAGATTTAAAATATTCGAGTACTCACTACTTAACTAGCAATACTTCACTTGTGTGCCTCGTTGTTGTGCTGCTCCTCGGACCGGTCGAACGGAACCGTCGGGAAACTGGTATTACCACCACACAATAATGATTTTTTACGTTTACTCCACCTAAATGTTGTTTGGAAGACATCGCTTCTTAGCGATAAGACCGCCTGAATGTACAACCTCCTCAATCATTGTTCCTGTATTTTTCTCTTATTTTGTGCAATAAAGTGTTTTCAATCAAATCACAAAACCGGCCAGCTGCGAGTCGACTCGCGCAAAGTAAGGTTAGTCTTTGCAAAAATACGTATATTTTAAAAAACAAAATTATATATTCGCAGTTAGTAATAGAAAACTTTGTGTTGAAAATCTATGAACATGTTAAAAATCCATCAGCACACCGTAAGTTGGTCGACTATTAGGCACTCCTTAACTGAGAAAGCCGGACTAGCCGGGATAGTTTTCTTTAAAATTGATTGTAGGTATGTGTGTTACTTTTAATTTTTTTTCAGATGTCCTGAAATAGCGTTCTAGCTGGTAGAGGGGCGGGGGGAGACTTGGCTCTATCAAAGATTATAATTTAAAGTTTAAATTTTAGCAAACTGATCTTTGAATCGAAAAATGGTTTAGGCAAACCCTCAGTTGTTTGAGACCTGCTCAACGACACCGACGTGATAGGCTACGGCAAAGAAAAAAAAATCATCCTCTCTGTACATGTTAGTGGAGGCACCGCATTATTTTTTCCAGGATTTTATTGTACTATAATACCGTAATTTATGCCAAATTACAGCTTTCTTGTACTGATAGTCATTGAGCTAAGCCGCGGACAGTCATACAGACAGACAGACATGGTGAAACTATAAGGATCCCTTGCTGACTACAGAACCCTTAAAATGTTTAATCAGGGTACCCTTCTACTTAGTGTATAGTTAAAGTGTTTCTGATAGTCATTAAATACATAGTGATTGGGTCGCACGGTCAAACGATAAGAACATGAAAACAATATAACACGTGAAGTTATTATGTGTATCATTAAAATTATTGAATTTATCGTTAACTAGCTTTTGACCGCGGCTTCGCCCGCGTGGACATCGTTTTTAGAACTGTCTTAGAGGGTGTCTTAGATTTGCGGTGGACATGAATTTTCTCCAAATTCCTCGGGAACTATGTCAGGATATGCTTATTAGTAAATCATGTCATTTCCCACCCCCTCGACTATCTCTGTGCAATAAATTACACAATCCATTGTTCCGATGCGATGTCAAAGAAATTATCCAAAAAAGAGTATATTTCCAGTTCCCTCAGGAACTCCATCTGGCTATGCTATTTTCACGGGATAAAAAGTAACCTATGTTCTTCCTCGTAAAACAGGATACCTGCATGCCAAATTTAATTAAGATTGGTCAAGGCGTTGAAACGTGAAAAGGTAACAAACAAACACATTTTCACATTTATAATATTATATATAATTAAGTAAGCATGTCTTTGACAAGAGTAAGCCAGTTCACACGGACAGCACTCGTTCACCAGTATAGCGCGAGCGGCGAGAGGGAGCCGACGTTCCCTTCGCAAACCTTTACGTCAACGTAACAAATATAACGAGTATAACGCGAGCGGCGAGAGTGAGCCGACGTTCCCTTCGCAAACCTTTACGTCAACGTAACAAATATAACGAGTATAACGCGAGCGGCGAGAGTGAGCCGACGTTCCCTTCGCAAACCTTTACGTCAACGTAACAAATATAACGAGTATAACGCGAGCGGCGAGAGTGAGCCGACGTTCCCTTCGCAAACCTTTACGTCAACGTAACAAATATAACGAGTATAACGCGAGCGGCGAGAGTGAGCCGACGTTCCCTTCGCAAACCTTTACGTCAACGTAACAAATATAACGAGTATAACGCGAGCGGCGAGAGTGAGCCAACGTTCCCTTCGCAAACCTTTACGTCAACGTAACAAATATAACGAGTATAACGCGAGCGGCGAGAGTGAGCCGACGTTCCCTTCGCAAACCTTAACGTCAACGTAACAAATATAACGAGTATAACGCGAGCGGCGAGAGTGAGCCGACGTTCCCTTCGCAAACCTTTACGTCAACGTAACAAATATAACGAGTATAACGCGAGCGGCGAGAGTGAGCCGACGTTCCCTTCGCAAACCTTTACGTCAACGTAACAAATATAACGAGTATAACGCGAGCGGCGAGAGTGAGCCGACGTTCCCTTCGCAAACCTTTACGTCAACGTAACAAATATAACGAGTATAACGCGAGCGGCGAGAGTGAGCCGACGTTCCCTTCGCAAACCTTTACGTCAACGTAACAAATATAACGAGTATAACGCGAGCGGCGAGAGTGAGCCGACGTTCCCTTCGCAAACCTTTACGTCAACGTAACAAATATAACGAGTATAACGCGAGCGGCGAGAGTGAGCCGACGTTCCCTTCGCAAACCTTTACGTCAACGTAACAAATATAACGAGTATAACGCGAGCGGCGAGAGTGAGCCAACGTTCCCTTCGCAAACCTTTACGTCAACGTAACAAATATAACGAGTATAACGCGAGCGGCGAGAGTGAGCCGACGTTCCCTTCGCAAACCTTTACGTCAACGTAACAAATATAACGAGTATAACGCGAGCGGCGAGAGTGAGCCGACGTTCCCTTCGCAAACCTTTACGTCAACGTAACAAATATAACGAGTATAACGCGAGCGGCGAGAGTGAGCCGACGTTGCCTTCGCAAACCTTTACGTCAACGTAACAAATATAACGAGTATAACGCGAGCGGCGAGAGTGAGCCGACGTTCCCTTCGCAAACCTTTACGTCAACGTAACAAATATAACGAGTATAACGCGAGCGGCGAGAGTGAGCCGACGTTCCCTTCGCAAACCTTTACGTCAACGTAACAAATATAACGAGTATAACGCGAGCGGCGAGAGTGAGCCGACGTTCCCTTCGCAAACCTTTACGTCAACGTAACAAATATAACGAGTATAACGCGAGCGGCGAGAGTGAGCCGACGTTCCCTTCGCAAACCTTTACGTCAACGTAACAAATATAACGAGTATAACGCGAGTGGCGAGAGTGAGCCGACGTTCCCTTCGCAAACCTTTACGTCAACGTAACAAATATAACGAGTATAACGCGAGCGGCGAGAGGGAGCCGAGGTTCCCTTCGCAAACCTTTACGTCAACGTAACAAATATAACGAGTATAACGCGAGCGGCGAGAGTGAGCCGACGTTCCCTTCGTAAACCTTTACGTCAACGTAACAAATATAACGAGTATAACGCGAGCGGCGAGAGTGAGCCGACGTTCCCTTCGCAAACCTTTACGTCAACGTAACAAATATAACGAGTATAACGCGAGCGGCGAGAGTGAGCCGACGTTCCCTTCGCAAACCTTTACGTCAACGTAACAAATATAACGAGTATAACGCGAGCGGCGAGAGGGAGCCGACGTTCCCTTCGCAAACCTTTACGTCAACGTAACAAATATAACGAGTATAACGCGAGCGGCGAGAGTGAGCCGACGTTCCCTTCGCAAACCTTTACGTCAACGTAACAAATATAACGAGTATAACGCGAGCGGCGAGAGGGAGCCGACGTTCCCTTCGCAAACCTTTACGTCAACGTAACAAATATAACGAGTATAACGCGAGCGGCGAGAGTGAGCCAACGTTCCCTTCGCAAACCTTTACGTCAACGTAACAAATATAACGAGTATAACGCGAGCGGCGAGAGGGAGCCGACGTTCCCTTCGCAAACCTTTACGTCAACGTAACAAATATAACGAGTATAACGCGAGCGGCGAGAGTGAGCCGACGTTCCCTTCGCAAACCTTTACGTCAACGTAACAAATATAACGAGTATAACGCGAGCGGCGAGAGGGAGCCGACGTTCCCTTCGCAAACCTTTACGTCAACGTAACAAATATAACGAGTATAACGCGAGCGGCGAGAGTGAGCCGACGTTCCCTTCGCAAACCTTTACGTCAACGTAACAAATATAACGAGTATAACGCGAGCGGCGAGAGTGAGCCGACGTTCCCTTCGCAAACCTTTACGTCAACGTAACAAATATAACGAGTAGAACGCGAGCGGCGAGAGTGAGCCGACGTTCCCTTCGCAAACCTTTACGTCAACGTAACAAATATAACGAGTACAACGCGAGCGGCGAGAGTGAGCCGACGTTCCCTTCGCAAACCTTTACGTCAACGTAACAAATATAACGAGTATAACGCGAGCGGCGAGAGGGAGCCGACGTTCCCTTCGCAAACCTTTACGTCAACGTAACAAATATAACGAGTATAACGCGAGCGGCGAGAGTGAGCCGACGTTCCCTTCGCAAACCTTTACGTCAACGTAACAAATATAACGAGTATAACGCGAGCGGCGAGAGGGAGCCGACGTTCCCTTCGCAAACCTTTACGTCAACGTAACAAATATAACGAGTATAACGCGAGCGGCGAGAGTGAGCCAACGTTCCCTTCGCAAACCTTTACGTCAACGTAACAAATATAACGAGTATAACGCGAGTGGCGAGAGGGAGCCGACGTTCCCTTCGCAAACCTTTACGTCAACGTAACAAATATAACGAGTATAACGCGAGCGGCGAGAGTGAGCCGACGTTCCCTTCGCAAACCTTTACGTCAACGTAACAAATATAACGAGTATAACGCGAGCGGCGAGAGGGAGCCGACGTTCCCTTCGCAAACCTTTACGTCAACGTAACAAATTTAACGAGTATAATGCGAGCGGCGAGAGGGAGCCGACGTTCCCTTCGCAAACCTTTACGTCAACGTAACAAATATAACGAGTATAACGCGAGCGGCGAGAGTGAGCCGACGTTCCCTTCGCAAACCTTTACGTCAACGTAACAAATATAACGAGTATAACGCGAGCGGCGAGAGTGAGCCGACGTTCCCTTCGCAAACCTTTACGTCAACGTAACAAATATAACGAGTATAACGCGAGCGGCGAGAGTGAGCCGACGTTCCCTTCGCAAACCTTTACGTCAACGTAACAAATATAACGAGTATAACGCGAGCGGCGAGAGTGAGCCGACGTTCCCTTCGCAAACCTTTACGTCAAAGTAACAAATATAACGAGTATAACGCGAGCGGCGAGAGGGAGCCGACGTTCCCTTCGCAAACCTTTACGTCAACGTAACAAATATAACGAGTATAACGCGAGCGGCGAGAGTGAGCCGACGTTCCCTTCGCAAACCTTTACGTCAACGTAACAAATATAACGAGTATAACGCGAGCGGCGAGAGTGAGCCGACGTTCCCTTCGCAAACCTTTACGTCAACGTAACAAATATAACGAGTATAACGCGAGCGGCGAGAGGGAGCCGACGTTCCCTTCGCAAACCTTTACGTCAACGTAACAAATATAACGAGTATAACGCGAGCGGCGAGAGGGAGCCGACGTTCCCTTCGCAAACCTTTACGTCAACGTAACAAATATAACGAGTATAACGAGAGCGGCGAGAGTGAGCCGACGTTCCCTTCGCAAACCTTTACGTCAACGTAACAAATATAACGAGTATAACGCGAGCGGCGAGAGTGAGCCGACGTTCCCTTCGCAAACCTTTACGTCAACGTAACAAATATAACGAGTATAACGCGAGCGGCGAGAGGGAGCCGACGTTCCCTTCGCAAACCTTTACGTCAACGTAACAAATATAACGAGTATAACGCGAGCGGCGAGAGGGAGCCGACGTTCCCTTCGCAAACCTTTACGTCAACGTAACAAATATAACGAGTATAACGAGAGCGGCGAGAGTGAGCCGACGTTCCCTTCGCAAACCTTTACGTCAACGTAACAAATATAACGAGTATAACGCGAGCGGCGAGAGTGAGCCGACGTTCCCTTCGCAAACCTTTACGTCAACGTAACAAATATAACGAGTATAACGCGAGCGGCGAGAGTGAGCCGACGTTCCCTTCGCAAACCTTTACGTCAACGTAACAAATATAACGAGTATAACGCGAGCGGCGAGAGTGAGCCGACGTTCCCTTCGCAAACCTTTACGTCAACGTAACAAATATAACGAGTATAACGCGAGCGGCGAGAGGGAGCCGAGGTTCCCTTCGCAAACCTTTACGTCAACGTAACAAATATAACGAGTATAACGCGAGCGGCGAGAGTGAGCCGACGTTCCCTTCGCAAACCTTTACGTCAACGTAACAAATATAACGAGTATAACGCGAGCGGCGAGAGTGAGCCGACGTTCCCTTCGCAAACCTTTACGTCAACGTAACAAATATAACGAGTATAACGCGAGCGGCGAGAGTGAGCCGACGTTCCCTTCGCAAACCTTTACGTCAACGTAACAAATATAACGAGTATAACGCGAGCGGCGAGAGGGAGCCGACGTTCCCTTCGCAAACCTTTACGTCAACGTAACAAATATAACGAGTATAACGCGAGCGGCGAGAGTGAGCCGACGTTCCCTTCGCAAACCTTTACGTCAACGTAACAAATATAACGAGTATAACGCGAGCGGCGAGAGGGAGCCGACGTTCCCTTCGCAAACCTTTACGTCAACGTAACAAATATAACGAGTATAACGCGAGCGGCGAGAGTGAGCCAACGTTCCCTTCGCAAACCTTTACGTCAACGTAACAAATATAACGAGTATAACGCGAGCGGCGAGAGGGAGCCGACGTTCCCTTCGCAAACCTTTACGTCAACGTAACAAATATAACGAGTATAACGCGAGCGGCGAGAGTGAGCCGACGTTCCCTTCGCAAACCTTTACGTCAACGTAACAAATATAACGAGTATAACGCGAGCGGCGAGAGGGAGCCGACGTTCCCTTCGCAAACCTTTACGTCAACGTAACAAATATAACGAGTATAACGCGAGCGGCGAGAGGAAGCCGACGTTCCCTTCGCAAACCTTTACGTCAACGTAACAAATATAACGAGTATAACGCGAGCGGCGAGAGTGAGCCGACGTTCCCTTCGCAAACCTTTACGTCAACGTAACAAATATAACGAGTATAACGCGAGCGGCGAGAGTGAGCCGACGTTCCCTTCGCAAACCTTTACGTCAACGTAACAAATAAGACCGTTGACGGCGCATTCTGAAAAAAAATACAGTAATTTACGAGTAGGTGTTGACGACGGAGTGAACACTCTTGTTCCTTTGATATAAAGCTTCCTATTACTAGTGGCGTAGTGGCGTAGTGGCGTAGTGGCGTAGTGGCGCAGTGGCGTAGTGGCGTAGTGGCGTGGTGGCGTAGTGGCGTAGTGGCGTAGTGGCGTGGTGGCGTGGTGGCGTAGTGGCGTAGTGGCGTAGTGGCGTAGTGGCGTGGTGGCGTAGTGGCGTAGTGGCGTAGTGGCGTGGTGGCGTGGTGGCGTAGTGGCGTAGTGGCGTAGTGGCGTAGTGGCGTAGTGGCGTATCCTGGCGGTTCTGGTAGCCTCGCCTATCAAGTAGCAAGTTTATTTTTTCCTTTGCAATTTTAAAGAGATGGAGTTGATGGTATCTGATATGCTATGTCTGTCAGATTGTGTAGGAAAGAGACTGGCTATTTGTCCTGCTCTCTTACCGGAACGGCTTGCTGGTGGCGACGCTAACGCAGTTCCCCTGATGTGTGTGCCGGCTCCCTTACGCGTATCGCTGCAATAAAGTCACCGCCACCAATTAGCACGGCAGTAAAATGTTTTCATAACGACTACCAATTTACAATTAGCACGCTCTGACGCGCTGACGCCCTGACGCGCTGGTCTCGCCGCGCACGAGTACTAGTGTGGCAGGCGGTCGCACGCGGCGTGTCGGCACTGTTCATGGAGATGTGGGCTCGACTGTTCAGCTTGTTCGGGTGTGCGGCGGCCGCGGCGGCGTACGGAGACGGTGAGTCATCTATTAATACTCGCACACAGTCACCTTACAGGGAAACATGCGCAGGTGGTGCTGCAGCTGGAATAGTGCATACGAGTGCGGTACACCTAGACCATGCGGTGCACTCCTGCTGCAATCCTGCCCTGCGTGGCGTGCGCGTGGCGTGCGCGAGGCGTGCGCGAGGCGAGGACCTGTGCGGAGTGCGCACGACGTACTCCGGGTAGCAGAGTATTGGTTACGTGCTAACTGTTACCTAATTCGTGGTATTGGTCTGGAAAAATTCAAGTTTAACTAAGGGATCGATTAGAATAAAATTGTCTTTTTTAGAGTTCCGTAGTACAACCAACCCTTATAGTTTCGTCATGTCTGTCTGTCCGTCCTACAGCTCCTACACTATTAGTAGTTAAGAGCTGAAATTTGGCAAAGATATATTGATTAATTGAAAACACTTTATTGCACAACATAAGAGAAAAAAAAAGATACAATTATTAATGAAGTTTTACATATAGGCGGTCTTATCGCTAACAAGCGATCTCTTCCAGACAACCTTTAGGTGAAGGAAATATGAGATATCATTATTGTGGGGTAGTAGTGGACAGTAAACAAACTCATAGAGAAAAAAAAAAAAAAATTATCCATTCTTAAACTACGTAATACACGTAAATATATAAGTAAATATAAATGATATAAACTAAAATACATATACACAAAACATACATATACATATTACATACATAACATATATAGTATAGAAAGTACATACATAATTAATGATGAATGATGATGATGAGAACAACTAGACATAATATGTAGGAGATTATACAGATTTATGAAATTTATAGCGCTAGAAAGTGATCTTTAACTTTAGATTTAAATATATTAAGGGAAGGAGAATTACGGATTGAATCAGGAAGAGAGTTTCACAGGCTTATGGAACGTATAGTGAAGGAATCAGAGTAGAAAGTGGTAGAATGAGTAGGTAAAACAAGGCGAAGTGAATTTTCAGATCGTAGAGGTCGACTATGAGAGGAGGAGAGGTATTGGAAACGGTTCTTAAGATAAAAGGGAGTACGAGGGTCAAAAAGCACTGAATAGAGAAGAGCAAGAGAATTGGCGTCCCTTCGACAACGTACTGAAAGCCACTGTAGCTCCCTTCGGTACTCGGATACATGGTCATATTTGCGCAGCCCATAAATAAACCGAATGGCTAGATTTTGTAATCGTTTTAGCTTATTTAGATCAACATTGAGATCAAGATAACACGTGTCAGCGTAATCTGGAATGGGAAGAAGAATGGATTGGGCTATAGCAATTTTGGTGGCTGTTGGAAGACAATTGCGCAGTCGATTGAGAGAACGGGTTAAAGTAAACATCTTCCTACTAACCTCAGCAATCTGGGGGACCCAAGACAGGGTTTGGTCAACGAAAACTCCTAGATTTTTACTTTTGTACTGAAAGGAACAGTAACACCGTCGAAAGTAATAGTAGGCAAATTAAAATAATCTATCCTTGATACAAAATACGGACTGCCAATCAGGATACATTGCGTCTTCATTGGTTGACTTTTAAGCCGTAAGATTTGCTCCACTCTGATATGACGTTAAGATTAGCATTAGTAGTCTTAATGGCAGATGAAAGGTCATCTAAAGGTGCCTGTGTGTAAATTTGTAGATCATCTGCATATAGATGATAGGAAGAGGAGATCTGAAGGGAAAAAGAATTAATAAAAATAGCGAACAGAAGAGGGGAGAGAACGCCACCCTGCGGCACGCCGGAATTAGTGGATAACCAATATGAAAAGGAATCTTCAATGCGTATGCGTTGTCGGCGTCCTTGCAGGTAACTGCGGAACCAATCAATTACCGGCGGCGACATGTTGAGGGAACTCAACAACCCAAGCAGTATTTCATGATCAATAGTATTAAATGCGTTGCTGAAGTCCAGCAAAGTTAGTACTGTGAGTTGTTGATTCTCCATACCAAATCTAATGTCGTCAGTGATTTTGATAAGTGCAGTATTCGTGCTATGGCCAGGATGGAAACCAGAATGGAACGGGTTCAGAAGACTATTTTTGACCAGAAAATGACTAAGTTGGCAGTGGATAAGGCGTTCAAGGACTTTGGAAAGGAAACGGAGAATATAAATAGGACGGTAATCGGACAGACTTGATGGATTGGACTTCTTAGGGAGAGGTATGATTTGGGCCTCTTTCCAGATATTAGGAAAGGAGTCAGATGAGATACATGTGTTTAGGATTTTGGTTATGATGGGAGATAGGATATTAATTAAAGGAAGGACCATATTACGACTGATGTTATCACCACCGACGGCTCCAGAAGTGATAGCGAGAATGTTCTTCTCAACTTCGTCTACCGAGAAAGGATCGAAAGAAAAAGGAGGGTAGTTTGGGGTAGGACGAGTTGAAAGATAATCAAGTGTGCGTGTTTTGATACTTCTATTAATGTCAGAAGATGAAGAAAAATGATTATTCAGCAAATCGAGATTAACGTTAGGAGGTGTAGTGTCGCTACGAGGTTTGCCAACACCCAAGGAAAGTAGGAATTTCCAAACTTTGGCAGGGTCACCTTTTTCGACAGACTGATGGATATGACGTCTTTGAGCATCCCTACACATCATGTTACAGCGGTTTCTAAGGCGATGGTATTTGCTTTTGTTTTTTTCTGATGGTTCCATTTTAAACTTACACTTGGCGTAGTTCTTTTTGACCATAAGTGATTTAATTTCCTCAGTAAGCCAAGGGGCAGGGAGATGCTTAACTTTGACAGCGCGAATGGGGGCGTGAGCGTCATAGAGTTGAATGAGTAAGGAGTTAAATATATTTATTAGAGTTAGATATATCATCATCATCATCATATCAGCTAAAAATCGTCCACTGCTGGACAAAGATTTATATATAAGATAATAATAACGCGGAGAGACCTGTTAACAAAAATTAGGAAAAAAAAACTTTTTAAGAGTGCAAGTAAAGTGGGGATGTTTTATTTTTTTCGTCAAACCCAGTCGTGTGGGGTATCGTTGGTTAGAGCTTAAAAATAGTTGTGACTCTTCTCAGACCGTTTTATAATTTAGAGTTCCGTTTTCGAAAAGTTGGCTTGAAAGTGCTAAATTATGTTGGAGTCGAGTGTCCCACCCCCTAACAACTAAACCACTGTATTTGGAAATTTGAAAAAAATTGTTAAACTTGCACTTGGCCGGTTTTATTGTTTTAAGTTTTATAAAGTAAAACTCGCGCACTTGATTATCTTTCAACTCGTCCGACCCCAAACTACCCTCCTTTTTCTTTCTTTCTCGGTACACGATTATAACTGTAATTATAATACATTTCACGCTTTTATGTAAAATTACTGGTTTTACGATAGAACACTTACAAAAAAAATATCTTTAAAAGACAATTTATTGTATAGGGGCCCCCTAAAATTTTTATTTTTTCATTGTTTATTAGTAAACGTAGATGGCTGAATGGGTAAATCTTTCATAAAACAACACAATAACATACTCAAAAATTTTAGCCAGCTATCTATTGTACAGTTCACAAGATACAGCCTCGCGAATGTCGGCTAGACGGACGGACGGACGGACGGACGGACGGACGGACAGACGACCAGCGTAGGCTTAGTGATGGGGTCCCGTAACCTGGTACAAAACCTAAAAATTTATGCGTAATGTGTGTGTGTGTGTGTGTTTGCGCGTGTGCGTCCGGTGCTGTAGCGCTATTTTTTTTTACTCAAAATTGGCTGGAATGATTTTCATGAAGTTTGTACCTACGTTACTACTTACCTTTATACTACAGTATACCATTCAGGATAGTCCGTTTTTCCAGGAAAAAAAACAGCTAAGTGCGACTCGGAGTCGCGCAAAGTAGGATTCCGTAGGCTTTTCAAAAAATAAATATGTATATTAAAAAAAAAACTATGAGACCGATTTTGGTACACAAACGTAAGTCGGTGACCAAAAGACAAACATGTAACGTAAATAAATTAATTTTAAACATGGGGGCCACTTTTAGTGGGTAAATTAGAAGATATAAAAAAAAGATTAACAAACAATATCTTTTGACATATCGAATGACATGGCTTGTTGTGAGACACTTTTTAAATAATTTTTAAGTTACTTAAGAAAATAGGCGAAAATTGACCGTTGCCCTCTCGTATCTCTAAAACTACTTGGCCTAAAATAAAAATAAATTACAGTATGTAAGGTTAAATGCATAGATTTCAGGAAAATCTATGAGAAAATCTAAAGTCTTTCCGTTCTTACGGGAAAAATGAAAGTTCCAAATTCGAAAAAATTTGAGATTCTTACAACAAGCCTTTTTATTTGATACGTCAAACGATACGTACGGTTTTTATATTTTCTAATGTACCCCCCAAAAGTAGCCCCCATCTTTCAAACTATTTTTTTTACATGTTCGCCTTTGGGCCACCGATTTACATATGTGTACCAAATTTTAACACAATCTGTCCCATATTATCGGAGAAAATTGGCTGTGAGAGACAGACAGAAGGACGGACGGACAGACAGACACACGAGTGATCCTATAATGGTTCCGTTTTACCTTTAGAGGTACGGAACCCTAAAAATAGATAGATACCTCCCATTCAGACCCATGTTTTTTTTATTTATTCTCAAAAATAGCTTCAGCGGTTTTAATGGATATTGGTAACTTGTAGTAATTCACAAATACGAGTGCTACAGCAGGCCGCCTACTCGGCCGCAAGGTGTGTAAGCCTCAGCATGGCGCCACCTCACACGAGTGCTACTGCAGGCCGCCTACTCGGCCGCAAGGTGTGTAAGCCTCAGCATGGCGCCACCTCACACGAGTGCTACTGCAGGCCGCCTACTCGGCCGCAAGGTGTGTACGCCTCAGCATGGCGCCACCTCACACAAGAGCTACAGCAGGCCGCCTACTCGTCCGCAAGATGTGTACGCCTCAGCATGGCGCCATCTCACACAAGTACTACAGCAGGCCGCCTACTCGGCCGCAAGGTGTGTACGCCTCAGCATGGCGCCAGTTCACACGAGTGCTACAGCAGGCCGCCTACTCGGCCGCAAGATGTGTACGCCTCAGCATGGCGCCATCTCACACAAGTACTACAGCAGGCCGCCTACTCGGCCGCAAGGTGTGTACGCCTCAGCATGGCGCCATCTCACACAAGTACTACAGCAGGCCGCCTACTCGGCCGCAAGGTGTGTACGCCTCAGCATGGCGCCACCTCACACGAGTGCTACAGCAGGCCGCCTACTCGGCCGCAAGGTGTGTACGCCTCAGCATGGCGCCATCTCACACAAGTACTACAGCAGGCCGCCTACTCGGCCGCAAGGTGTGTACGCCTCAGCATGGTGCCACCTCACACGAATGTTTTCCGATGGCTGCAGTAAGAGACGCCATAGGGACTTAAAGCGGAGGATGGGCAGCAGGAGGCACCAGCAGCGTCCTTTCCGTCTACTGCATCAGATTATAATCCTCTTAAATATTTTGTAGTACATATTTATTGTAAACAAGCTTTTGCCCGCTGCTTCGCCCGCGTGGACATCGTGTTTATGACTGTCGTAGAGGGTGCGCGGTGCGCGAGCCGCAAGCGGCTCGCGAGCGTGGATGTGACTTTTCCCCAGATCCCTCGGGAACTATCACAGAATATGCTTATTAGTAAATCATGTCATTTCCCGCTCCCTCAACCATCTCGGTGCAAAAAAACACACAGTCCATTGTTCCGTTGCGATGTTAAAGTAATTAACCAAAAAAAGTATATTTTCAGTTCCTTCAGGAACTGCATCGGGCTATGCTATTTTCACGGGACAAAAAGTAGCCTATGTCCTTCCTCGTGACACCAAAGATGCCAAATTTCATTAAGATTGGTCAAGGCGTTGAAGCGTGAAAAGGTACAAACAAACAAACACATTTTCACATTTATAACATTAGTAAGGATTTGACGTAAGTAGATAATCTAAATGCACTCGTGGACAAATAATGCGAGTCGGCGACAAAACCATCTGTATCTTGCAAATTAATAATTTATTGTTTTTGGTGTACTATAAGTGTAAATAATTTTTTTTTAGTCACAATTTTAAATAAATAAATAATAATGTTACGTGGATGGAACTAAATTTATTTTAATGATAATTTAATATCGTATGACATAGAACCTTAAGTGTAGTAGGCACACGTATTTGGGCATTTTTATTTATTTATTTTTGTTTTTCAAAAAACTTACGTACATACTTACCGATTGCTTTAACGGTGAAGGAAAACATCGTGAGGAAACCTGCACACGCCTGCGAAGAAACTCGAAGGTTGTGTGTGAAGTCGACCAACCCGCACTCGGCCCGCGTGGTCGACTAAGGCCTAATCGCCCTGATTCAGGGTAGGCTCGAGCCCCTCGGTGGGGACGTATATGAGCTGTAATGATGATTTATTTTTATTTATTTATATATTTATTGTACACACACAGTTGAGGTAAACAGTTGCTCACAAACTAAATGTACAAATGGCATGAATAACTCTGTAAGAGTTTTCTTCCTACATACCATAGGCGATGAGAAATGAGATGTGAGGGTTGAATGGCGTGTACACAGATAATTACACAATATATAACATAGATAATGTATACCTAATATATACCTAATATAAATATAATATGGAATACATAATATATAACTTTATACTTATAAATAATACATAAACCTACGTAATTAGGAAAGATTATTAGTAATTTTATGTTACACAAATAAATATAATATGACTAAACAGAAAGGTAATGTTCTTTTACTCTTCTTTTGAAGACATTCAGTGATGGGCTATCACAGACGTAATGTGTGGGCATCCGGTAAGAAAGGATTTTGGGAAATTCCAAGGGAACGGCAAAAAACGGAATCTACGTGGGCGAAGCTGCGGGCACCCACTAGTATGAAATAAAACCGCTAGAGCTTTCAGCTCGAGTTGCATAATCGCTTCGAATGCCTAGCTAGGAGATTGCGATAATGAGGACGATTATAATGACAGGTTCGTGCAAATTGTCCAAACGGTCGAGTCTAAGATTTTTAAAACTCGCCGTCCAAACAGAACCAAAAGGATCTCGGACTTCACCAACAAACTCACGATTTACGCCAGTTTAATACGAATTGTATTACAATGGCGATCGAGATAACAACACCCAAAGTATTCGCGAGAGACCTGTTGGCCAGAGCCTACTGACAAACCTGAAGACTCAGGATGGAAAGAATAAATAGTCTAGTTGTTGGCAGAAGTTGAGAAGTTCTACAGACAAAGGACCACACGTCTGCCTGTCAGCGCTCTGGCTAAAGAGATAAAAGCCAGACTACGAATCCGGTTATTCCGGTTTCCGAAGAGGCTGTAGTACTTAAGACCACATACATACGCTGCGGCAGATTATACAGATGACGGAAGAGTATTATCAGCCACTATGAGAAAGCCTTAAATTCGGTCGAAACCTGGGCTGTGCCAGAGTCCCTCCAGCGGTGCCGAATTGACTATTGATACACCGAGGTGTTGAAGTATTTGTATGATAACGCCACATGATAACGCCACCATGTCAGTTCGCTTGGAGGCGAACTGAATCAGAATTCAAAACTTATCTGGCTACAGCGAGAGGTGAGACAGGGAGACATAATATTTCCGAAAATGTTCACCCTCGAAGATGTTTTCAAGCTTCTGGACTGGGATGGACTTGGTATCAATATCAACTGCAAGTAAATTACCCATCTTTAATTCACTGATGGTATCGTGGTCATGGCTGACACTGTGGAATAACTCAGTACAATAGTACAGTAGAGTCTCTCAACAAGTGGTTGAGATGATCCAGAATTGCCAAACTTAAGTGGCAGGGGCAGTGCACATAGCTCGTTTAACAGATGAGCGCTGGGGCAGTAAAGTTCTTGAGTGGTGACCGCGCACCGGAAGACAGTTGGTAGACCTCCCACTTGGTAGACCGAAGACCTGATAAAGGTCGCGGGAAGCCGGTGGATGCGGGCAGTGCAGGACCGATCGTTGTGTAAAACCTTGGGGAAGGCCTTTTTTAGCAGTGGACATCTTTCGACTAATATGATGATGATGACTACACTGGGAAGTTCATTATCCAGGAACAACCATTATTACTCTTCTGTCTCACACCTACCTCAGAACCGATGCGTATCTGCATTCTGCATTTGTTTGTTCCCTATGTTTGTGATACATATCAATGTACGCTCATTTTAAAATATCAACTCATTTTGTACATGTTTTTCTAAATCTACCTTACGTAGCGACAAAAACTCTTCGGTTTCGTAGGTAGAAGCATCAGTAAAGTAATCTCTGTTTGTGTCTGTGTGTGCGCAGACCCGCGCATACAGCGGCGCATGAACCAGCCCATGCCGGGCACGCTGAGCTCGGTGGGCGGCGGCGGCGAGGAGTCTCCCCCAGTCTACCGCCCTGGCTCGCAGGCGTGAGTATTGCCACTCCTACCGCTACTACCTGCTCTTGCTTACGTATACAGAGGCGCATGAACCAGTCCATTCCGGGTACGCTAAGGTCGGTGGGCGCGGCGGCGAGAAGTCTCCTCCAGTCTACCGCCCTGGCTCGCAGGCGTGAGTATTGCCACTCCTACCGCTGCTACCCGCTCTTTCTTACATATACAAAGGTGCATGAACCAGTCCATTCCGGGCACACTAAGGTCGGTGGGTGCAGCGGCGAGGAGTCTCCCCCAGTCTACCGCCCTGGCTCGCAGGCGTGAGTATTGCCACTCCTACCGCTACTACCCGCTCTTGCTTACATATACGGAGGCGCATGAACCAGTCCATTCCGAGCACGCTAAGGTCGGTGGACGCGGCGGCGAGGAGTCGCCCCTGGTCTACCGCCTGATACGCACCACTACTATCCATTTCTGCTTACACATACGGCAGCAACAACTCATAACACCGCTGGGGCATAGGTCTTCTCGCAGTATGATTTCGTTAGACCATACTCTACATGACTTAAGGTGAAGTTGCCACCCGTCTACTGCCTTAGATCAAAGGTATCTAGGGGCACGGTAGTAAACGCGCCAAGTCGAGCAAAAAAACAGGGACGGCCGTACCATCCTCTTCTCGAAGCAGTTCAGGCCATTTTCGACCCCCTATAACTTCGGATAAAACTAGAAGCCTAAATTTTCAGTCACCAAGCAGGCATTGTATAAACACAGTATATTTCAAATTTCATTCAATTTGAACAAGTTGTTTAAGAGTTATAACTAGAAAACATTCTTAATTAAGGTAAACAAAAAATAACAATCGTTTCCAATTTGTTCAGCGATTTTTGTGTGAATCCTGACAAAAGAGACAAAGACAGATGTCGATAGGTGGCGGAACGTCGAAGAGCTTCTGCTTTCTATATTTCTATTAGTTGTTGGTACTATCGATTAATTGTAATATAACGTGTAAGTACACATCTGCTGTTCCTCTTTGCTTTTTCATCATCCACAACCCACTGCACTCCCGCTAGCACACATCATGGGACGGTTGACCGTAACCCGCACATAGGAGTCTGCATTAGCGTATAATCCAAACTGTACACTTCGTATAAGGTAGATTCGCGGTGCCCAAGGGCGACAGATACTAGATGGTATATCTTATTGTGCAAGGTCCGATTGGGTTGGATCACACCTTGCTCGAAAACTGCCGCCAGCACTATTACTGGCATACAAAACACTCCATCTTAGCCTTCAAGAGTGAACTAATTACTGACAACGCTTGTGGTGTTACAGGCCCCATACTATCAGCTGAGTTTCAGCCTTTTGCCCACGTTTACAATATGAAAAAGATGATAAACAACAATACTCTTGAAGCAATCAATAGCTTAAACATCTTTTTTTCTCCACAGCTACGTAGTTTCTCAGTTTGTAAAGCCCAAGCCGCCCCATCAATACTGGGAAGAGGAGACCTCCCTCACACTGATACCGGAAAACAAGAACTGCCTGCTGTGCGAGGTTCAGGACTCCGGCGCGTGCCGGGCCATGCCCTCGTGCGTTTACTGCGAGCCTACTGTCACGGCACTTTGCGAGAGGAGTACACCGTGTCTTAGGTGCACAGGTAATGTTTATTTCTAACATACACATACCTTATATGTAGTTCCCTCTCTCTTACTCATACAGCAGTAGCTGGCCAGACTTACCCACACCGTCTTTTATTTTGGCAGTGATCAAAAACCCTTTCTTCAAGTGCATCCCCGGCGAGAAGTACATGGACGAATGCGACTCGTGCCGCTGCACGGACGGGCATGGCGGCTGGTGCACCAACCAGTTCTGCGAATTCCGCTCGCTCCATCTATACGCGCTCAAGCTCTCCGATGGGGAGTTCTACTGACATGTCTGTAGCGGAATCATGAAGTGTTCTTTACTTTTCTTCTTTCTTGTCAGTATTGACATCAGACACTCTGTACAAGTCTGCTAGTTTCATTCCGTTCACTTCTACGCGCTAAACCGTCTGATTACTATAACCAAAATTTCACTAGCCATAACGAAAGAGCTACAACATTTTATTTTCCTTTCATCTACTATATTTTCTATATTCCCAGATGCGGTAACAGATGCACCGACTAGTTCTATTGTTTTAGGACCCCCCACATCTGCGCCTTGAAGCTTTCTGATGGAGAACTCTGTTGAAATTTTAATCATATCAATTGAACTACTATTACTAGTAATAATAGTTCATTGATTATATCCAAGAGATTCTCCTTAGTGCTAACTGTTATGTTCATTCTAGTATTTTTGTATCTTGACAATTCCGAAACTGTCCTACGAGTTATTGAAAGCTTTCCACTTTCCACAGTATTGTCAGTTCTCTAGAACCGCTCAATACGTTCGTTATTTGAAAAAACAACAATTAAACTTTGTTGGGGTAATACTTAATTTCTTTAAAAGAGCAAAAATTATCAACCGTGTGGTCACCCTATTCTACTAGACGAGTTATGTAGAATAAGTACTCAGAGTACTTTTAATCATAATGTTACTTAATCTTATCGATCGAGTGCCGAGGTTGAATGTTATGAAACATGTGCATTTTAGATACATTGTACGTTTGATGCCAACACGCTTAATGCTTCTCATTCATCATTAAATAATGCTCATATCACATGTACTTCAGTAAATGTTCAAAGTGCTCGCCTCCTAACTCTAAACACAACTCTGCCCGTCGCCTGTGGTTGTTTTTGACTCTTCTTAGAACGAATTCATTAGCCTTTACTTCATCAAAAGATTTTTGAACGAAGCTCTACAACCGTGTCGGGTACCCGCTCATAAACTCTTTTCTTGATTTCACCCCATAGATAGAAATCTAATGGCGTCAAGTCAGGACTACGCGGTGGCCATTGTTTGGGTCCACTCTGGCCTATCCAGCGTCCAGGGTACTCATTGTCCAAGTGATTACGGACATGACGTTGCAAATGACCTAGAGCTCCGTCTTGTTGATATTGAAGTCCACTAAGTCCTCCTCAAGAACTCCTGCCAGTAATCCAGGGAGGACATGTCGTAGGAACTCGAGGTAGTTCGGCCCATTCTGACGCCCAATGAAGTGAGCTCCAATAACAGTGTTATTGACGATACCCGCCTAAACATTCACACTGAACCTCACCTGATAGGATTTTTTTCGCACAACAAGTGGGTTTTGTTCGCTCCACCAATGTTCGCTGTGCTGGTTGAAAAGCCCAATCGTCGTAAAATTCGCTCCGTCGGTCCATAAAATGATTGGTTCTGTAGAAGCCATCGACACAACTGCTAATATGAGATCCTGCACCGGTTGAAAGTGATATGGGTGCATGCCAGACGCATTAAGAACACGTGAGTTTGGAACGTCTGGCAGCTTGTGAGTTTCTGTTAAAAAAGTTCCGTATACGTCTGTACAGGTTGTCCGGGTAATAAAACGCCTTCCTCTCGCCTGTGCGCGAGCTGCTACAGTAAGCTGTCTAAAGTCCCGAAGATTTTGAACCATTCACCGAATTTGGTGACGTGTCGGCACTGGGGGGCGGGGGGGACTCAGGGTACTTTTCCCGAAATGAATCTTGTGTTCAAACTGTACTACTTGTTTTTGCGTAAAATGTTATCATATGGAAACGTTGAATTGTTGTGTATGGATATGCAGCTAGCATTTTAAACGCGGATTGATATCTTCAATATAAGTAAGTTTTTTTTTTGGTTTCCTTTTTTCGGCTTTTAAAAGCGCGAAAAAGGCAAAGGTATCTATGACCATACAGCCTAATCTGTCGTATTTTAATTTCCATTTATCTTGTTTTATAATAAACTAACTTAACCTAGACCTTTTCCTACACACTCCAGCAAAATGATAGCACTTATGCTGAAGCTTTGGCGGACTTCTTGTGGAAACTAGAAACACAGCATACGCACGTTTATTTCATTATCCTACACTTTGCTGATTAATACACTATCAATATTATACATCAAAAAACCACGGAATGTGATTTTACGGATAGTAAAAGAAAAATTACAAACTGAACGCTATCAATTCCCGCTAAAAAGTCCTTAATTTTTCAATTTAAATTCGCAGCGTAGTATGACTTATGATATTTGACACTGTCAATGTTTATTTTTTAACGTATCCAGCCAGTAAATACAAAAAGGTTGAATTGAATCACCTGAAAAACTTGCTAGGAGTCTATGACAGTTCAACGTTATAAGTAGGGAACTATGAGACTCAGTAAATTTAAAATTATTTTTTATTAATTGTTACAAACACATTTACAGATTTTTGCATAGTCTTGCGTACGAGTGCTTTAACTAACGGAAAAGAGTCAGAAAAAACATGTTTGAGTTCACGACTTAGGACTCACTTACCCTATACAGGTCTAAGCTAATATCTATTGTACCAAATTTTATTTTTGTTTTCTAGGTTTTTTGCGATTGATTATTTATGTTAAAAGCTTTCCCACGTGATCTTCATGTTTTTCTTTGAGATATTTTGTATTCAATTACCTACTTTTTAAATATAAAACTACCTACTAAGATATTTAACTCACCATTTTATGATGGTGAGTAATGTTAATTGAACTAAAAAATAAAAGCATGATAAAATAAAGTTGATTGATTTCATATTCCGTTCCAAAAACCCTGATTAATTTTCAAAGGTATAAACTAAATAATTACTTACTGGTAAACAGAAAATATTTTTTAGGTACCTATTTCGTAATTCCTGAGCTACCGGAACCACACTTGATCTACAAACACAATACAGTCGGCATCACAGTGAATTCAACACTTACTTTGACGTCCAATACAATCGCCAGCAACGATAATGTAAACTCGGTGCACTGATGCACACAAGCACGCTAATACGTGTAAACACGGTGCAAATGTTGACTTCTCTCCGGCACTGCACCGCTCACTCGTGCATCCTGTAGTTGCTGCTGTGTGGCGGAATTCAAAATGTGCGTCACTCCAGCATGGCCACTTGTAAGTTTACGCATTTATACATTGACCATTTAACTTCATTTTAATTTTACTTACTATCAACCGTATCTAAAAATATATGTTTATATCGAGCCGTACAAGTTGTTAGTTTATAACAACACGTGAAGAGTGAAATATTATGATGACATAGAGCTGATCTGATGCTGGAGCTGAAAGGTGGCCAGAGGAACTCTTCACCTGTCCCGGTGTCTGTAATGAAATCTTGTAAGTAAAATTGACCCACTTCCCGGTTTCCGATTGAGCTGAAATTTTGCATTCATATGTATATCGCATGACAATGCAATATTATGATGACCTGGAGCTGATGCTGGAGCTGGAAGGTGGCTGTAGGAACTCTGTAATAAAACGACACAACTTAATCGATTTGATTCGTATTGACGAGTACTTTGATCATGAAAAAGTTTGTACCTAAAAGCTTTAAAGTTTTTCGACAAATATTTACAACTAGCTTTTGCCCGTGGCTTCACCCGCGTGGACATAGTTTTTATGACTATCTTTGAGGGTGAGTGGTGCGCGAGCCGTAAGCGGCTCGCGAGCGTGGACATGAGTTTTCTCTTGATACCTCGGGAACTATGTCATGATATGCTAATTAGTAAATTATGTCATTCCTCACCCTTAATCATCTCAAATCACAACAATCCATTGTTCCGTTGTGATGTTAAAGAAATTAACCAAAAAAGAGTAATTTTTAGTTCCCCCAGGAACTGCACCGGACTATGCTATTTTCACGGGATTAAAAGTAGCCTATGTCCTTCCCCGTGACACAGACTACCTGCATGCCAAATTACATCAGAATCGGTCGAGGTGTTGAAGCGTGAAAAGTTAACAAACAAACAAATTTTCACATTAATAATATTAGTAAGGATTCAGATTGCCTGAACATTAATTATTTTCGCTACATGGGCACATTACCAGCACTGGAATACTCATCTGTTCGTGTGGACAACTAGTCCCGTTTCTCGGGCCCGGTATGATCACTAAGTGGGGGAGGTACTCAACTTATAATTTAAATTAAATCCGGAGCCAACCGGACTGAGGCACATTATTTACTGATCCGCACTCCACAATGAGTTTCGCTAAAAAGAGATTACTTAGCAGGGATTACGCGACATTGCTACTGCCGCATGCCGCGTGGGTGGCCACCGCGCCGCGCCCGCCGGCCAGTCACCACCGGTCATATCACAATACGGGATTTAAATCTATTTTCTAAATATAGATAAGCTGCAAACAAAACTCAATGATCCCATAACTGTGCGTAGGCACTTGCTCCAGAAGCCTTCACCGTCTGGCGATGGCGTGTAGTCAAATCACTCATACACAAATCAAGAATAAACATTACGCTTATTTACTAGCAAAAAATAAAGGTATATTAGACTTGAAGAAAAAAATTGCAAACAATTTGGGTTTGTACGGGAGGTGGGTACCATAATATTACATTCAGAGATTTTCTACAATGATGAACTACAATAAGTGCAAGTCGTAAACCTTAACTCCCAGTTATATAAAATTTTGCACGAACATCGTTATATTATTTTTGAGAAATACAAACAAATCCGGGTTTGTGTACAAGGTACCTTATTCCAATGTTTCCTGGAATAACGAACCACTGCGTGTAAAAGACCATATTTTAAAGTTGTAGTAACGTACTGACTTTCATCAGAATCGTTAGCCATTTTTGAGTAAAACTAATAATAAGTTTCTTGTTACTGTGTGGTACCCTTGAAAAATCATGTGAGGGAAAAAACACACACACACACACACACACACACATACACACACACACACACACATGTCACACATGCCGTTTTTTTAGACTCTATTAGGGTGAAACAACTATTGAACTCCATACAAATCACAACTGCGACTTCTATTCCCATCACGTCGCCATTTTCGCTTCTTCATCACCCGAAATTTAAAATTAGATTTAGGAGATGATAATTTTATGCTGAAAGGCAAAAGAGTAATATTTTAGGTTGTTAGTTTATAACAACAAGTGAAGAGTTGGCTTGAAATTCTAGAGTCATTAAATTTAACGATTACCACTTACACAAATGCACATAATAATATAACCTATAACCTATAACCTCACTTAGCAGTCGAACGTTAGTACACAGTAAATCCAACTGAATTTATTTCACAAGGCAACCATTACGCGTATAAAACGTTACAAAATAATAGCAGGTTACAAAATATGTTTTGATTCGTATCAATAGCCATTTCCGTTCTATTAAAATTTAAACATCTGTGAGTTGAAATTGACACAAAGAGAAATCTCTCATAGGAATGAGCTAAGTGCGGACATTTATAGTGTCGAGTGTTCCGCACACAAAAGTTAATATAAAACAAACTTTTGATAAAACAATGGTTTTTTGTCTTATCTTTGTATTTTCATAATAAACCGCAAGGAATCATTCTTTTATTTAGTTTTTCAACTCAACTGTTCCCTTGAATGCATGGAACTATGTACCTACATCTATCTACATAATAATCAACAAAACTAAAAGTGAAACATAAAACTCAAACTTAAATTAAACACAATAGTAAAATTAAACACAATAATAAAAGAAAATCCGACGTTCAGGAGGTGAATGAAATAAAAATGCGAAATACTGCAAAAAGATAATGTAAATACGTATTCGTAATTTTATCCAGGAATCGCCGAAAACCACAAAAAACATTAAATGTGGGTTAGTATATCGATGTCACAAAGCAGGCAGTTTGACGTGAACACGACACCACACGCACAATAAATGGAGGTTGTGGAGGTAAGAACGCCCCAGGGTGCCCCAGGATGCCCCAGGGTGGCCCAGGGTGGCCCAGGGTGGCTCGAGCCCAGGCCTCGGCGAGCGCGGTCGAGTGCCACCATTCATCGAGTATTTATTACAAGTTTTTATGACACTTTGGCGACAAACAGCGCCGCCCGCCGCCGGAAGCGCGACATTGTACGACAGCGCTTACATGTTACTTGCACGTACACAACACAAGGCGTTTGTTATTTGCTGTACTGAGTATCGCTTTCAAATTATTCATTTCAGATAATCAATCCATATACATAATTGTTATATTTTTTACGAAAAATTCAATTTTTACAATTGTCGATTCTAATCAACCCAACTTAGAAAATAAAATAAATTGTACCCGTTAAGACATAATATATTATCTTTCGATAAAATTAATCTTAAAAAACCGGCCAAGTGCGAGTCGAACTAGCACTCCTGTGGTTCCGTACCAACCACCACTCCTTTCCACACAACTACAAACAAAAGGCATCAACGCGAGTGACACAGATATGCTTTTTTTATCATTCATTTCGGACTCCTTAGCGCGAGTACGACTCATACTTGGCCAATTTTTATGAACTTTTGTTTTAGTTCAGTATTAGTACTGTTCTCACACCAAGTTTCACGCTTGTATGTATTACCGTTTTTACGATAGAGCTAAATCAAAAATACTTATAAAGATTTATAAAAAAACTGTTTTCTAATTTTTAGTATTTGTTGTTATAGCGGCAATAGAAATACACATTCTGTGAAATTTCCACTGTCTGCCTACTACCGTTCATGAAATACGGCCCACTGCCGGACGGACGGACCACCTCTCCACATAAGTGATACCGTACCTACCTATTCATCAGCGCGAGTCACAATGTTTATTTTAAAGCAGTTTGGATTCCACTCGCACTTGGCCACTTTTTTGGTATTTGTTTTTTACTTTAGTATATGCAATACAATGACACTGAGTTTGACGTTTAATACTTTTTACAACAGTGTAAGAACAATAAATGTAAGGTTGTAATCGCAAAAAAACATTACTACAAATTTTACAATTATCACTGTATTTGTGCTGTGAGATCCTGCTTGTTGCCAAATTAGATAAGTCATTGGAAAATACCATAGGTTTTGATGTACTTAATATAATAATATAAAAATGCCTTTTATTTGACTAAACTTCATTTCATCTTAGTTTATTAAATTTATTTAACTACTTACTAGCAATTGCTTGGAATACGTACTTAAACTTCTCTTTCTTTAAGTACTAAATGACTTATTTCTAAGTTATTAATATGCATTAATCTAGGTCCCCAGATTAGGTCAAGGCCTCCTCCAACGATGCCCACTTCTCTCTATCCTGTGCTACTTGCCACCAGTGCGAGCCAGCTATTTTTGTGATCTCATCGTCCCATCGGGAAGTGGGTCTTCCTCTCCTTCTTTTTCCTTGAGGTCCACTCCATAGCCCATATGGTGGAGTTGAACTTTTACTTGAGAGAATCAAAATGTGTGACATCAATGACCGTAAAATGGCCGTGTCTCGTGTCTCGTGTCTCGTGTCTCGTGTCTCGTGTCTCGTTGTAACTTTGACTTCGAAGCTTGGTTTTGTTACAGCTTCACGGGACCTTAGAGTTAAGTGTTTCATATTAATTTCAACTTGATACCTCCACGAATTCCTGAGAAAAAGAGTCTTGACAGACAGACAGACAGACACACCTACATACGAGCGGATAACGAAGTGATCGTATAAAGGTTCATTTGTTCCTTGACTCCTAGAAAAGGAACTCTCAAAGGATTACTTACTTTGTCCGTCTGTTTGTCTGTCTGTCTATATAATGTTTCTCTGGAACGCGTGGAGATGTTACATAATTAAATATAAACCCTAATAGGATACCTTCGTTGTCCGTCTGTTTGTCTGTCTGTCTATATAATGTTTCTCTGGAACGCGTGGAGATGTTACATAATTAAATATAAACCCTAATAGGATACCTTCGTTGTCCGTCTGTTTGTCTGTCTGTCTATATAATGTTTCTCTGGAACGCGTGGAGATGTTACATAATTAAATATAAACCCTAATAGGATACCTTCGTTGTCCGTCTGTTTGTCTGTCTGTCTATATAATGTTTCTCTGGAACGCGTGGAGATGTTACATAATTAAATATAAACCCTAATAGGATACCTTCGTTGTCCGTCTGTTTGTCTGTCTGTCTATATAATGTTTCTCTGGAACGCGTGGAGATGTTACATAATTAAATATAAACCCTAATAGGATACCTTCGTTGTCCGTCTGTTTGTCTGTCTGTCTATATAATGTTTCTCTGGAACGCGTGGAGATGTTACATAATTAAATATAAACCCTAATAGGATACCTTCGTTGTCCGTCTGTTTGTCTGTCTGTCTATATAATGTTTCTCTGGAACGCGTGGAGATGTTACATAATTAAATATAAACCCTAATAGGATACCTTCGTTGTCCGTCTGTTTGTCTGTCTGTCTATATAATGTTTCTCTGGAACGCGTGGAGATGTTACATAATTAAATATAAACCCTAATAGGATACCTTCGTTGTCCGTCTGTTTGTCTGTCTGTCTATATAATGTTTCTCTGGAACGCGTGGAGATGTTACATAATTAAATATAAACCCTAATAGGATACCTTCGTTGTCCGTCTGTTTGTCTGTCTGTCTATATAATGTTTCTCTGGAACGCGTGGAGATGTTACATAATTAAATATAAACCCTAATAGGATACCTTCGTTGTCCGTCTGTTTGTCTGTCTGTCTATATAATGTTTCTCTGGAACGCGTGGAGATGTTACATAATTAAATATAAACCCTAATAGGATACCTTCGTTGTCCGTCTGTTTGTCTGTCTGTCTATATAATGTTTCTCTGGAACGCGTGGAGATGTTACATAATTAAATATAAACCCTAATAGGATACCTTCGTTGTCCGTCTGTTTGTCTGTCTGTCTATATAATGTTTCTCTGGAACGCGTGGAGATGTTACATAATTAAATATAAACCCTAATAGGATACCTTCGTTGTCCGTCTGTTTGTCTGTCTGTCTATATAATGTTTCTCTGGAACGCGTGGAGATGTTACATAATTAAATATAAACCCTAATAGGATACCTTCGTTGTCCGTCTGTTTGTCTGTCTGTCTATATAATGTTTCTCTGGAACGCGTGGAGATGTTACATAATTAAATATAAACCCTAATAGGATACCTTCGTTGTCCGTCTGTTTGTCTGTCTGTCTATATAATGTTTCTCTGGAACGCGTGGAGATGTTACATAATTAAATATAAACCCTAATAGGATACCTTCGTTGTCCGTCTGTTTGTCTGTCTGTCTATATAATGTTTCTCTGGAACGCGTGGAGATGTTACATAATTAAATATAAACCCTAATAGGATACCTTCGTTGTCCGTCTATTTGTCTCTATGTATGTATATCTGTATGTATGTCTGTTTGTCTGTCTGTCTATATAATGTTTCTCTGGAACGCGTGGAGATGTTACATAATTAAATATAAACCCTAATAGGATACCTTCGTTGTCCGTCTATTTGTCTCTATGTATGTATATCTGTATGTATGTCTGTTTGTCTGTCTGTCTATCAACACCCTTTTTGCCAGGAACGCGTAGGGGTATCAAGTTGAAATTAATATTAAATACATAGGTACATACATAGAGTCCCTTGGAGCTGTAAAAACATCAAGTTTCTCAGTCAAAGTAATAAAAATATACACAACGGCTATATTAGGGCCATTTAGATCATATAAAATTTTGATAATTGCGAGTAAATCAAAAACTGTAGGGTACAGTCGAGTTCATTAATATATGAGCATTACCAAGGCTTCAAATATAAATGTACATGGAAGGGTACTTGTATATCTGAGCAGATTCATCAATCAAATATATATACACATATCACCTGTCATATTAATCTGAGCTAGCCTTTCAGTAATATCTAAACAACTGAAAACTAATAAATATCGGAACTAATATTTTAAAAATTATTTAAGCAAGTGAGAGTACATAAATATCTAGGAAAGGGTTTTTTCAAATATTAGTAAACATGTAGTGGCACAAAAATATCTGTACTAGCGAATTCCAATTTTATATGAACAAGTAGAAGTTCATAATATGTGTTAAACTAAATAAATAATCTGGTTCTCGCAACCTTCTTGTCAAAATAAAACGGATGAAGTGCAATGATACCAATTTGGCTTACCAATTTGAATTCGGTGCCATGCCATCTTTTTGAAAACTTTACCAGTGAATCATGGAAATTACGAGACGAAGACTTAATAATGCATCGACGATGTTACGTAAACAGCACAAAAAATTATTTTGTTAGATTTTTTATTTTTTTTAAATTCACAATTGGTAAGCGTCATCTCACCTGATGGTAAGTGACGATGATGCCGAAGATGGAAGCGGGCTTACCAAGATTCCCCAACGCAATGGAGAACTGGCTATCTTATCTTCATGCCGGAAAACATCAATGTTTTTAACACTGATGTTTGGCGGCAAGACTTGATAAGATGGTGGTAGCTAGCCAGGCGGGTTATGAAAATGCCCTACCACCAACCAAACCGAGTCTTACAAGTTGACCCCACCGGGAATCGAACCCGCGACCTCCTGGTGTGAAGCGAATGGACCAACCATTACGCCATGGAGGCCGTTAAAACAAGTTAAATTTAATATAAATTAAGGCATTAAAATAAAAACAAATGTCTTCTTAGTTGGTACTAGCTGTGCCTGCGACTTTGTCCGCGTGGAGGTTTTGAATTTTCCCACGGCTACTTCTGAATTTTCCGGGATAAAAAGTATCATATATGTTAATCCGGGCTTTAAGGAACCATCATAAAAAAAATTATCAAAATCGGCCTGGTAGTTTTTGCGTGATGCGCGAACATACAGACAGACAGACAAACAAAAATTCCAAAAGTTGTTGTATTGGCCTCTTTATATTAGAATGTCCACCACAGTTATTATTTTCCAAAAATATTTCATGCGCAGACACGGCCCCGTTAGTTTTATTGTATGTATAGATTTACATCTTCCAAGTAACCTCAAAAATACCTTAATATTGGTGGTTTATCAATTCAATGCAACGCATACGAATCACGAATTCTATGTGATTGACAATAGGATATGACTTAACTTCAAGAATAGAATACCTTATCATTTAAAAAATGGAAAGTGGCCAGTCATGAATGTTGATAACAACCTCTTTAAGTCGATTGTAAATCGAAAGTAGCAAAAATGGGTAACAAGCCGCAAGCACACGGTGATGACATCACACTCAAAATGAAAGAGACAAATGTATCATTTGGCAGTACGGTACTCTTTTCGGTGATTGTCATTTTTGAAATACGAAGTATTGTGTTTGTTCAGATATTTATGAACTCCTACTTGTTCACGTAAAATTGAAATTCTTTAGTACAGATATTTTTGTGCCACCACATGTTTAGAAATATTCAAAAACATTTGCGTAGATATTTATGTACTTTCACTTGCTTATATATTTTTGAAATTTATTAGTACAGATATTTATTAGTTTTCAGTTGTTAAGATATTACTGAAAGACTTGCTCAGATTAATATGACAGGATAAATGTGTATATATATTTGATTGATGAATCTGCTCAGATATATAACTACCCTTCCATGTACATTTATATTTGAAGCCTTGGTTATGCTTATATATTAATGAACTCGACTGTACCTTCTTTTCGTTGACCTAAAACAATAAAATTAACAAGAAGCTAAGTCTCATAGCAAAAATGAAGAAAAATTTCTGCCACAATTTTTCCAAGCGCGCCTGAAGGCCATCTGATACGGCTTAACGACAGTGAAGATGTTTACCTACGGATTGTTAACGATGTAACTCAGTATGAAATTCTGGGCTTCACCAACAAATGTAGACAAATATAATCACTATATGTTCCTTAAATCTGTAAAATTGTTTATCCTGACTGACTATCAACGCACAACTTAAACCACTGGACGGATCGGGCTGAAATTTGGCATTCAGATATACATTACAACGTAGGCACGCGAACGGCAAAAACAGGATGACAAAGCTGCTAGGCATCCGCTAGTCAATAATACATTTCTTCACCAAAATCAGGCTCTTGCCGGTCCAGCTCTGAATGAAGCCCAAGTTAGAAGAGGTTATTTTACAAACTGGTTACCAGTCCTTTACCACAACATAATAATTATAACACGTAATCACTGCACTCGGTGGGCGAGTAAGTAGCATGGGTACTGGGTGCGTACGCGCGGTAAGGAGACCCCCCGACGCGCACCGCGCTACAATTATAGTGCGTGTAGGGCGCACACACTGCAATGGTGCAGCAGGATATTTGGCAAAAAATAATAGAAAAACCAACTTACTACATTCTGAATGCTACAATAAAATTTTGTCGATTTATAAAAAAAATTGGTGTCATTGATATACTCGTACTACGGTTATCCTGATTGCTTTTCTGCGCTGTTAGAATTCTCTATTAACAGTCGTTTTTTAAATAACAATGATGTCTTGTAACATATTCGCCAACGGCAAAATATTGGATCTAAGTAAAGAACGTTTTCTAAAGTGTGCACGGAGATGGCTTCAGCAAAAAAAAAACTAATAACTGATTTCAAAAAGACACTCAAAAATATGAAATAATATTTTAATACATGAATATGTATATATTAATAAATCATTAATATATGAAATTAACCAACATTGACGAGAGCAAAGGTAGGTAAGTAGGTAAGTCGGTGCCAGCACACAGCTACATCTACCAAATGTTTTAGATTTGATTGCTTTGCTGGCACCGACCTCATAAAAATTGTTGAGCCCTAACTTGATTCGTATTTACCTACCTTTGATTTCGTTTTTGTTGGTTAATTTAGTGTGTTTGTGCCCTGTGGCTTCAACCTTCCCATCATCAGCTCACCTGAATAACCTGAAAGAATACAACTATCGGTCTATACGTATCTATGTATTATATTTAATGAATTTATCTTCCAACTACTAACCGTTATGGAGTTTTATTTTCTATCATCAGCTCATCGACACGAGATCATCACTGCCAGACGCAAACACTTGAATAGCTTTAGAAAATGCGAGTACATGAAAAGTGTTATACCTGTCTATAAAATTAGATGGTTGCCCTCAATTTCCCTAGCATTCCATCATCAGGTCCTGACTTGGTAACAATGGGAACACTGAGGGACTAAACTCATACGATTAAAAAAAATGAAAATCGGTACACAATTGACAGAGAAATCAGTGAACATATATAAAAAAATAACTACAGCGGATCATAGAATCTCCTCCTTTTTTTGAAGTCGATTAAAAATACCTCTTATGAAAACTGAAACTTAGGGTCTTTTAAACTTATTGTTATTTATCATACTAAGCAACTTTCTCCAAAGAGTCCCTATTTTGGAATTTTCGTACAAATCGTTAAGCTGACTGGCCATTTTGTTACTCGTAGAAGGAACTTTATTATTTTCCTTGGCAGAGGTTTATTATAATTATGAATGGAATACATAGTTTGTGTCCGCGTGGGGTCATTACTAGACATGGGGCGGGTAACGATTTTGCCGGGTACCCGCAAGGCGAGTACCCGGCACATTCCGTGCCGGGTACCCGCCGGGTACCCGGCAGCGCTCAGACGGCGTGACGCGTGCGTCCTGTTTGCCCGCTCGGGCGCAACTGAAGCAAGATTGGCGTTGGCGCTGTCGTCGTTGATAACTGAAATCCCATTATAAAAAAATTATCGGCGAAATATTTATGCACCCCCTCTAGTTCGGTATACAGCGAACGCCTGTTCTCAGAAGCGGGACTAATATATGAAAAAAAAGTCGCCTAAATGCTGATCGTGCAGAAAAATTTTACACCATAACTTACCCATTTTAAACTACAAATATTAAATTAAACTTCCTAATTATCTATTTTTTCTTGCTATTACTCATAAATTAGTCCAGCTTATCATAATTATAATGATTACCATTTGTGTTCCAAGTCAATAAATAATTAAAAATCTAAAACGTATCATTATTTCTAGCCTTCCAAATTACCCGCCCAGAGCCGGGTACCCGGCACCATTACCCGGTACCCGGCCGGATACTTAAAAAAGTGCCGGATCCGCCGGGTACCGGATCCAAACCGGGTACCCGCCCCATGTCTAGTCATTACACCATGTAGGTATAATATTAGGGAAAACATTGTTTTATTTAATTATTAACCATCTCAAATCACTGTTTTTGCATTCTTTATTTTATTCTTTAAAAAGGAACAAAAAATATTTTTTATTATCGTAATTTTGACTTCAATATGAATGAAGAAGTACACATCATGGTCACCCCACACTAAACCCCATTTGCGCGGCCGCGCCGTCCACACATCGTTAGTGAACTATAATAATATAATAACCCGTAGTTTTTACAATATTTTATTATTATGTCCCGCCTCGCGCACAATGCGCCCTCCACTAGCAAACATCAATATTATTGCAGCCCCTCTTACCGCGGCGCCGTAACAACTATTATATTAAATGTATTACTTTGTTGTTATTATGATAATACTCTGTCGAATCTTTTTATCCTTTTATTGCGTTTTTATTAGTTTTTATTTTGTTTGTTGTCAACACTTTAAGTAGCTGTCAGTTTTAGACAATTTGACGGTACCCTTCTGCTTCCATATAGCTACGTCACGTGCACAGTGAGAACGGAACACTTACACTCGTTAAGTACAAACTTCCGGCATGGCTGTTGCGCTGTTGTGCTGTTGCGCTGTTGTGCTGTTGCGCTGTTGCGCTGTTGCGCTGTTGTGCTGTTGTGCTGTTGCGCTGTTGCGCTGTTGTGCTGTTGCGCTGTTGCGCTGTTGTGCTGTTGCGCTGTTGCGCTGTTGCGCTGTTGTGCTGTTGTGCTGTTGCGCTGTTGCGCTGTTGCGCTGTTGTGCTGTTGTGCTGTTGCGCTGTTGCGCTGTTGTGCTGTTGCGCTGTTGCGCTGTTGTGCTGTTGTGCTGTTGCGCTGTTGCGCTGTTGTGCTGTTGCGCTGTTGCGCTGTTGTGCTGTTGCGCTGTTGCGCTGTTGTGCTGTTGTGCTGTTGTGCTGTTGTGCTGTTGCGCTGTTGCGCTGTTGTGCTGTTGCGCTGTTGCGCTGTTGCGCTGTTGCGCTGTTGCGCTGTTGTGCTGTTGCGCTGTTGCGCTGTTGCGCTGTTGTGCTGTTGTGCTGTTGTGCTGTTGCGCTGTTGTGCTGTTGCGCTGTTGCGCTGTTGTGCTGTTGCGCTGTTGCGCTGTTGCGCTGTTGCGCTGTTGTGCTGTTGCGCTGTTGCGCTGTTGTGCTGTTGCGCTGTTGCGCTGTTGCGCTGTTGCGCTGTTGTGCTGTTGCGCTGTTGTGCTGTTGCGCTGTTGCGCTGTTGCGCTGTTGTGCTGTTGCGCTGTTGTGCTGTTGCGCTGTTGCGCTGTTGCGCTGTTGTGCTGTTGCGCTGTTGTGCTGTTGCGCTGTTGCGCTGTTGCGCTGTTGTGCTGTTGCGCTGTTGTGCTGTTGTGCTGTTGCGCTGTTGCGCTGTTGTGCTGTTGCCGTCTGATTCCCGAAACCTTTGTAGCTTTGCGTAAAAACTGAATAAAAGCTTTCGTAATGGGTACACATATTAGTCCCGTACACCCAACGGGTGACTAACGGGACCCTATTACTGCTGAGCCTCCGCTGTCTGTCCGACTGTCCGTCCGTCAGCGGGCTGTATTTCATGAAGCGTAACAGGTAGACAGTTGAAATTTTCACAGAATGTGTATTTCTGTTGCAGCTATAATAGCAAATACAAAAAATTATAAAAAGTGAAAAAATAAGGGAGTCTCCATTCAAAAAGCGTGTTTTTTTAGGTCTTTAAAAGTATTTTTTATATTAAGCTCTATCGTAAAAACGGTAATACAAACGCAAATTATAAATAAATTTATAAATATATTTATATAAATATAAATAAATACATATAAATAAATAAAATATATTTGTTTGATATTCATACTAATATGTGTGGTCATACAAACGTACAACTGGGTGAGATTATAGTACTAATACCTGAAGTAAAACATCAAATATAAAAATCGGCTAAGTGTGTGTCGTACTCGCACTAATTATTCCGAAATGAATGACAAAAAAACATATTTTTGTCGCTCGCGTTGATGTCTTTAGTTTAAAATGTGAATAGGTATTATTGTCATTATACTATGCAGTTGTGTGGAGAGGTGTGGTGGTACGGACGGAACCCTCGGAGTGCTAGTCCGACCGTTTTTTTAAAACATTTATACCGACCAGTATCAACCAAAAATGGACAACAATGCATTAAATAGAAATAAATATCTGTCTGTGATATTCAATTTCCTGTGTCATTTGTACACAGATTTCTATTTGTTACAATAGTATCAATTCTCACAAAAACTTGCATCAAGTTATTGAAAAACCGCGACAAATAGATCCAAAACCTAAAGTGAGTCGATTGGTGAATTGAGACGACATTGTACTCGCTTGCGCTCCACTGCACTCCCATGCGGACATGTGATGCCTTGTGCGTTGTGCGTTGTGCACACAGCGCTATAGAGAAATGCGTATAACATTACCTTAATAGGGGCCATTTAACGATAAAAACGGCACTAGTAACCCAGAAACCGCATTCACACGATCGGCATCTGTCTAGCTTAAAAAAAATCAGAGTGTTTGGTTTTCAAGGGTTCTGCGAGAAAGTAAAATTCACCGTTATGAGCCCGTAACCGTAGTGACCACGCACCGGAAAGCGTAGTGTAGGCAGGCCTCCCACTCGGTGGACCGATGAAGTGGTGAAGGTCGCGGGAAGCCGCTGGATGCGGGCAGCGCAGAACCGGTCGTCGTGGAGATCCTTGGGGGAGGCCTATGTCCAGCAGTGGACGTCCTTCGGCTGATATGATGATGATGATGAACCGTAGTTAAGTAGCCGTGTCGATGCAGGGTGAGTTTTGATTCGCTGACAAGCGGCAAACGGTAGATGCTACTCATGAAACTAAACAACTGGCCCCAAGGAACCAGTTTACAATCGAATATAAAAAAAAACAACTTGTTGACTTCCCGCAGGTACTAATTTGTCAGCAATCATCATATCAGCCGAAGGACGTCCACTGCGGGACATAGGCCTCCCCCAAGGATCTCCTCGACGACCGGTTCTGCGCTGCCCGCATCCAGCGGCTTCCCGCGACCTTCACCAGGTCATCGGTCCACTACTGTGCAATAACTTTACTGCGCCAACGGCCATCAGCTATAAAGCTGTTGATCTGCCGATTTGTAACGTTCTGTAATAGTCTCAATCTCGTTGGCTCTGATCGAACAGATTCCGTTCCTCGAGCAGCCCCGCCACTGTGCGCCTGTCGGTGTCAGCTCCAGTCCCTCCTACTTACTTACACAGCTCACTGGCCACTCTCGTGGTCTGCGGAATTTAATGAAGATACTACCAAAAATTAAGAAGAAACATTACCTGTAGAATTATAGCTAAACGAATAACCTACCAGTTATTCCTCAGTTATGCCATTCCTATCAACAGGTTCATATTTTGATCCGACTAAAGAACAGCACTGAGTAAATAATCTCACATGGCTATTTGTCTGAATATAATGTTTTCTTATTTATAAAAGGTGTAAGAAGATTGGTGAAGTAGTCGTCACCTGAGCAACCTGAGCAACCTGAGGCTCCTGCTCGTTATACTGTACAGCTTTTTTTAAGGAACCTCAAAACGACACACACACACACACACACACACACACACACACAAAGGCACTCCGGGAGCGTTGACACAAGTGAAAACTTTTTACAGTTTTATAAGTTTTGACCCTCCGAGTGTTTCTGGCAAACGACTAGGTTGACAAAGTTTTGACCCTGCGAGTGTTCCTGGTAAGGTGTCAGTGTCGGTTAAAGTGTCGCGAGTTCAATGGTTTTGTCCTATCTCAAAGATGCCCAAAGCGCCTAAAGAAGTTTTCATTTCAAAAATGGATTGTACTAATATACAAAAAAAATTGAATCAGTTTTAAAATTCGAAGACTAGGTATGAATCTTTTGAGGAACGTTGGTTATTATATTGAGTAGAGGATTCAGTTAACGGCTCCTACACCAATCGCATTACATCCTGTGCATGGAAGGTTGTTTCCTGACATCCCTACTGCTTTACCTACAGAGCCAAGCACACTGAATCTGAAACAAACAAGGCTACATATTAATGGTAGTCTTTTGAAGTTGAAGTCGCGGCTGGCGGCTGGCGGCTGGCGGGAGACACTACGCGTCGGTTTATATTTCCATACTTGTAACTTTCGACACGAAACCCCAAAGCAGTTAAAACCGTATCAACCGGCGAATTTTTTTTATTATCTGTGGTATCAACCACCACCCGCCGTGCGCCCGCGCCGCCCGCGCCGAGGAACGCGTAGGTATGTATGTCATCCGCATACAAACACGGTATAACAGTACAAACAGATGAAAATAGCACGGTACCTACGTCGCGTCACGCCAGTCGGGGTGCACGATGCTCTTTTTCGCAATGAGACGTGCCACTTGTTTTTTTGTACCTGTTAGGTACTTGGCACTTGGTACTTGAAACAAAGACTTTTGTACGTCACTGCTTGCTACATACTCGTACATTACTTTTTAGGATGTTTTTTCTTGATAGATTTGTTTATCTGAAGCACTACTTAGGTTCGGTGTCCTAGAGCCGGCCGACTCTCGCGTTGTCGTGACCGGGCGCTGTCCGTCTGAACTGGCCTACTCTTGTCAGAGGCAAAACTGACAAATTCGATAATTTAAATGTATAACTTCTCGTGTCATTGTTTTCGTGTCCTAATGACATAATTGTTTAATATAAATAATTTTATTGATTCAGTTTATGACACTTCACACTAATATTATAAAGGCGAAAGTTTGTGAGTGTGTATGTTTATTACTTCTTCACGCAAAAACTACTGAACGGATCTGGCTGAAATTTGGAAGGTATATAGGGTGACCTTAAATTAGTTCTTGATAGCAAAGGATATGAATGTACTCGTGATTACAAACAACTTTCCCATAGAAACTATATGTCAAATATGAAAAAAAATATTTGGTCCTTCATACATTTTTGTCGATTTGATAACTTGTTATGTACCGAGGACCTAAAATTTTTTTCTGATTCGACATATAGTTTCTATGGGAAAGTTGTTTGTAATCACGAGTACATTCATATCCTTTGCTATCAAGAACTAATTTAAGGTCACCCTGATTAGGACCTGGATTACACAAAGGCTACTTTTTTCACGCTCGCGAGCCGCTTGCGGTTCGCGCACTGCGCACCCTCGGAAGGTCATAGAAACGTTGTCCACGCGGGTGAAGCCGTGGCAAACAGCTAGTTTAAAATAAATTCTACGGCACTAAACTTTCTTGTCAATTTTTTTCATTATTTATTTTTCATGGAAAAGTGTTTTTTTTATAATTTTGATGGATTTATATTGCATGACCAAATAGGAATATATTATACTTATTCGTAAGTGTGTACTAAGGTTAATTTTTAAACCACACTTATAGTGAGTACATTAGGTTAGATAGGATCAGATTATAACCATAATTTATCAATGATATTTCTTCTAATAAGATCTTGGTTTGAATTTAGTGCAATATTTAGTATTTTTAGTCATCGAAAATAGTAGTTTAAGGTTTTTAAGTTCAAAAAGAACTAAATAGAATAGGTATCTTTTGTTGTTGATAACTGTTGATTATTTTTTGTTTTTAGTCGAACAAATAGCAAGTAAAATATTTTATAATATTATAAATGTGAAAATGTGTTTGTTTTACCTTTTTACGCTTCAAAACCTTGACCAATCTTGATGAAATTTGGCGTGCAGGTAGCCTTTGTCACGGGGAAGGACATAGGCTACTTTTTACCCCGTGAAAATAGCAAAGTCCGATGCAGTTCCTGAGGGAACAGTAAAAATAGTTTTTTTTGGTTCATTTCTTTAACATTGCAACCACAAACACATTTTTCTCCTGACAATTATTTTGAGAAAAAAAATGTTGTATGACTCTTTGTTTTAACGGAACGAAGAAACTTTTGGTAATACCTCGATGTAATAATAAAAAATCTCTCAAGTCCCAAATTTAATCCCAATCGGACTAAAACTATTTAGCCTCCAGAGCCACGCGTGACGGACGGACGAACGGAATTGAGACGTTCGGTTTTTCGGTATTTGTTAATGATAGAGGACATTTTATTTTTCGCGATAACTATAACTCCTCTACGGTACGTACCGTACTACGGGTTCGAGATAATAAAAAAAATCACAATATGACATTCTGTAATGTAAAGTACGTTCGGGGAGTTAGGTGCAGTACACCCGAACGGAGTTTTGGAAATGTGTTAAAGGATGAAACAATTTTACAAAAAAAATTAATTAAATGGATTTTTTTTTGGTTTACAATTTATCATTAACTTTAATTACTCAAACGTCGAAAGCAACATTTTGTTCTAAAAACGTGTGAAATAGCAACGAGTGACGTCATAGTTTCTCAGCGTCATTGATTTACTAATTTTGTGATTGTGTTTAATTGAAAACTGAAAACACAGACCAAAACAAAAAGAGCAAGATTTTTTGAAATTCCAATGGGAAGCCAATTTAGGGAGCAACATTATCATCATCACTTTTTTGATGCAGTTCCACTACCCAATTACTTTAACTACTTTAAAGAGTGCGTTAAGTGTGCGCGTAAAGTATTTAATACAAATTTAGAAATTCTGCAACTTTTGAAGCGTACCTTTGTACCGAGTGACGCGAGCATAATATCATCAAGACATGCAAAGGATGCATCGGTGGACTGATGACCTGGTGAAGGTTGCGGGAAGCCGCTGGATGCGGGCAGCGCAGAACCGGTCGTCGTGGAGATCCTTGGGGGAGGCCTATGTCCAGCAGTGGACGTCCTTCGGCTAATATGATGATGATGATGCAAAGGATAAACATAGATCAAGCCGTTTATGAGCCCACTGACACGGCTTAACGACTGCCATCTAGTGATAGCATCCGGCACGAGTGGATTAACGTGTCTGAGTAACAGTCAAACCTGTCTAGATCCTTATCATGCATGTGGTCAGTCAGTCGGCATGCGAGCGACGTGGCCACGGCAGTCGGCACCAGGCCACGGAATTCCTCGCTTCATAAGGTTTTTATCCACAATCGGGAAGCTATCTTATGTTTAAGCAAAAACCCATAAATTAACATACAGATTTTTGGCGGCAAAATGGCGATAGTTAGCCAGGCGAACTTAGAAAATGCCCTTCCAACGACCAAACCGAGTCTTACAAAGTAAGACCCCACCAACAATCGAACCCGCGACCTCCTCATGTGAAGCCAATGGACAAGCCTATGAGGCGGTCAAGTAATCAAAACTACCAGTCCAATTTTGGCTAGAGGTACAAAACTAACACTGTAACTGTAACTTCGAGCCCGAACACGATGAATTTCACTCTTTCTGAATCGTGTCGTTTTACGAAATCCGCGTTCGACACATTGCAGTGCCCACACGCACATGGACGGTGATATTTTTAGAGTGGCACACACAGACCTCGTCACGTCGTCTGTCAACCTTCACTTTACACAGAAATCAATGTAATATTTTGCACTCCAGTCCACTACTCGTATGATATATGTAGTCCACAATGCAGTGGCCCTCTTCTTATGACTGCCTTTTACTAAATGTAAACCGTAGCTTTTCTCCATCACAAATACCGTTGAAATTCTTATAAAATGGAAATAACCGTAAAAATAGCTCTAAAGACGTTTACGCAGCACAAAATTTCACCATCTCCTCATTTGTAAATCCACGGAACACACGTAATATATACAATGCGCTAGCTACAGTAATAATTATCTAGCTCGGTGTGGTCCCCACCCCCAGCAGCGCCGGGCGCCGGCGGTGGAAAGCCGCTCCGTCTGAGACAGTTGAAGCTCGTCGCTGTACGTGCGTCATGCGTGGGCGCCGCGCCTGGAACAGCTGTGAGTGCGTCACAGGTCAGCGTCCGGTGGCACTGTAAAACAAGTATCTGCTTTGAAATAAGCGAGGTTTAATTTTACTTTCGGCTGTGTTTAAAATTTTGAATTTAATATGGAACCGCACAGGCAACTTCATTTATTTATGTTTCCTCAGCAAGCGTTGTCGTGTCGACCTTCAAACTCCAAATAGCATGGGTCGTCCAGTCTTCTTTTAGCTTAAACTCATATTCATGTTCTATTCGGTTTGCGTTCTGCCTCTACTACTACCAAGCCAGGACAGGGAATCTACAAGATATGGACGCAGGCAGATGACCACGATTAAAAAACCATTATAAACTTAAGTGCTGTGTCTTTAGATATCTTGAATTCCGTTTGATCAGAGAGCAATGTTTGGAGTCTTCATGTTATATTTCAGATGTTATAACACTGACGTCCAATATATTAATTAAATGAAGTTATAATCTAAGATTAACTTTCTCAATGCGATTTGTCGCCACTGGTCCATCTTTCAGGCGTCGCCTACGCACTGCGTCCGATTCACTCCCAAACACAGGCCGGCAAGTGACCAATCCATCCTGACCTCTCACCCCTCCCCCTGTCTTCTCAACTGCAGAACACTGAGAAGAATTCTTTGAGAGCTTGCGGGGGTCAGGATACGCTGGTGCTCAGAAAACATAGTAACGACGCGTACGCACCATATTTAGCGCTCTCGGCGATGTTTCTGCGGCTCGCGGTGCGGTTCTGAAGTCAATAAAATCTTTGAAAGGATTTCAAACTCTATAAAAATCAGAAACTTCGATTTTTAGCTCAAAATGTTTATTTAGTAAGTATTTATTCTTCCACTCACATATTAAGGTATAATAGATGTAACAAAAAACCGGCCAAGTGCGAGTGGGACTCACGCATTCAGAGGGTTCCTTGCCACCACACCTCTCTATTCAACTATAACAATGATATCTTTTCATTACTAAGAAAAATAAAAAACTACCTGACTGAAACTGAATAAATAGAAATTCACTCAAAATTATGAACTAATATTTTAATATATAAATACCTACCTTAAAGTATCACTGCACCTTTATTTTACACCCTGTATAAATACACAAAATCAACCAAAAACAAAGAATTCAAAGCTAGCTACGACATAAATAAGGAGCCTGAATTTTTTTGATATCGGTTCCAGTACTTGACAGAGTATACTTACTTATCAAATGTTTTAGATTTGATGGCTTTGCTGACACACGCCCTTAATTTGTTTCGTACCTACCTTTGATTTCGTTAATGTTAGTTAATTTCGTGCATTTATACAGGCTGTAAATATTAGGTGCAGTGATACTTTATGGTAGGCTTGTACTCATCAAACTGAACAACATTTTTCCAATGCCCAATTATCTTTTTCGATCCCAAATTACAAGTTTCCAAATTCTAGTGGTCTAATTAATTATTTTGATAAGTTATGGTGGTACGGAACCCTTATTTTGGCTAGTCCGACTCGTACTTTGCTGGTTTTTCTTTTTACTTTGTATACGCCAATACTCTACCGAAATTCTAAACAAGTTTCTAAATCACCTGAAAGTGGTCTAAAATTTTCATAAACGGTCAAAACTTAGGAACCCCTTATTTCACAAATCCGATTTACGTTTAGCCGGTTTTTGGATTTTTTCTTTGTATACGTCTCATAACTTATTTGAATGCCAAATTTCAAGTTTAAAGGTTACCTAGAAGTGGTCTATACGGGGTGCAACATATAAGTGCAGTGATACTTATTTAAGGTGGGCTTGTACTTATTAAACTGAACAAGTTTTGTTTTACAACTTTGCTGAAATCGCGAACGTTTTTTTGGAATCCCTGCACTTTTATGTATATTTTGATGATAAGTGGTAATAATGGACCCTTGGTGCGCAAATACGACTGACACTTGGCCGTTTTTCGAATTTATCTTTAGTATGCGTCCAATTACTATCTCCATGCCAAATTTAAATTTCTAACTCACCTGGAAGTGGTCTATCCATTGGATGACCAGTGAGTGAGTTCTTTTTTTTATTAAAAATTTGAGTGCGTTTGACTGTACCTCACCTGATGGTAAGTGCATCAGTGAGGGCGTGAGTGAGTGAATAAGTGATGAAATATTGAAACTTTGATAATTGAGATTTTTAAGTGCGAGTCGTACTTCGTAGGGTTATGTAGTGTTTCCAAAATATAAATGTTTATCGAAAAACAAAATTAAAAACATTTTTACAGTTCGTAATAGAACATTTTGTATGGAAAATCTATGCACTTTTTAGAAATTCAACTGCACATCTTAAGATGGTCAACTACTACTCCTAAACAAATAAAGCCTACTTAACCTTGATAGTTTTCCTTTTAAATTGATTATATTTTTTACTATTTTCATTTATTTTCAGATACCTTGGAATAACGGTTTAGCTGGTGGACGGGATACTTGACTTTAACAAAAATTGGTACTTTAAAGCCCAATATTTCGCAAATGGATATCGGAGTCAAAGGTTATAATTTTGAAAGACCTATTTAACGATACCCCGCACAATAGAGTTCGTCAACGAAAATAAATTCACACTCTCTTTACATGTGGGGGAGTTGGCCAAATATTTTTTTTTTAATTTTTATTTTTAAAATGTTGGCGTGACTAATATGTATACCCATGCCAAATTACAGCATTCTAGTACTGATATTCTCTGAGCTCAGCCTCGGACATACGGACAGACAGACAGTTGACAACATGACGAAACTATAAGAGTTCCTTGTTGACTACGGAACCCTTAAAACCGTCAAAGTTAGTAACTTGTGTGTCTACATTACGTGAACAATGCAATATTGTTTTTGGGCAGTTTGTTGAGTCCTAAAGATATTAAGAGCTTGAAAATGCGTTGATTTGATTCGAGAAGAGAGTGTACGGCCGTGCTTGTCTGCTCGACGACGAGGTGCCCCCTGATTTCCTTTGGTTCTAATGCACATCCACTATTATCATAAAAATTGCTTACGTGTGCCAACACAAATGTTTCTCGATAGCCACTTCAGCGTTTTGCTATCTTTTTTGTACAAAAAAATCAAGTTCTCCAAGAGTGGACTAATTTTGAACTAAAACACGTTTGTTATAACTCGAAATCTTTTTGCTACTGCACCGCACCGCGAGCCAGTCGCTTCCCTCACCAAATTAGCCAGCTCGCGCATTTCGCAACTCTATAAATACCTGTCATTCCACTATCGACCTTGTCGTTTGCACATTACAGTCCATTCGTTCTTGCTTCGTCGCCAGTGGGAGTATTTACCTGGCGTGGCGTTTATTACAAATTGCTTTGTATTCGCGGCGACTATTACTTTCCGCACACACACAGGAATAAACTGTACTCCCCACGGAGAATATAAGTACCTTCTCGAAAGAGCGTCTAACATTATTCAATTTGTAACTTTTTTAGGGTTTTCCTACACATACCACTTATGGTGTATTATAGACGCTAGTAGGATTTATTGATTGCGTAAATATGATAAATATACTTAGCGCCGTGGTTCTAGTCCTGCCACGGCCGGGCGGCCCCGTACGAGGACCAATGTATTTTCGGATTTCGATTTCATAGTATGTATACGTTAATCCTACGCTCGCTCTTATAGTGAAGGAAAATATCGTGAGGAAACCTGCACACGCCTGCTAAGAAACTTGAAGGTTACGTGTGATGTCGACCAACCCGCACCACTCTAATTCAGGTAAGGTTCGAGCCTCTCGGTGGGGACGTTTACGAGCTGATATAATGCAATTTAGGGCTAGTTTTAAAACATTTATTTTTAGAACAGATAGATTTATTTTATTTCAGAGCTTGCCCAGATGATATTTTCAAAAAACCTAAAAAAATGTAGATACAAGCTTTTAATATTGCATTGTCACGCGATATACATATGCATGCAAAATTAAAGGTCAATCGAAAACCGGGGAGTGCGTCGAGTTGAACTTGCAAGCTTCAACCGGAACAACCATACGTTGCAATTAAATAAAAGCCTGTAAGATAGGCACTGTGTGAGCTCGCGGCGCGGGTCGCGTCCTCGCGCGCGGCCCGCGGCCCGCGGCGGCGTGTCCCTCAGCCGTCAGGTGAGGTGCAACCAAACGCACTCATTAAAAAAAAAAAACATATATTTTTGCATAATTTTAAATGCTTTCATTTTATTATTTAACTTAAATACGTATTTCCTGGAATTTCACAATCAATATTGCACCCACTGCCACTGAAGCTGTCGGGCTGAAATTTGACACACGTTTTTTTCTAGCAACAATGCACGATTATTAAATAAAAGCTTTTACCTAAAAGTTTTCGGGTTTTCGAAAATTATTAGTTATTAATAAGTGTTGTCGATAACTTAAAATTAGAAAACATCGTAACAGAAAATTTTTGAGAAAAACATTATTTGCTTTTTTTGTATAGGAGCACCCACTCTTCATCATATCAGCCCAAAAACATTCACTGCTGGACAAAGGCCTCCCACAAGGATTTCCACGACGACCGGTGTTACGCTGCCCGCATCCAGTGGCTTCCCGCAATCTTCACCAGGTCGTCGGTCCCCAGCGTGAACCTAACTGCCCCAACGGCTATCCGTTATACGAGCTATGTGCCCTGCCCACTGCCACTTCAGTTAAGCGATTCTGTGAACTATGTCGGTTACTTTGGTTATCCTGCAGATCTCCTGATTTCTGATTCGATCGCGTAGGGAAATTCTGAGCATCATTCTTATAAGGCCCATAGTAACTCACAACACACACTGGTCAAAAAACGTTGTCTTGAGACACTGCGGTATTTGTGACGTAAAGATGTTGCGAAGCGTCCCGAACGCTGCCCAGCTGAGTTTGATTCCTCGATTGATCTGTTTCTTGAAGTTGGACCCACCTAGCTGGACTGTTTGTCCCAGTTATCAACAACTTCCAGTATAGAGTCTCCAACCTTTAGAGGGGTGGGTGCGACACGGATATTTAAAATTATTTTCGTCTTGTCCATGTTCATTTTAAGACCCACTTGTTGAGAGGTTTTACTGAGGCCATCGAGTATTGTGCTGAGGTCTTCCATAGGCTCAGTCATGATCACGATATCGTCAGCGAATCGGAGGTGGGTTAATGTGCTCGCGGTTTATATTGATGCCGAGTCTCCCCAGTCCAGAAGGTTGAAAACGCCTTCCAGGGTGGCGGTGAATATTTTCGGACATATAACGTCTCCCTGTTTCACCCCTCGCTGCAATGGGATAGGTTTCGAGTTCTGACCCTGGAGGCGAACCGACATGGTGGCGTTTTCATACAGACACTTCAACACCTTTGAAGGAATCGAAGGCTTTCTTATAGTCTACAAACGCCGCGGACCATGAGAAAATCTACCCTTAAATATTTTAAATATATAAAAACTAGTAGGGGAAAATAATTTTAAATTACCATGTGCAAAATAATTTATAAAAATCGGTCCACAATTTATCTGCAAATTGTGGATACACAAACACACACACGCAGTATGCGCATATATATTGTAGAACACTTTCTAGGGTTGAGTACACCCAAACGGGACCCTGTTACGAAGCCTCCCCGTCCCCTCTCCGTCTGCCCGTCGGTCTGTTAGCGGGATGTATATTTCATGAACCGCATTCGGTAGCTCAACGCGTCGGCGGCTCAACCGGTAACGAGTCGGTCCTTCTAACCAGAGGTACCGGGTTCAAATCTGGACGCCAATGTACCAATGAGTCTTTCAAAACTTACGTACTCGTACATATACTTACCGATGGCTTTAACGGTGAAAAAAAAACATCGTGAGGAAACCTGCACACGCCTGCGAAGAAACTCGCAGGTTAATGTGTGTGAAGTCGACCAACCCGCACTGGCCCCGTGTGGTCGACTAAGGCCTGATCACCCTAGTTCAGGGTAGGCTCGAGCCCCTCGGTGGGGACGTATATGAGCTGATATGATGAATCGGTAGACAGTTGAAATTTTCACAGAATGTGTATTTCTATTGCCGCTATGACGACAGGTAATAAAAATAAATAATAATGAAGGGGTCCCCCATATAAGAAACGTGAAGGAACTAACGACATCTAGTAGAATCTAGTTCTACCTTCTATAACGTTGATCTATAAAGATGTTCTGGTACGGAATCCTCAGTGCGCGAACTCAACTCGCACTTGGTCCGTATTTGTGGCAGTCCAACCCACAATAGTGATCGGGTACAGCCTTAGAGTACACTCTAAGGGTACAGCGCACGGAAATAATGATCCCGTAATTGTCTTTATCACTTACAGCGTTGGAAGGCTCAGCGGCCAGCGCTCAGCGCGCGGCAGCATCTTTGCACGCCTAACAGAGAACTCGTTGTAACGTTTATTGACTTACTAGCTGTTTCCCGCGGCTTCACCCGCGTGGTCAACGTTTCTATGACTTTATTTGTTAATCCACCAACTAATCTGTCTACCTACCAAATTTCAGCCAGATTCGTTAAGTAGATTTTGCGTGAAAAAGTAACAAACATACACACTCACAAACTTTCGCCACAGTAATAGTGTGATTTCCTCATTTCATTCAAACCGGCTCCTACTTTTCCGATTTTCCCTTTTTCTCTGTTTTCGACTCACACAAACTCACTGCGCTTACTCGCCGCAATGTTTAAATTTCACTCAACTTAAAACAGTTAAAATGAAATTTGTTCTTTCACTGTGTTCAAACTAAAAATACATCAACGATCCGCCACTGGAATTACAGTCTTAACTTCATCCAACTACGTTTCAGATTAGTTAAGCTTAGCGACATAGTTTTCCAAAGTTTCAGTGGTATCGCCTGAAATGGTGTCACGATGCATTCCAGATGTCTCACTCCCACCCACAGCTTTGACGACTCGGTTGTATCTACTTGTCCCTGTCTCTTGGCTATATCGGGCGCGTGGTATTTCCGTCGCAGTTGAGTAGGTAACTGTTCTGTTTACGTTCGGTTTTGGATGCGCTTTTTACGGGAGCTGGTTCAGTGCGCGCGGCGCGGGCGGCGGGCGGCGGGCGAGTCACTTCCGCACCCACAACCGAGGTTATTTTTTGAATAGGAATGACGAATGCTAGTCATCTGAGTTACTTTTTATCATCTGTCAAAAACTACATTTTGTTCTAAAAATGTTTGAAATACCTAGGCGTGACGTCATAGTTTTGCAGCGTCATTTATGTACTCATTTTGTGATTTTGATGAATTAAAAAATGAAGACTTGATGAAAAATAAAACGTGTAAGGTTTTCCGAAGTATAAGTAGGAGGGCAATTTAGTGATCAAGAGTTCATTTTTTTTTCTGATGCTGTCGTCACCCTGTTATCTTTGATGCTTGTTCCATGTTTGTCTTCGTTTGTTAATGTGTCCTGCACAATAGTTGTCCTTACTTCATTCATAATATAATATAGAATCTTGTTTTGCAAAGAAAAATTGTTACTAGTAGGAATCCTAGTGTGGGACCAGGGATTTTTAGTGTACACTAGTTTTTACTGTGTTTTTGGTACCTACAGTTTGTAGGTATATTTATTTTTAGGGTTCCGTACTCTACAAGGAACCCTCACAGATTCGCCACGTCTGTCTGTCTGTCCGTCCGTCCGCGGCTTAGCTCAGATACTATTAGCACTAGAGAGCTGTAAGTTGGCATGAGCTACATATTAATCACGGCGACCAAGTACTAATAAAATCTTGAAAAAAAAACTTAAGGGTACCTCCCCTACATGTAAAGAGGGGATAATTTTTTTTCTTTGTTTTTCAATAATACTGGCGGCGCGCGCGCGCTGCAAGCATTTCTCCATGCAGGTGTCCGTTCGCGAAATATTTATCTTTAAAGTGGTAATTAATGTGAGAGTCACGTGTCCTCCCCTGCCGGCGCCGGCTAAACCGCTATTTCAGAACATTCGAAAAAACTGTAAATAGTAGGACCCATATACTAATTAATTTAAAAGGAAAACTATCACGGCTAAGTAGGCTTTCTTAGTTTACCAACTTAATACGTGTAGTTGGATTTGTAAAGAAATCGTAGATTTTCTATACAAAATGTTCTATTACCAACTGCAAATATAATTTTATTTTTAAAGTATACATGTACTAGCTGTGTCCCGCGGCTTCACCCGCGTGGACAACGTTTCTATGACTTTTCGAGGGCGCTCAGTGTGCGAGCCGCAAGCGGTTCGCGAGCGTGTAAAAAAGTAACCTATGTGTTATTCCAAGTCCTAATCTGTCTACCTACCAAATTTCAGCCAGATCCGTTTTGTAGTTTTTGCGTGAAAGAGTAACTATATATATTCTTACAATTAACTTTCGCGTTTATAACATTAGTAGGATTTTTTGAAAACACTGCGGAACCCTACTCTGCGCGAGTCGGACTCGCACTTGGCTGGCTTTTATATATCGAATTGACATGAAAAAATGAATTTTACAGTAAACCACTCGGGACCTGTAGTAATGTTCCCCATTCTCTGCCACTAGTAACTTGTGCGATTGATTACTCCTTATCGGCCGGTTCACTCGCGGCAGCGTCGTCGTTTATTGTGGCCATTTGTGGCGACCTCTCGTTTGTGGCGACCTCTTGTTTGTGGCGACCTCTCGTTTGTAGCGACCTCTCGTTTGTGGCGACCTCTCATTTGTGGCGACCTCTCATTTGTGGCGACCTCTCGTTTGTGGCGACCTCTCATTTGTGGCGACCTCTCGTTTGTGGCGACCTCTCGTTTGTGGCGAACTCTCATTTGTGGCAACCTCTCGTTTGTGGCGACCTCTCATTTGTGGCGACCTCTCGTTTGTGGCGACCTCTCATTTGTGGCGACCTCTCGTTTGTGGCGACCTCTCGTTTGTGGCGACCTCTCATTTGTGGCGACCTCTCATTTGTGGCGACCTCTCGTTTGTGGCGACCTCTCATTTGTGGCGACCTCTCATTTGTGGCGACCTCTCATTTGTGGCGACCTCTCATTTGTGGCGACCTCTCGTTTGTAGCGACCTCTCATTTGTGGCGACCTCTCGTTTGCTCTCTCTTCGCATCTCTACTGTACTCATTATTTAGGATTGCAGGTTTTATTGTTAAACTTGACTTTACACTCCCTTAATAGCAAATCTGCTACTGGAGTAAAACGCTCCAAAATTAGAAATAAATAAAAATCACGCAGGCAGCCTGTGTCACGGGGAAGGACATAGCCTGTGTCACGGGAAAGGACATAGCCTGTGTCACGGGGAAGGACATAGCCTGTGTCACGGGGAAGGACATAGCCTGTGTCACGAGGAAGGACGGGGACGGGGAATTTATCCCGTGAAAATAACAAAGTCCAATGCAGTTCCTGAGGGAATTGAAAAATAGTTTTTTTTGGTTCATTTTTTTACATCGCAACGGAATAATGGATGATTGTGATTTTTGTATAGAGATGATTGAGAGAGCGGGAAATGACATAGACTGCTAATCAGAACAGCCCGGTCTGGGCGAGGGAGCTGGAGAAACTAATGTCCACGCTGGCGGCGGCTCGCGCACCACTCACCCTCAAACTAAAGATAGTCATAAAAACTATGTCCACGCGAGCGAAGCCGCGGGCAAAAGCTAGTTAGAAATAAATAAAAATATTTTTGAACTATACAGGGTGGGAAGGAGTATACCGACAGATTTTAACCGTGGATTCCTGGTGGTATTATGAGTAAGTAATGTTATATCAACATGGGTCTAAAACTGCCTTATTAACTTACTTAATTTCTGGAACAAAAAATCAATTAACGAGAGTAATCCCTTCTGAACAAAACCTTAGTCGAAAGAGTGAAAAAGAAAACTTCACACTTCACGAACGACTCCGACAACATACGATAAACGACGAGTGGAGTGTGCTATGCGACGTCAGTATGACACTTGATTATTAGGAACTCAAGACAACAAACGTCAGATAAACATCGGATATTATTAAGGCGTGTTCCCTTGAGATTTTTCAACTTGTGAATTACTGAATATCTCGATAAATAGGCTTTATCCAGCAATGTTTTATAACTTTTTTTTTGTCCAAATAGGCACTACAATCGTTGGTTAAAGTTTGTCGGTATACTCCTTCCCACCCTGTATAGACATTCGATTTTATTATATTTTAAAATTACACCCTATCAATTTAATCTTCATCACCTAACTAACATCACGAACAGTAATAACATGGAGACGTGTCGATACCAGGCGACCCCTCCCCCCCCCCCATACAAATGATAGCATGCAAAACAAAACAAAGTGATGACAAAACTGGCTACATTACAAATAATGAAGTAAATAGTAAATGACATTCAAATTGTACTTAGTCATCATCTTCTAAATATATATAACTCAAAGGTGACTGACTAACTGACATATCAACGCACAGCCCAAACCACTGGACGGATCGGGCTGAAATTTGGCATGCAGGTAGATGTTATGACGTAGGCATCCGCTAAGAAAGGATTTTGGGAAATTCCTACGGGAACCGCAAAAATCGGGATCTGCGCGGGCGAAGCTGCGGGCATCCACTAGGTATTAATAAATTTAAAATCCAAAAATTCCTTGACCGAGTAAAATGTATTCAGTAACAACCATCTGTTCAGTTCCACCTTAAGTCTGTTCATTGGAGTTCTTTACCAATTGTGGTATTTTATTATAAATTATTCTGCTTATCCAGGAACGGTTTTTTTGGTACCTAGTGCTTTTTGGTACCTCATCATATACTGGTCTAACTGGGTACGGCTGCTTCAAGAATGTGAAGAAACACAGAAGGGGTAGAATATGTAGGTTTTTGAAAAATGGTTAGCACGACACGTCGGGAGCGACACCACAGATCGCACGTATGCACTTTTTTTGAGCCACAACAACTTTTCCTACATCTGTGCCATTTCCCCAAAATATAAGTCCATACCTAAGTACCGATTCGATGTACGCGTAGCATGCAGTCATAGCTGTTGTTTTTGGAGCAACTTGAGTTAATTTAATCAGTTAATCAGTTAATCAGAAACGAGGAGATCCGTAAGAGTACCAAAGTAACCGACATAGCTCTCAGAATTGCTAAACTGAAGTGGCAGTGGGCGGGGCACATTGCTCGTAGAACAGATGTCTGTTGGGGCAGTAAAGTTCTCGAATGGCGACCACGCACCGGAAAGCGTAGTGTAGGCAGGCCTCCCACTCGGTGGACCGATGACCCGGTGAAGGTCGCGGGAAGCCGCTGGATGCGGGCAGCGCAGAACCGGTCGTCGTGGAGATCCTTGGGGGAGGCCTATGTCCAGCAGTGGACTTTCTTCGGCTGATATGATGATGATGATGATGATGAGTTAATTTATACAAAGGAAAAATGAATCTGTTTAGTTTAGGGCCAACTATGTCAATGTGGTCTTTCCAGTTTTACTTTTGATATTCCTAAAAATGTTATTTTGTCAACACTCTCGATGGCTCCATTGTCGTAAAATACACAACCAAATTTAAGTACCCCTTGACTGTTTTAGCTTGCGGACGTGTTTCTCCCGTGCGGTCGTGCGGTCGTGTGGCCAACAGACGTGTTGCTCCCGTGCGATCGTGTGGGTAACAGATGTTTAGCTAACACGCGGTCGCGTGGACAACAGACGTGTTGCTCCCGTGCGGTCGTGTGACCAACAGACGTGTTGCTCCCGTGCGGTCGTGTAGCCAACAGACGTTTAGCTTCCAAGCGGTCGTGTGGCCAACAGACGTGTTGCTCCCACGCGGTTGTGTGGCCAACAGACGTGTTGCTGCCGTGCGGTCGTATGGCCAACAGACGTGTTGCTCCCGTGCGGTCGTGTGGCCAACAGACGTTTAGCTCCCACGCGGTCGTGTGGCCAACTGACGTTTAGCTCCCACGCGGTCGTGTGGCCAACAGACGTGTTACTCCCATGCGGTCGGGTGGCCAACAGACGTGTTGCTCCCGTGCGGTCGGGTGGCCAACAGACGTGTTGCTGCCGTGCGGTCGTATGGCCAACAGACGTGTTGCTCCCGTGCGGTCGTGTGGCCAACAGACGTTTAGCTCCCACGCGGTCGTGTGGCCAACAGACGTTTAGCTCCCAGGCGATCGTGTGGCCAACAGACGTGTTGCTCCCGTTCGGTCGTGTGGCCAACAGACGTGTTGCTCCCGTGCGGCCGTGTGGCCAACAGACGTTTAGCTCCCACGCGGTTGTGTGGTCAACAGACGTTTAGCTCCCACGTGGTCGTGTGGCTAACAGACGTGTTGCTCCCGTGCGGTCGTGTATCCAACAGATGTGTTGCTCCCGTGCGGTTGTGTGGCCAACAGACGTGTTGCTCCCATGCGGTTGTGTGGCCAACAGACGTGTTGCTCCCGTGCGGTTGTGTGGCCCAACAGACGTGTTGCTCCCGTTCGGTAGTGTGGCCAACAGACGTGTTGCTCCCGTGCGGTTGTGTGGCCCAACAGACGTGTTGCTCCCGTTCGGTAGTGTGGCCAACAGACGTGTTGCTCCCGTGCGGTTGTGTGGCCAACAGACGTTTAGCATTACCAACAATGTGATACTAGTTAGGCTACGTGAAATCTAACCAAAGAATATAATATTAGTTTCATTATTATTTCTTTCTTTTATGTTTATATAAATTAAGATGTAGCGACGTCTCTAAGTAGGGTGATGTGCAGTGAAACCAAGTTAAACCGAGACTGAATAAAATCTGTATTTTTTTATTATTATATACTAAATTCTAACAATAACAAAGTCAGTATAATTAATAAACAAATGCTTAGCCTGACTACATCTAGTGATCTAGTAAACAAGAAATAAATATGCTCATGTACGCCTACATTACTCTCCCCCTTAGAAATAAACATTAACATTTTATACATTATTTTTGAAACGAAAACTTATTTAGGCGCGATGGCCATTTTTTGAGATGAGAAAAATCCATTGAACTCGTGACACTGTTACCGTTACCGTAACCGACGCCGTACCAGGAACACTCACAGGGTCAAAACTTATAAAACTGTTAAAAGTTTTCACTTTTTGACTTAGGCCTCCCCCAAGGATTTCCACCACAACTGGTTCTGCGCTACCCGCATCAAGCGGATTCCCGCGACCTTCACCAGGTCACGGGTCCACCGAGTGGGAGGCCTTCCTACGCTACGTTTTCCGATGCGCGGTCGCCACTCGAGAACTTTACTGCCTCAACGGCCATCCGTTGTACGAGCTATGTACCCTGCCTAATGCCTCTTAAGTTTAGCAATTCTGAGAGCTATGTCGGTTACTTTGGTGCTCCTAAGGATCTCCTCGTTTCTGATTCGATCACGTAGAGAAACTCCGAGCATAGCACGCTCTATTGCCCTTTGGGTGACCTTGAGCCTTCTTATAAGGCCCATAGTAAGCGACCTTGTCTCAGTTCCGTATGTCATTACTGGCAACACACACTGGTTGAAGACCTTGGTCTTAAGACACTGCGGTATTTGAGACGTGAAGATATTGCGAAGCTTCCCGAACGCTGCCCAGTCGAGTTGGACTGGACGATTGATCTCTTTCTTGAAGTTGAACTTACCTAGCTGGACTGTTTGTCCCAGGTACACATATTCGGCAACAACTTCGAGCGTAGAGCCTCCAACCTTTAGAGGAGTAGGTACGACACGGACGTTTGACATAATTTTCCTCTTGTCCATGTTCATTCTAATACCTACTTGTTGAGAGGGTCTACTGAGACTATCGAGCATTGTGCCAAGCCCTCCATAGTCTCAGTCATGACCACAATATTGTCAGCGAATCGAACGTGGGTGATGTACTCGCGGTTGATATTAATGCCGAGTCCACCCCAGTCCAAAAGCTTAAAAACTTTTCCAGGGCGGCGGTGAACAGTTTCGGAGATATGGCGTCTCCCTGTCGCACCCCTCGCTGCAACCGAATAGGTCTTGAGTTTTGATCCTGGAGGCGAACCGATATGATGGCGTTTTCATACAAACACTTCAGTACCTCGATATATCGATGGTCAATTTGGCACCGCTGGATAGACTGTAACACAGCCCAAGTTTCGACCGAATCAAAGGCTTTGTCATAGTCCACGAACGCTAAGCATAGTGGCTGATTGTACTCTTCGGTCTTCTGTATACTCTGCCGCAGCGTATGTATGTGGTCTATGGTACTAAAGCCATTTCGGAAGTTCAGTTAAAGTTCTAATGCCAGTATACAACCGCAGAGATCGAGTCGATGTCTAAAGGATTCTTTCATTTTTGTCTCCGCCCGTGGAGAGATGGCGCTAGCGTCAACTCATTTGTGTGTCCGTCTGTCCGTCACATTCGAATTGCTCAGAAACAACTGGACCGATTGAGTTTAAATTTGGTACATATAATGTGTAAGTCCAAAGAAGGACATGTAATGTAAATAAATTAATTTGAAACATGGGGGCCACTTTTGGGGGTAAATTATACTACTGGGCCTAAAATATACATGGCCATATAGATTAAAGAAAAAGTCCTTCCGTTTTATAGGAAAAATGAACTTTCCAAAGTCCGATTGTTTAGAAACTAGCGGCATCTAGTGGCATCTAGTAGTATCTTCTACACAGTTAATTTACGTAGTAATACGACAACAGCAATCATTTCCCTTTTACCTATATCTACAGACGGTGCTGTAGATAAAAATTAGTTTTTGGTACAGAACCCCTAGTGCGCGGGTTTGACGCACAAGGTTCGATAGGTGTTTGAAAATGAATTTAGGATTTGTAATATTAAGTTTACCGTTTGCAAGATATGGGCCACTGAAATTGTTGACAAAGTGTCTACCCCCTGAACGCGTTTCTAAACGGTTCGACCTAAAAAAATAAAATTAGTTATATAAGTAGCTCTTTATAGGAACTCTCAATGACTCGGTTTGGTTGGTGGTAGTGCATTCTCTAAGTCCGCCTGGCTAGCTTCCACCATCTTTTCAAAGTCTTGCCGCGAAACATCAATGTTAACAGCAATGATGTGTTCCGACTTGAAGATAAGATAGTCAGTTCTCCATTGCGTTGGATAATCTTGGTAAGCCTGCTTCCATCTTTGGCTTCACCGTCACTTACCATCAGGTGAGATGATGCCAAGGGCCTACCAATTGTAAATAAAAGAAAAAATGGTGCCAAGGGCTCATCAATTGTGGATAAAAAAAATGATTATCTTGTGATAAAGAGTGATCAAGTCATGAGGTACCTAATTACTGCGGAACCCTAAACGCTGCATGTTTCAACCCCAACATAGACTTGGGTTGTTCTTTGTTTAGGCCTGCGGGTGTCGAGCAGCGTCATGAACATACCTAATTACTGCGGAACCCTACACGTTGCATGGACCAACCCCAACATAGACTTGGGTTGTTCTTTGTTTAGGCCTGCGGGTGGCGAGCGGCGTCGTGAACATACCTAATTACTGCGGGACCCTACACGTTGCATGGTGCAACCTCAACATAGACTTGGAATGTTCTTTGTTTAGGCCTGCGGGTGTCGAGCGGCGTCGTGAACATACCTAATTACTGCGAAACCCTACACGTTGCATGGTCCAACCCCAACATAAACTTGGGTTGTTCTTTGTTTAGGCCTGCAGGTGTCGAGTGACGTCGTGAACATACTTAATTACTGCGAAACCCTACACGCTGCATGGTCCAACCCCAACATGCACTTAGATTTTTTTAAAGTAGTGTCATTTATTTCTCCTTTTCCACATTCCCTGAAGCTGTCATAAGTTTTAATTCATTTTCTTCAATCAATTCAGAACCTTTCGTATCTATGAACAGAGATTCAATTTGCGTCAAGGTTTTATCCTTCGTTTCCGGTAAATATTTAATCAAAAGCAACGCACAGAAGAGGGATCCCGTAGCGAAGCTCAGGAAGCTACCGTGCACTCCAAATGTGGTGAAGATCAGCGGAGCAAACTTAATTGAGATAGCCTTGATACAATTCGACATCATACACTCCAAAAGTGCTCCGAACGACCTCAGTTCCAGTGGCAATAATTCAGCTACGATTGCACTGATGACTATCAGTGATCCACAGCTAATACTGAAAGAGAATCCTAATAGAAAAAATATTGTCACGTATTCATTTTCATTAATAACAGCTAACTTGATTAGATATAAGTATAAAGAAATAGAAAATAAAAATGCTATCGCGATGAATTCTGTGCTAAACAATAAAGTCCTTCTTTTGAAATATCTGGTCACAGCACAGCCCATGTACATGCCCACAACTGCGATGCCGTCCAATATCAGCATTTGTGTGTAGGCGGTGACCTCGTTATTAGAGATCTTCTTAAGAATATCTAATGAGTATATGGTAAGTAACATTTTCCCTGAAATGTGGTAAGTTATCACCAGCAAAGCGCACAAAAGCATCGGCTGGTAAAACTCCGGCGCCACCATTTTTTTGAGCCACACAGAAAAACGTGTATTAAACTTAGTATTTCCTTTGTTTCTCTTCGATCTTTTCATTTCAGAGTCAATGAGGCTTTCCAATTCTCTCTCCATGCTTTTGTCAACCCCTCGCAGCCAGCGGTGCGCTGCGCGGCACTCTCGCATCCTGCCCTTACTGGCGAGCCAGTACGGCGACTCTGTCCAGAATAATACCAACGAAGTATTGAACACCGCACAAACTATTCCAAGAGTTGCGATATACTTCCAGTGAAAGAACGTGCCGATTGCGTTTGCAACCCAAACAGCCCAGTAAACCGTCGCGCTCTTGATAGTTATAAATACTCCTCGATATTTGGGTGAGATGTATTCGGAAAAGATCATAAAGCACACGTTCGTAGAGCCTCCATTCAGAGGGCCTAGCAAGAGCTGCGAGAGGATCAGGAGAGGAAAGGATGTGGCGTAGAAGAACATGACGAAACTAGCAAACGTGGTGACGCACATCAGTAAGTAGGCAAGTCTTCGACCCAAGTACTCTCCCAGAACTGCCATTAGTACTACACACAGAGTGGCCATGAAAAAACCCGCTGAATCTGAAAATAAACAAGACGCTTGTTCATTGAAAATGAAATAAAAGAGAAAAAAGTGAGCGGAATCTACTCATACTCGAATCATCATCATCATCATATCAGCCGACGGACGTCCACTGCTGGATATAGGCCTCCCCCAAAGATTTCCATGACGACCAGTTCTGCACTGTCCGCATCCAGCGGCTTCCCGCGACCTTCACCAAGTCATCGGTCCACCGAGTGGCCTACCTACGCTACGTTATCCGGTGCGCGGTCGCCACTCAAGAACTTTACTGCCCCAACGGCCATCTTTTATACAAGCCGTGTGTCCCGCCTGTTTTATCAATTCTGAGAGCTATGTCGGTTACTTTGGTTCTCCTACGAATCACCTCGTTTCTGATTAGATCACAAAGAAACTCCGAGCATAGCACGCTCCATTGTTCTTTGGGTGACCTTGAGCCTTCTTATGAGGCCCATAGTAAGCGACCATGCCTCAGTTCCGTATGTCATCACTGGCAACATTTTGGTCTTAAGACACTGCGGTATCTCGGACGTAAAGATATTGCGAAGCTTCCCGAACGCTGCCCAGCCGAGTTGGATTCGACGATTAATATCTTTCTCGAAGTTGGACCTACCTAACTGGAATGTTTGTTCCAGGTACAAATATTTGGTAACAATTTCGAACGTACAGCTCCAACTTTCAAAGGAGTAGGTATGAGACGGACGTTTGATATAATTTTCGTCTTGTCCATGTTCATTCTAAGACCTACTTGTTGAGAGGCTCTATCGGGCATTGTGTCTAAGTCGTCCATAGTCTCAGCCATGACCACGATATCGTCAGGGAATCGAAGATTAATGATGTACTCGTTGTGATATTGATGCCTAGTCCACTCCAGTGCAAAAGCTTAAAAATATCTTCCAGGGCGGCGGTGAACAGTTTCGGAGATATAATGTCTCCCTGTTACCCCTCAGTGCAGCCGGATAGGTTTCGAGTATTGATCCTGGAGGCGAACCGACATGGTGGCATTTTCATACAAACACTTCATTACCTCGATATATCGATAGTTAATTTGGCACCGCTGGAGAGAATGTAACACAGGCCAAGTTTTGACCAAATCAAAGGCTTTCTCATAGTCCACAAACGCCAAGCATAGTGGCTGATTGTACTCTTCGGTCTTTTGTATAATCTGCCGCAGCATATGTATGTGGTCTATGGTACTAAAGCCGTTTCGGAAAAGAAAAGCACGAACACACTTCTATGCCATCCCTTAGGCGTTTGTCCCTCGAGTATAACGGAATTAAATAACTTCTGACGAGCTTTAAGTACCGGTGTTCCACCTGCTTTCAGAAGTTCAGCCGTAATTCCATAGTCACCCGTTGCCTTGTTGTTATTGAGCTGTTTGAGAGCCATTCTAGTCTCGTACAGGATGACGTCCGGGATATCTTCAGTATAGTGTCGGGTTAGTCTGGCTTTTGGGTCTTTAGCCAGATCGCTGATAGGCAAACGTGTGGACTTCTCAACTTCTTCTAGCAACTCAGTCTTAGAAAATTTGATCCTGCCGTCCACAGTCTTCAGCTTGGTCAGATTAGGACCTGGATAAACATAGTGGCTACTTTTTTTAAAGCCCTGCACTGCGCACCTTCGAAGTCAGTCATTGAAACTATGTTCACGCGAGCGAAGCCGCTGACAAAAGCTAGTACTCAATGTATCGATACTTACTGAACCAGGAGGCGGCAGCGTCGTCGAAGACCTCGGTGCGATTCGCCTCGTGGCGCAGCTGCGCGGCCGGCACGGGCGACGCGCCGGCGGCTAACCCCAACTGGAATCGATAACAACCCACACGTTTATTTCCATGTGTCGGGAAGTTTAGGCTATTTTTACCCGACGACGGCAAAGCAAAAATGAGTCTTATAATTTTGACCGTTATTGATTTATGTGGGTATGTATGTATGTTCACCTGTTCCCTCATAACTCCTTAACAACTTATCATAATTTGATAAATGAGGTATCCTTGAAAGTGTCTTGATCGTCTGCTGATTAAAGGTCATGTGACGTCACATTAAATTAAATATGGCGCCTTCTGGAGGGCATAAAGTCTTGAACAATTGGTATCTATCATAAATTCATAACTCAAACATAATAAACTATTGTAATATTCATTCAAATGTAAGGGCTTAATGAGCACATTTCAATTTATATGTAACTTTTTAACCGCTTCCGTAGCTCAGAGGCAAAGTTCACTGGCTTAACACAGGAGGTCGCGGGTTCGATTTCCGGCGGGGTCAATTGTAAGACTCGGTTTGGTTGGTGGTAGGGCATTTTCTAAGCCCGCCTGGCTAACTACCACCATCTTATCTAAGTCTTGCCGCCAAATATCAATGTTGATATCATTGGTGTGTTTCGGCATGAAGATAAGTTAGCCAGCTCCCCATTGCGTTGGGGAATCTTGGTAAGCCTGCTTCCATCTTCGGCAACATCGTCACTTACCACCAGGTGAGATGTTGTCAAGGATTTACCAATTGTGAATAAAAATAAAATAAAAAAAAAACTTTTACTTTTTATTCAGTAATCGGGTTTTAGCCACTGTACCTAATATTGTTAGCTGTTGCTCCTGCCCTTGCCTACGTGCACTCGATTATTGGATAGAAATAATTTTAGAAGTAAATTCTGAAACTGAAACCCGATTACTGAATTAAAAGCAATATTTTTTTTTTTTAAAAAGCCCACGCTGGGTGTTAAAACGTAATTGAAAAAGGATTACTTAAATATATTTTTAAAATTCCACCCACTAGAGGGAAATAAGAAACGAAAGATAAATTTAAAAATGCGAAAAATCCGTCGGCGGCTGCTTTTGCTTTACAATTTACTTTATTTAGAGAGCACCTACTCGTACTAAGACGTTCAGTAAGTTCTCCTTCCCATTTGAGGTCTTGAACTACTTACTATCAAAGGTTTTTTTGTCCGTATGTCGTAGATTCTTTAAGTTCTTCACGAACTGTTATTACTTAAGAATGCTTAATAATTTTTTTATTGAGCCGCAGCGCTCCCTGATGGTCTTCGGCTGTAAAACATGTCTAAACTTGCTCTGAACAGCCTAACCAAGTTATTAAAATCAAACCCGATAGCAAAAAAAAGTGTGTGTGTCAGCTCCGACGCACGACTGGAGTTTAATACTTAAGTACGATTGTCTAAACAGGCACAAAACAGGGCTTGACTTTGGTTTCAAGTTTACTCTGCACAGTTTTTATAACTAATTTTCGACCTCTTTTCATAGCTGATGTGTCAGGTGTTTTAGCTCCCATGATCGCAGCTACTAATGATCCATCTGGTGTTTGACAGCGACTAACCTCATATGCTTTGGATGCAGTTATACGAGCATATCTTAGGTCATACCATAAAGGGCTCTTACATTGGTTTCGAGTTGACTTTTCAATTAAATCAAGAGCATTTTTTTAAGTTTCTCTTGTAATGTTTCTAGTTATTTGTTGACATCATTCTTTATATCATCACTCGCTTGAATAAGGAAATAATGAAGTGAAAACTCGAAAAGCGTCGGTGGCTCAACCGGTAATGACTCGGTCCATCTAACCAGAGGTACCGGGTTCAAATCTGGACGGCCAATGTACCAATGAGTTTTTCAAAAACTTACGTACATACTTACCGATTGCTTTAACGGTGAAGGAAAACATCGTGAGGAAACCTGCACACGCCTGCGAAGAAACTCGAAGGTTGTGTGTGAAGTTGACCAACCCGCACTGGGCCCGCGTGGTCGACTAAGGCCTAATCGCCCTGATTCAGGGTAGGTTCGAGCCCCTCGGTGGGGACGTATATGAGCTGTAATGATGAAGTGAAAACTGTCGAACATCACTGTGTTTAAAGTCGTTCTGATGCTTCAATAATTTTCTTCTTTTTTGCTGCTTGAAGAATCTCGTGGAAAAGGTCTGTGCTGGTTTTATGATGTGGAGCTGTTTTTTTGCAAATTTGATCTACAGTGACGTATTTCATAGTAGTCCCTACTCTCGAGAGGATGGGTTTTTTCCAGTTATATTCAACCTCGGTGCAGGAAGGTTCTTCACTGCGACGGTGGGTCCACATTAAAAATGCCACTGCATGCTTACAACCACCAGCTGAAGCTGCACAGTCCAAGCACTGGCAACTGACGATTTAAAGATGGCACTTTGGGAAATGTTTTTATTTTTTTATTAGCAACGTGCACTAGGACACTGCCCTGGGGCACGCCATATTTTACACTTAACACGCTACTAATGGTATCATGTAGCCGGAGACTTTGTGTTCGTCCCGTCAAGTCAGTATAAAACCAGTGATAACCGACGCCTTCTATTCCAATTTTTTCTGACTTTCCCAGTAGTAGTTTTATGGGAATCGTATCAAGGGCCTTAGCTAGGTCAAAAAAAAACCCCATGCATCGTTTACCTGTATCTAAATTATCAGTCACATATTATTTTGTTAGTTAATCAAGTGCGTGTTCGGTAGATTTGCTGCTTTGGAAACCAAATTGCTGACAAGATATAAGATAGTGTTTCTGAACATAGCTTAGAAGCCGTTTTTTTACAATTTTTTCCAAGACCTTCGATAATGTTGGTAAAAGACTAAGGGTATGTAATTAGCTATTTTCGACTTATTCCCGTTTTTAAATATCGGTGTTATAATTGATTTTTTGAATATTTCAGGAAATATACCAGAGCTTAGGCTAAGATTCATAATATATGTGATTGGATCCATGACACGGTCAAGCACTTTCTTAAGCATTTCAGACGTGATGCCATCCCACCCTGAAGCAGAGTGAGTTTTAAGGCTCATTATTATGGTTTTGACTTCGTCAGGGTCTGTTGGGAATAAATAGAGCGAACCATGTGATCTAGAAGGACATTGTATGTAAGTCAGGAGTTCCTCCTCAGTCTTATCTATTTTTTGCAATGTCACTTCAGCTAATTGGGATCCAATGTCATTGAAGTATGTGTTATATTAGTTGATTTTGACTTTGTCTAGGGGTGGGTTTATTCGGTGTGCAACATTGTCTGCAGCCTCATTAATTATTTGCCAAGTTTTTCTAGAGTTATGTAAATTAGCTTTGATTTTTGAGTTATAGTATTGATCGCGGGCTACTTTTATTATGCTGTTACAGATGTTTCTGTGTTTTTTATAATATGTTTCCAATTCTTTGTTTTGTGGGTCAGACCTTAGTTGTAAATGCAATTTATCACGTTTCTGTGTACATTTTATCATAGAAGGTGTAATCCAAGGTTGCAGGCGTATTTTCTTGTGTGAAACTTTTTCTTTTTGGTATTGTTTGATATGATTGTTTTAAATTTGTTTACAAATTCTAAACTTGCTATGTTTACGTTATTGTTTTTGAGTATTGAGCTCCAGTTACTTGATTTTAACTCATCTTCTACTTTCTTGTAATCTATTACTTTTATTAGTTTGTTTTGTTTTTGTCTTGGTGTTTTTGTTTCTGTTACACAAATTACGGGATAGTGATCAGTTATATTGGTTTTTACGATAAAATTTTCTGTTTTGTCACAACTTTTAAAAAAAAATATGGTCAAGACAGGTTCCAGATTGGGGTCTTGTTAAAAAGACTGTGAGTAGCTAGCATTTCCTCATACTGTTACTCTCTGTCATCTTTTGTATCTTCAGCTATATTTATATTAAGATCTCCTATCAGAAATATTTTTTATATTTATTATTACGTTCTTTAAGTTCTGCATCCAGAGATTTTAAAAAACTAAATATATGTCGCTCTGTAGGTGTTCTCTATATCGCATATATAAGGCATGTGTTAGCGAGTGTTAATGCTAGACAGTTAGCATCACAGAGAATTACTTCTTCAACGTTCGCCTCTAAGCCGGCTCTAATGTAAATGATGACCCCATCGTTTTGAAGGCGATGTATGGTTGTGTAGTATTTAAGAAGCCTAGGACTATGATTCTCGGTTTTCAGCCAACATTCGGTAAGAATTATGATGTCTATCTGGGATTGCAGTCTTTCAAAGAGAACGCAGAATTGATAATTTTTTTTTATTAATACTTCGTATGTTTAGATTGAGAATTTTGAAATATCCTTTTTTGGATAAAATCATATTTTTAAAATTCTCAGGTTGTTCAACATAGCAACATTTGTGGGTATTGATAGAATCTATGAGGTCATAGAGGATGAATGTACTTTTATTTTTTTTTGTCTGTCCATGTTGTAAGCTTGAATTTAACTGTGTTTTTATTAAATTTTCTATTTTATCGAGCTGGCCTGATGTGTTGTGTGGTGTGATGATTCGTAAAGTGTTTTGTGTATCGGGGTTTGGTAAAATTTGATGTAGTTTGATGTTGATTTAGTTTCTTAGAAATAAGCAGTTGTGTTTGGTGGCCGTATAAATGTTTAGCTTGAGAGAGTATGGAGTTGTAGCTATGATTATGTTTATTACTGTTTTGTAGTGTTGCGCATAAAAATTTACAGTTGTGTATGCTAATTATGAGCATTAATATAGACAGGAGGTTTGTCATTATATTTATGTTTAAGAAAAATCTATTAAAGGCAGAATCCATACTAAACATAAAATTATTAACACAATTATTGCTCCTGAAAGTTAATAGAGGTTGCGTGCGAGAGGTCTTCTTCATTTTTGATTTGGTATATTTTGCCATGGTCTGATTTTCGTATGAATATTTTTCCATTTTAACCCAAACGTATTTGTAGTTTAATTCACGGGCAACAGATCGAGTGAGTCCATATAGTTGGCGATTCCTTTTGGTCAGGCGTTCATTAATATAAATTTGATGGGGAGGACCAGCTACTTCGAGCTGCTCGGGAGTGATGCCACGGTGTACGCGGGCCTCGCTCAGTAGTTGATCACGTGGGGCACGACGCGTTAGACGAAGAACAATAATGCGCGGCTAAATGGATCCGCTCAGTAAAGCACTATGTAAAGCACTATGTAATACTATAGAACGATTGCTCTATAAGCCAGCGCCTTAAATGGAATTCAAAAGACTTAGTGCTTTTTGACGAATAAATGTTATTAGAGCTTGGTAATGGATTCTGACTGGGCAATGTATCTGTTAAAGATGGGCTGATGATGGTTCTAACATCAGTTGCGGTCAAAGTTAAAGAGGCGTCTGGTACATCCTGATTAAGGACAGTTCCCGTCGAAAATAGGTTTATGATTGGTATTTCGTCAAGTACAACAGTCGAAGTTGAAGATCGTCTTGAAGAAGGGTCATAGTTTACTGCGACTGAGGTTAGTTCTTCGTTGTGAATTTCCACTCTAGATAAAGCGTCTGCGTTTGTAATGCTTTTGCTTTTTTTATAACTTACAGTGAAATTATACTGCGATAGTCTCAAACGCCATCGTGTTATACGAGAGTTAGGATTTTTCATTTGTAATAACCATTGTAAAGGTTTATGGTATGTGTTAATTTGAAATTTATGTCCAAAAAGATAGGGTCTGAAATATTTTGTAGCCCAAACTATAGCTAAAAGCTCTTTCTCAATGGTTGAATAGTTAATTGCATTATCGTTGAGCGTTCTACATGCATAAGCAATAGCTTTATCACAGCCAGTTGGTCCTTGTAAGAGTACTGACCCTAAGGCGAAGTTAGACACGTCAGTTGGTTAGATAAAATCCTTCGTAAAGTCGAGATACTGGAGGATGGGGTTATTTATAAGTAAAGTCTTGCAATCTTCAAAGCATTTTACTTATTCAGATGACAACGTAATTTTAGCTCTTTTTTTCAGACATTTCGTTAAAGGTTTCGTCAGACGGGCGTAATCAGGTATAAATCTCCTGTTATATCCTAACAGTCCTAAAAATCATTTGATTTGTGTAGGGATCCTGGGGATAGGGTAATTTGTAATAGCAGTAATTTTGGTTGGGTTTCACACTATTAGGGGTTATAAACATGGCCAAGGTAAGGAGTCTCGTGCTTTAAGAATTCGGAATCATCCATTTGGATTTTAAAGTTAGACTCTCTCAGTCTTTGAAAGATTTATTGTAAGTTGACCATGTGCTCCTGAAGGAATGTAGATAACACAAGAATGTCATCGAGATAACGTTAACGTTATCGACAACACAGATAACGTTTTGAAGACCTCGCAAAACGTTATCCATGACCCTTTGGAATATTGATGGACTGTTTTTTAAGCCCATAGGCATTCGTAAAAACTCAAAGTGTCCGTTTTCATCCGCAAAACTGAATCCTGTTTTATGAATATCATCAGGGTGAGTTTCTACTTGATAAAATCCAGACGCTAGATCTAACGTAGAGAAGTATTGACATCTTACTAGCTTGTCTAAGATGTCCGTGATATTTGGAATCGGATATTTATCGTCTATAGTGTTTTCGTTTAACTTTCTAAAGTCCACGACAAATCTCCACTTAACTTTACCGGAAGCATCTGAGTTTTTTGGCACGATCCATATAGGTGCATTCCAGGCTGATGAAGAAGGCCTAATAATGCCTTGAGCAAGGAATTTTTTCAATTTGATTTTGTACCTCTTTTCTGTGCACGTAAGGGTACCTATATGTTTTACTATGGACATGAACTTCATCAGTTGTCCTAATTCTATGTTTTATTTTACTTGTGAAGGTGAAGGACTCGCCTTCCAAGTAAAACACGTCACTATGTTCCTTACAAAGGTTTTATAAATTTGCTCGTTCTTCGACGTTCATATGCTCGGTACGCAAAAGCGATAAGACTTATTAGAATCGACCGGCCTTGCATGAGTCACTAGGTGTTGTCTGCTCATTACATATTTCTGCATGAATGGGGTTCGATAAACTAAAAATTATGTCATTTTCAGTTGGGTTAGAAACTTCTAGTAGGGTGTATCCGTTTTTTGACTTTGACACACAATCTAAAATATGACAACCGCAAATAGTTTGGTGATTGATTGGAACATCGCCTTTCGGGACGTTAGTTGGTACTTTAATAATCCTGCTTGGTTGCGAAGGTTTATAGTTTCATACAAGTTAAGATTTTTCAGTGACTCATACATATTGATAGGGTTAACCGCGAACTGGGTGTTCAAAGACAACGATTTTAGATCGATTTTTGATTGCCATTGCTATAACAGATCAAGGTCATCAAAATATTCGTGGAAACGATAGATATATAATTTTATTGGTTTTTTGTCATTAAATTCCAGAAAACAGGGTGATGGTAATTGAATAGTCATTTTGTGTAGTGGCATGGATATTTGATAATACGAAGAGGTCATAATTAATTTGAAAGTATGAAAAACATTTTTCTACCACTTCGGGGCTTATTAAATACTTGTTAGCGCCAGTATCTATTAAAAGTTTCAGGGGTGGGTAAGATATTTATATGTAGGGAAGCTTTTTTTGCTTTGAGTATTTAATTATATTCTGGGGGAGTTGAATTGGGGTCCGGGGAAATATTTTGCTGCTCATTATGCTCGCCTTTCCGGTTTTAAATGGTTCAGAGATGGTTCAGTAATCGTAAGAATAGTCGGGTGAGTATTCATCGTAGAAGAGTTGGGGGTCATAGATCTCATTCATATTTATCTGTTGATGCGGGTGTTGCGGGGTAGGTGGAAGCACACGTGCATTAGTATGACTAATGCCACTCATTGGTTTCGAAAAACTTTGAGAAGTTCTCTGAGGAATGCGAAAGCCAGTAGTCATATTTGAACGGGGAAGTGCCCTCATCACCTTTTGCGTTCTAGAGAATCCGTGACCTGGAGGTCCAAAAGGGGGATACTGCTGAGGGGGCGCAAATCTAGAGGGGTGCGCATTATAAATTTGGTTTGTGGGCTGTAGGGGGTTATAAAATTCGCGTTAGGCCTAATTTGGTAGATGGGTACAGAAGAGTTTTGTTGAAGTGACAAAGTCATATGGGGGGTGTTAAAAGGTAAAAATGTAAAAGATTTTAACATGAATTGCCGTTTTGAAGTAAGCTGCTGTACAAAATTTCTCTGTTTATGGTAAAGGACATTTAACTCTTCTTGAGCAAATTCTAAAGTTTTTTCTAGGGTTTCAGGCCGCATGCACTGGATCTTTGAGCCAAGATGTTCGTGCAGGCCACGAGTATAAGTCTGTAGAGCTAATTTCTTATAGAGTTCGCGTTTGGCCTCTACAGTGGATGCCAATGACCATGCAGCTCGACATAGATCAATATCATCATTACAGCTCATATACGTCCCCACCGAGGAGCTCGAGCCTACCCTGAATCAGGGCGATTAGGCCTTAGTCGACCACGCGGGCCCAGTGCGGGTTGGTCGACTTCACACACAACCTTTTGAGTTTCTTCGCATTCATGTGCAGGTTTCCTCACGATGTTTTTCCTTCACCGTTAAAGCAATCGGTAAGTATGTACGTAAGTTTTTGAAAAACTCATTGGTACATTGGCCGTCCAGATTTGAACCCGGTACCTCTGGTTAGATGGATCGAGTCGTTACCGGTTGAGCCACCGACGCTTTTTATAGGTCAATATAGTACAAATTAAATTTTGAACACGTTCGTAAAAAACGTGTGGGGTGTCAGGTCCTTGGGTTAACATTGAAAGGTCGGTGTAAAGAGCCGTTTCGTCCCTATGGTCTGAAAATGAATTTATCAGAGCGTTTCTGATGCCTTTCCAACTTCTGGGATTGCCGTTTGATGCTAGAGTCGCCGCGGTGCATCCCGTGATTTTATCGAGAATTCCATTAAGCAAAGCGGAATTATTAAATTCATTTCCACGCTCCGGGCTCATGTTACTTATAATTAATTTATCACAAATATCTAAGAATCTGGATATAATATGGGGGTTTCCATCAAACTCAGGTACTAACCTAAGGGCTTTCCAAATTCTATCGGTCATGTGGTTTACATTTTGAAGGTCACCTGTGGCGGCATTTGCAGAGACACCTGCGGTGGTGTCTGCTACACCGTTGTGTGGTGGTATAATGTGGTGTTGAATTCTTCGTCTTCGTCAATATCCTCTAAGGCTAATATTAGGTCTGTATGAAACCTTGCTAGTTTGTCTTTGCGAATGTTTCGCAAGGAAACGGGTTTGATACCCCTGTCATTAAGTGGGAATAAAATTTTGGCTAACCTAACATACCTACTACTATACAAAATTTAGGAATCAGGGATAAGGATCGCAAGGATAAGCAACCAATAAGATTCGTGTAACTAAACTAGAACTTACAGTAACATAGTAGTCTGCTTCGAAAATCGTGCAGCTACGGCTGGTTGACCCATCTACTTCTGGATGATGTCCTCCTTCGCTCTTCTTAACAGGTAACTTCAGTAATCGCTCCGATAGTATATCGTAGCTTTAAAAGTTCAGATAGTCGACGCGTCGTTGAAACGACTATCAGACGGTGAGACCGAAGTATGGTGACACGCACTGACTCGACTATCCTTCCGACAGCACCAAATATGATCGTTGACTGTCGGCAGGAGTTTTTAAAAAGAAGACGTGAAAGTTCCTCAAAGTAATTTTAATATTAGTTTTACAAATGAAGCTTTTTGTACTGAATTACAGCTAGTGACAACCTATGTGTCCTTTCGTTACGGAGGTTCGTGGACAAAAGGCGACGCTGTAGTTAAAAACTGTTTCACATCACTTCCCTAACACTGCGTCGTCAGCTCTTTCACACGGACACTCATATGTTCTGGGAAGTAAATGGTTGGGCAATCGGTTGTTCAGCAGCAAATAAAGGTAACTATGGCCGTAACAAATGCATATCTATTCCGTTCCGTTGTGGATAAAAACAAAACATTCGAACAGTAGTAAGCGATCATAAGCTTATGGGCAAAGTGCATTCAAAGTTTGAATTTTATTTGAATCATTTTATTTAGTTAACTTTTGTTACTTACCTGAAAGTAGGACGCCCAAATGCAACTGGACACCATCAGCTGAAAAATTGTAACTATAAATAACAAGAAAAATAACTATACGCACGCATACTGAGAGAAATGTATCATGATAATAATATGTTCATCTCACATTAACAACCATTATGTATGCTGAGAGAATGGTATCATGATAATAATATGATCATTCCACAAAAACAACTGTTCGGAACCAAGCTTGAGTTCGCACGCTTCGATAGCAACGGTATGTGCGATGCGCGAGTGACGGTGGCGTCTCTCATTGGCTGCGCCGATACGATCCGTTGGCAATGAGAAATGGCGGCCGCGTGGCCGGGCGCCTGGCTGGCGGCGAATGTAAGCCGCCAAGTACTGTAAGTCAGTGTGTTACTGGGTCACCGGACGGACGGTCCAACTATAGTAGATAACGGAGTAAGTCTTTAGTTGCAAGCCAAAACGGCTGAGACTCATTCATCATCATCATTTCGGAAGTGTCCCAAGAATCCTTCTACTAATCAAATACAACTCATAGAATTGCGTAGAAGTAACGTATAAAACCACGTGAATTGTGTTAGCTATAAGAGCGGCGTGATGGTGAAACTTGTAACTGTCTCTGACTCCTTGTGGAATTTATCAGAGAGTGAATAAAAATATGTACTTTGGTGAGTAATTTGACTATCGGATTATTGTGAGTTACGAGTGTATACGTACTGTCAAACGCCCACGGTGTCCCGAATTGGAGATTGTTGCACCATCGCAGTGGAACTAAAGGTCTTACTTAGGGCAAACATACATATAAATGCATGAACTACACAAACATTTGACACCTACCTACTTATTGCACCAATCAAACGACCTACGAGGAAGTCGGAGTGTATCGATATTGGTGAATAACTAGATGTTATTGCTCTCTTTGACTGTTTACCTACTGAATTGTTTTATTTGTAGATTTTTTTGGTATCTGATGTATTAGGAACAGTCCACGGGGACTGTGATCACGACTCCATTCGATACCTGCAGGCATAAACAAAGACGCGTGCTGTGCCCATTGAGTTTGGTGTCTCAGGCTCACAGTTGGGGAAGTGAACTCGGCTGCGATACGCAGTGCTGGGGGTTCAGTGCTTAAAGCCGGCAAGCGAATACAATTCAAACCTTGGTTCCGCAAACGGAAACACAAGCTAGGCTTGCTAACACAGGGGCATGCAATGACTTTTATATTACAGGCGTAAGGATCCGGCCAACGCGCGCGACTAATGCTTTTAGCGAATTGGTGCGAAAATCAAAAGTTTGCACACTCGTGACTCAGTCGTCTGCGGGAAATTGTAGAGTGCGGTGGAAAGATATTCCATAAAAAAATGCCTTTCTGTGCTGTAAGAGGCTATAAAAATCATGAAAGAAAGGCTAAAAAGAAACATAGGATATTTTATCATCGTTAAGTAACCTAACATTGTATTTTTTCTTTTAAACAAATTAAATAAACGCATTTGTAAAGCGTCAATTCTACATATACCAAGGTCCTTTTAGTGTGACACTGAGATGTCAAATTTCGCTCACCCTACTTCGTACAATTTTTGTCAGATGGCGCTAATTCTTGCTTGTATGAAGAAAATCTAAGTAAAAATATGGAGACGGGCGGATTCTTCTGTCCAAATCTGTGGGGGCATGTTTATATCTAAATCAGTCCCCGTGGAGTATCCCTAATACAACAGGTACAAACAATCTACAAATATTTTATACATAAAATCAAATACGGAACCCTTACAAAATAGCCTTTATAGGCTAAATGAACCAACAAAGCAATTTGTATCTCACTACTCACCAATATCGATGTAAATACGACTCCCTGGCAGGTCGATCGTTTGTAGGTGGCAATAAGTAGATAGATGTTAAGGATGTGTGTAATGTAAGTATGTATATGTACGTGTGAATGCCACAAGACCTTATCTCCACTCCAAAGGGTGCTGCTATTCTCCTTTTCGGGACATTTTTGCGATGTCCAGTATGATAGATATGGGCCTATGGCAACGAGGATCCTTCGTCTTAACATTAACTTTATACAGGGGACACACCTTAACTTCCTTAAACGGCTGAGAATACACACCATCAATCAAACATCTATTAAAAAGCATGGATAGATGCATAGCAATTGTCTCAGCTATTGAAAATAGTAGTTCAATCGAAATCCCAATCATATCTTTTGTAGGCTTATTGGCAATTTTTTTTGGTTTGCACCTCATAAGCCGAAAAAGATTTTAACCGAAGCGAGCGATCGGAATTGACGCGCACAGCAGCAAGCGTGGCGGTGGCCCGCGGGACGTCTGCGATCGGCGCGCCGCTGAGGGTCGCGTTGGAAGTAAATTGCTGATTTATATAATCAACTACCTCCTAATAAGTAGAAAATTCCCTTCCATCAGGATGTTTAATTGTATCAATAAAATCTGCATTGGCCTTATTTCTTCCAGTTTCTGCATCGACATTATAGATATTGTGAAAATATGATTATTACACACTAAGAATCATAGCATACTAGGAGATAGTTATTTGTTATACAAGAGAGCAAAGTTGCTTTTAAACCGCATGCTCAATTTTGATGACCGAGCAAGCTAAGGTTAAACTTAGAATCCTGAGCGTTAGCGAGGGAATCAAAAGAGCACGAGGTGAAAAATCTTTACACTCGAGTGCAACACGTAACTTTTCATTCCACCTCAGCGAGGAAATGACAAAATGTAAATAAAAATACATTTGCGCATTACAAACAGTTTCAGTCAATTCTGTTGGCGTCAAATAAACTTCCTCGTCGCTATAATCACTCTTTTTAGGTTTTTTACTTGTTTTCAAGTTACTTGTTTTTAACCTTAGGTTTTAACAATATAACGTGAAAAGAAAATGGCGCGAGCAAAGAAAATTAAAAAAAAAGTACACCAAGAAGGTTCCGAGTCTGAGTTTTTAACAAATTAAAAAAGGTTTTATGATAAATTCGGCACCATGGAGGTAGAAGTAAATAGGTTTATTAATGTTTTGAATTCACAAACTTAGTGCACACGATGTTCTAAATTCAATTTACTTTTTCTCCTCAAGCGAATAAAAAAGGCTTTTGCACTCAGATATCGAAGAGCAAAAATACAATTTCCGAGATGGGGGGGTGAAAAATATATTATAACAATATGATCATACCACACTAAGAGAAATATATATTTCTATAAATAACAAATATATCCAATGTTCTAGATTAGGTTACTTATTTTACTCTCTGTACTCAAAGTTACCGGGATCTCACTCACTCGTACCTGTCTAAATAGAGGTGTGTGCGTCCACTTAGTTGTCTCGGAGACATCGCCGCGCGCGCAGCCGGCACCCTCATGTTCACTCTCGTGCATTTCACTACAACCTTATTGAAAACGTGAACATAATGTGTTGTATTACTCGCAAATGTATGTCTTACACAGGAACACCGATCCAATCGAGCGAGCGCCTTTAGTGTAGTCATTTGCATGTTTATATAGTACTATTTGAACAAGTGTGACAGAAAAATTAATACACTTGTATGGATTGATTTTACACCCTGCTGAAGAACTACAGACCCATCTTACTTCTGAGCCATGTCTACAAGCTGTTTTCCAGAGTCGCAGGTTTGACGACTTCCAGCCTCCCGAACAAGCCGGTTTCCGAAAAGGCTTTAGTACCATAGACCACATACATACGCTGCGGCAGATTATACAGAAGACCGAAGAGTACAATCAGCCACTATGCTTAGCGTTTTTGGACTATGAGAAAGCCTCTGATTCAGTCGAAACTTGGGCTGTGTCAAACTCGGTCTCAGTCCCAGTCTCTCCAGCGGAGCCAAATTCCATCCAAAAAACCATCGATACATCGAGATATTGAAGTATCTGTATGAAAACGCCACCATGTCGGTTTGCCTCCAGGATCAGAACTCGAAACTTATCCAGTTGCAGCGAGGGATGAGACAGGGAGACGTTATATCTCCGAAACTGTTCACCGCCACCCTGGAAAACGTTTTTAAGCTTCTGGACTGGGGTGGACTTGGCATCAATATCAACAGCGAGTATACATAACCTACCTCCGCTTCACTGACGATATCGTGGTCATGGCTGAGACTATGGAAGACCTAAGCACAATGCTCGATGGCCTTAATCAAGTCTCTCAACAAGTGGGTCTTAAAATGAACATGGACACAACGAAAATTATGTTAAATGTCCGTGTCCCACCCCCCTCTAAATGTTGGAGACTCTACACTGGAAGTTGTTGACGAATATATATACCTGGGACGAACAGTCCAGCTAGGTAGCTCCAACTTTAAGGAAGAGATCAGTCGATTGATCGCAATATCTTCACGTCCCAAATACCGCAGTGTCTCAAGACTTAGGTCTTTGACCAGTGTGTGTTGCCACCAGTGATGACTTACGGAACTGAGACATAGTCGCTTGTTATGGGCTACATGGGAAGGCTCAGGGTCACCCAAAGGGCAATGGAGCGTGCTATGCTCGGAGTTTCTCTGCGTGATCGAATCAGAAACGAGGAGATCCTCAAGAGAACCGAAGTAACCGACATAGCTCACAGAATCGCTCAACTTAAGTGACAGTAGGCAGGGCACATAGCTCTTAGAACAGACGGTCGATGGGGCAATAAAGTTCTCGAGTGGCGACCACGCACCGGAAAAAGTAGCGTAGGCAGGCCTCCCACGCGGTGGACTGACGAACTGGTGAAGATCGCGGGAAGCCGATGGATGCGGGCAGCGCAGGACCGGTTGTCGTGGAAATCCTTGGGGGAGGCCTTTGTCCAGCAGTGGACGATTTTCAGCTGATATGATGATATAGTAGTATTTGAACAAGTGTGACAGAAAAATTAATCCATTTAGGTATATGGATGAATTTATATTAATCTATTTTATGATAGACTAGCTTTTGCCAGCGGCTTCGTTCGCATGAACATAGTTTCTATGAGCCGCAAGCGTCTCGCGGGCATGGGGAAAGTAGCCTGTATTATGTTAATCCAGGTAGGAATCTGTCTACCTACCAAATTTCATCCAGATCCGTTTATCTGTTGTGGCGTGATAGAGTAACAAACATCCATACATACTTTCGCGTTTATAATATAAGTAAGGATTTTCATTTTCATTTTTCAGTTGCACTTGTAATGTACCGACGCAGTAACCAGCGAGATTACTGATACGGCTAGTAGATTGTCACCAATCATCACACAAAAATATCTCATGTGCATAAAGTAGGTTGCCAAGACTCACGAGCTGACGAAGATCGTGAAGATCGATGCAAAAAAATTACAGAAATCTAAATGGGTAGGTACCAACGTATATATGATTAAAAAAACACTATTATAGAACTTGGTACCTACCCATTTAGATCTCTGTAAATTTTTATGTATCGTTTATCGTACGTACTTGGCTTCCTTTCACAATTATGTTTTGTGGGGATATAATTAATTTTAGAAATTTTTTCACATTTTTTTCCTCTATTTATACACTATTTATACAATACATTGTTGTACACCGCGGTCCATACAATAAGTTGTTGTGCACCGCGGTCCATACAATACGTTGTTGTGCACCGCGGTCCATACAATACGTTGACAAAATTTTCAGAATTCGACAAAAATGCGACCTTTTTGTTATAACTTTTTAATTTTCACATATTATCCCGCCATTTCGGTGTACAAAGTTTGTTAAGATCATTTAATTTTTTAAATAATCTCGGCAAGTCTAGACACCGTGAAGCGATAATTTCTTTGCATGAGGCTGGAAAAAGGCAGTGTGACTTAGTTAAATCCCTCGGCGTGAGCCACCAACTGATTTCTATGGCCATTAAACGTTATAACGAGTTGGGCCGCACTGGTGACCGACAAAAAAGAGGCAGAAAGAGAACCACCGACACTTCACGGGTGCGGCACATCATCGGCTAAATATAAGGGCATACGATATACGAAAAGCCCCACTTCTGGAGGACAAAGATAAAAAAAAATACTTAGAAAGAAGCCGTTTGCTGAGGCAGCGCGCCGTGACTGAAAATTGGAAATATGTGCTTTTTACCGACGACATCATTTTTTCTATAGAGCAAGCTCATAATCACCAAAATTTACTCTTGTAGTCGTCCTGGATCAAGCGTAGTTATTCCTCATCGCCAAAAGGCCAAGTTAGTCATTGTTCGGGGTGGTACATGTTCTGCGGGCAAAACGCCCCTTGTTTTCGTCGAAGAGGAGGTAAAAATGCACCAGGATATGTACCACCGAGATATTCTTAAGTCTGAAGTTCTTCCTTGGAGTCAGCAGCACTTTGAAAATCCGTCATGGATTTTCCAACAGGATTTTAATCCAGCTTCTCGAAGAATGGGAAAAAATAAGAACGGAAGAGGTGCGGAGAATAGTCGAAAATTTTGAAAAACGTTTATTTTATTTTATTGCTTATTTTTATAATTTGGGAAATCGAACAGCTATTCTTTAACACATATAAACTAAATGGTATGACTAAATTCTAAAGCCTTTACAGAATACCACAGCTAGATCATTTAGAAGGATATTACTGCAAACTTAATATATTACTTATGATATTCTAAGAAACTTGTACATCCTATGTTAAGAAAGTTATACATAAAAAAATGACAAATATTAAACAGGAATGACGAGGTTTTATTAGAGAAAAAGAGATGTGTGTATCTGTGGGTATGTGTGTGCATGTGTGTGTGTGTGTGTGTGAGTGTGTGTGGAGGGAGGGAGGGAGGAAGGGGGGGGAAAGAGGTGTGTGGAGGGGAAGTTGGTTTTGCGAGTTATAATATAATGTCAACTGTACGACCTTGTGAAATTAAAAGAAAAAACAAACCAAAGTTACGTAGAGTAGTGGCTATTTATGTTTTTTTTAAATTTTACTTTAGAATCTTTAAACGGATCTGTAGTACAAAAAAATATTTTTTTTTACGATCAAGCGACACGTGTGAAGAAAGAGTTGCGGCCATAGTTGGATGGAAGGATACATGCATCATTCCAGTCTCGAAAAGCTGATCATCAATCTACTGAAATTACTAACGTTCCTTTATATTTACGAGTAGTTACACAAAGTAAAATTGTAATCGTCCGCGCGAAATCTATGTAGCTGGACGTATGTATCAACCGTCCCCCACCCTACCCCCACCACAGCGTCCAGAGCTCGTAACTTGTGCCGCTATCTGTACCGGCGGACGTGCTGCTTACGAGTACGTACGTCGTCACCAACGCTCTTGAATTAGTTCACGAGTCCAGCAACACGTCACGTGCATTCGAAAAGTAACGTAGTTCAAACATTGTAACAGCTGTAAACGATGTACCCAAACAAACAATGAGAAACATTATTAATGTGACACATGTTTAATCGAATACATTTTTATTGTTAATACCATCAAGTTTGAACGAATCAAAAGTATTCGCCACTTCTGATAGTGAGGTGGCGTGTAGTTTTTATCTTTTTTTAATAATGATAAAAATTAAAATTAATTAAAGAAATGAACAATTGTGAGTACAACGAAGTGGACGACCAACGCGCAGGCCGCGGCCGGAGGGATGGGTGTGGAAGAGTGACATGGACAAAACAACCTCTCTTTAGACAGGTAGGTAGCAATTATATGAATACAAATCCTACTAATATTATAAATGTGAAAGTATGTATGTATGGATGGATGTTTGTTACTCATTCACGCTTTAACCACAGGACGGATCGGGATGAAACTTGGCACATATTATATAGGTTAGGTCCTGGATTAACATATAGGCTACTTTTTATCCCGATTTCTTAAGTGGTTCCCGTGGGATAGCTGTTAACTCTCTTTTCTTTGTTAATTTATGTCACGTCACAATGAAGCGCGGATTGACGTGCTAATTAATACTGATTATCTAATTGACTACTAATTAGCATAGCCCGACATAGTTCCCAAGGGATCTAGAGTTGACTCAGTTCCCACGCTCGACAGCACGACAGACATAAAAACTATGTTCACGCGAAAACTAACTAACTACTGAACATATCTGGCTGAAATTTGGTAGGTAGACCGCTTAGGACCTGGATCAACATATAGGCTACGTTTTTCCACGCTCGTGAGCCCTCGAAGACAGTCATAGAAACTATGTTCAAGCGAGCGAAACCGCTGGCAAAATCTAGTGTTAATATAATTATGTTAGTGCAGTGGCGCGCACACAAACAAATACGACGTATCGAGAGGACTGTCCTCTCTACCGACGAGTAGTATACGCTCATAGCACACAGCTGTCTGCAGGGGCGGCGGAGTCTTACGAGTAGTACGGCTCATAGCACACAGCTGTCTGCAGGGGCGGCGGAGTCTTACGAGTAGTACGGCTCATAGCACACAGCTGTCTGCAGGCGCGGCGGAGTCTTACGAGTAGGAGCTCCCCTTGTTGGCACCCTTTGGGTACAGAACCCTAAAAACAACAACAAAAATAAAAAATCTATGGAGTTTTGACAAATCCAACTGTACATCTTAAGTTGGTCGACTATTACTTGTAAACTAAGAAAGCGTACCTGGCTGTGGTAGCCGCGCACGCGTACGCGTAGTATGGCGGACTCAAACTTTATCATCATATTAGCTCATATACGTCCCCACCGAGGGGCTCGAGCCTACCCTGAATTAGGGCGATCAGGCCTTAGTCGACCACGCGGGCCCAGTGTGGGTTGGTCGACTTCACACACAACCTTCGAGTTTCTTCGCAGGCGTGTGCAGGTTTCCTCGCGATGTTTTCCTTCACCGTTAAAGCAATCGGTAAATATATGTACGTAAGTTTAGAAAAACTCATTGGTACATTGGCCGTCCAGATTTGAACCCGGTACCTCTGGTTAGAAGAACCGAGTCGTTACCGGTTGAGCCACCGACGCTTTTTACTTTATAAGCGACTTCAAAAATGAAGGAGGTTATATGTTCCAATCTATGTTTTTTTATGTATGTTCGCCGATCACTCTGGTAATTGTGGACCGATTTTTAAAATTATTTTTTATTCGAATGAGTACACTCACGAGGTGGTCATGTTATCACCAAGTCAGGATCTAATGATGGGATCCTAGGGAAATCGAAAGCAACAATTAAATTTTATAGGCACGCATAACTAAAGCTGTTCAAGTATTTGCGTCTGGTAGTCATCATCTCATGTTGATGAGCTGATGATGAAAGGTACAACTCCTTTACGGTTAGAAGTTAGAGGATAATTCTTTAAATATCATACGTAGGTAATTATAGATCGATAGTTGTATTCTTTCAGGTTTTCAGGTGAGCTGATGGTAGAAGGTTTGACTCGTTAACCTTCATGCTAATGGAAGCCACATGACTCTGTGTAGGTGAATGAAACACATGCGTTAAGATATGATGGTTCCTATTGGCGAGAGGTGATTGGGTTTTACGTTGTTACATTGATAGCATTATCACTAAAAATAAAAATATTAGTTTAAAAAACCTATAAAGCGACTTCAAAAGAAATAATATTATCTAAAAAGAATGAAATAATATTTTTTTATAAATTAATACACGAAATTAACGACAAAATTAAAGGTAGGTACGAATTAAATTAGGGGCCTACAATTTTTTTCTAGAGGTCGATGCCAGCAAAGCCTTCGAATCTTTTGATTGTGTGCAAGTACCGACCTCTAAAAATTTTAGGCCCTTAATTTTATTCGTATCTACCTTTGATTTTGTTATTGTTGGTTAATTTTGTTTATTCATATATAAAAATATTATTTCATACTTTTGAGTGAATTTCTTTTTGTAGTCGGTTTTTAGGTTTTTTAAACTTTTTGCTCATTCATTGGTCTTTACTCGAGATGAAACGAAGAAGGGATATGGGTTTAGCGATATTTTGGAGTCACGCGCATATTGCTATCATCATATCAGCCGAATGACGTTCAAATTTAGACAATTGCTATATGTATACTGAAATTTAGAACAGAGAGGGCAATACCAGCCCTCGGCGGATGTTGTGGGGTTTTTTTAAAATATATCTTTCGTTTCTTATTTTCTTCTTTTAAAAGTACCTATTTAATTATTTTTCAATTACATTTTAACAAACGTCGTAAGCTTTTTCAAAATTTTTAATTTTGCTGAACTGTTTTGCTTATTTGTTCCTTTTAACCGACTTAAAAAAAAAAGGAGGAGGTTCCCAATTCGTCGGAATCTTTTTTCATGTAGGTACTTAAGTTCCCTGATTACTCGAAGACGCCTGGACCGATTTGGAAAAATATTTTTTTGTTTGAAAGGGTATACTTTCCACGTGGTTCTATTATTACCAAGTCAGAATCAGATAATGGGATCCCAGGGAAATCGAGGATGACCCTCAAATTTAATAGGCACGTATTAAGTAACACGTATTAGCCTACTTTGGGGCCAGATGACCATGCGTGATTTGTCCCAGAATATTTATTATTATTTATTTAAGTGTTTCATATATTTTAATTTCTGTCTGGTAGTCATCATGTCGTGTTGACGAGCTGGTGACGGAAGGTACAAATCCGTAACGGTTAGGAGTTGGAGGATAACTCTTTAAATGTTATAGGTACGTACAGACCGGTAAACTTATGTAGCAGTGGGCAGGGCAAATAGCTCGTAGAACTGATGGCCGTTGTGGTAGTAAAGTTTTCGAGTAGCGACCGCGCACCGGAAGACGTAGCGTAGGCAGGCTACCCACCTAGTGGAGGTCGCGGGAAGCCGCTGGATGAAGGTATCGCAGGACCGGTCGTCGTGCAAGTCCTTGTTCGGCAGAGGATGTAGTTGTATTCTTTTAGGTTATTTAGGTGAGCTGATGATGGAAAGTTAACTTTCATGCTGCTGAGATGATGATGGAAGCCACATGACTCTAGGGCGCTTTTTATTATTTTCTTTTCTAAATGTAAATAATCATAATAATGTAAATCTGAACTTCATGATGTTAAACAAAGTCGCGTTAGTTAAACCATTTAAAACTCAAGAACGGCTAGACTGATTTTCGTGATTTGTCTCCACCCGTTTAGCAGAAAAACTATTAAAACATTAAAAAACACAATAAAAATATAAAAAAAATTTGTTACCTATACCTATATATATTCAATTCCGCATAGGTACAATGCTATTCGATCTTCGATGTTTTAATAGTCATTCTGCTATTCAAATTTACCAAGTCATTGATCATGAAAATCGGTCCAGCCGTTCTTGGAGTTACTTATATGTATATGACCAGGTGAATTTCGTACAGCCTCACAAACTCAACTGTCTACTACACTACACTTCACTACACTGCATTGCACTGCACTACACTGCACTTCACTGCACTATACTACACTGCACTGCACTACACTGCACTGCACTACACTGCACTGCACTACACTGCACTACACTGCACTGCACTGAACTACACTGCACTATACAATAATACTACACTACACAACACTACTACACTTTACTACATACACCACGCCACACTACACGATGTTGTTAAATTTTTGAACTCAATCGGACCATTGAGACCAAGACAGACCAACGGACGGACGGACGTTTTCAGTTACATGTTTTTGAGTGATATAGAAAACTTTCTGAGGAAAAGTTTAAAAACATGACGACGATGTGCAGTAAAGTATATTTAAAATGAATTGGCCACCGCGCGTCGTCAACTGTTTGGACTGCAAGCCTAATTGTGTCGTACGATAAGAGAGAGAGAGAGAGAGAGAGACCCTCCGATGTCAGCTTCGATTCAATCTAGACTACAAATATTATACTACTCTTTGGTCTTGGTAGGTGTTAGCAGCCTCGAGATAGACACCGTTAAGTGGACACAACAACAAGGGATGTGCCGCCTCATTGCACGACAAGTTAGTCCAGTGCACTGTCCAAACAGTCCCTCCCGTGCCTCACGGCGGGGGGGGGTACGGGGGCGGCGCTGGCACGCTGAACAGCGGGCCTTGTTGTTGGGTAGCGAGGACACTATAAACCCGAGCAGGAGAAGCGTATTGGTAGAGAACGAGAGGGGACGAGTAATTTTAAATGTAGAATTGTTTAGCTGTCCAGTGAACTAATAAGAGCTGACGATGACCGGTTCCAGGTGATAGTGGCGACCTGCGTGTGGTCGTCTTTCTTCCAATTGGGGCTGTCGGCCGGCACTCCGCCCGTGCTGGCGGCGCAGCTACGGCGCGACGCCAACGAAATCGAAGCCTTCGACGACGAAGCAGCTTCCTGGTTTAGTGAGTACCGAACCACAGAATAGTCTCTAGATCAGTATTATCCTTTATGATATTACAACAAATATGCTAAACGATAAGAAACGGTTTAAAAGGATCCATTATTGACTTGCAGATTCCACGAGCAGTTTCACAGCTGCGGTATGCGTGGTGCTGATGGCGCTCCTATGCGAACGCTACGGTCGGCGATTGTCCTACCTGCTCATTTGCGTCACCACCTGCGCCAGCTTCGTCGTGTTCTACTTTGCCACCTCGTACCACCTCCTGATCCTCTCGCAGCTCCTCCTAGGCCCTCTTTTGGGAGGCACGAGCAACGTCTGCCATATGATCTTCGCCGAATACATCACACCAAAGTACCGTGGAGTATTTTTAGCTATTAAGGGTGCGACAGTGTACTGGGCGGTCTGGGTGGCGAACGCCGTGGGTACTTTCTTTCACTGGAGGAACATTGGTATCTTTGGAATGGCTTGTGCCTTGTACAATACCTCGTTGTTATTTTTCTGGCCCGAGTCACCGTTCTGGCTCGCAAGTAAGAATAGGATGGACGAGTGTGCAGAGGCACATCGGTGGTTGCGCGGGAATGACGAAAGCTCTGAGAAAGAACTCAAATGTCTCATCGATTCTGAAAAGAAAAATTCAAAAAGATTCGAAGGTGACACCAAGTTAAAGACTCGTTTCGCTGTGTGGCTCAATAAGATGTCAGCGCCACAGTTTTACTTGCCGATGCTTTTATGCATCTTGTTGGTGATAACGGACATTAATTCTGGAAAAATTGTGCTCACCATGTATTCGTTAGATATAATTTCCAAGATCACCAAAGATGAGGCAGCTGCCTACACGCACATGCTGGTGTTGGACGGCATCACAGTTCTCGGGATGTACGTTGGCTGCGGAGTATCGAGATATCTCAAGCGAAGGACTTTATTTTTTAGCACCGAATTCGTTGCAGTGATATTTTTGTTAATGATTTCATTTCACTTATATGTTATCAAATTAGGGTTATTCACTGAGAATGTGTACGTTTCATTATTTTTTCTTCTAGCATTCTCCTTGAGTGTTAGTTGTGGAACGATGATACTCACTATGACAATCGTGGCTGAAATATATCCCCTTGAATTGAGATCGTTTGCAGCAGTTTTAGAAAATGTGATAGCGAATATCGTCAGAGGCGTCTTTTTGAAGTTTTCGCCACTGATTTTCTCTGCATTTGGACTCCACGGTGGCTTTCTGTGCTTCGCCGTGGGCTCCCTTGTATGTGCGTTGCTTTTGTACAAGTATTTACCGGAAACGAAGGACAAAACTTTAAAGGAAATTGAATCTCTATTTAAGAATAAACAAGAATTAGAATCAAAGAAAGAGAAGGGACTAATGACTAACACAACGTCTGAGTTTTATCAAAACCAAGAAACCATCGATTTGAAGGGTCAATGAAAATAAATTTTATTTAAAACTGTTGTCTTTATCACCTGAACGTGAGGAATGTTTAACAGAGCGTGCAATACAAGATGAGAGTTGGAACATCGCACGCTAAAAATACGAACCTATGGTCAATTCTCAAAAGAAAAACCCAACTACTCCGGGAGTGCCGACAGAAGTGAAAAAACATAGAATAGATTTTGTAATTATTTAATAATTGTTTATTTATTTCGCAAAAATACAGCTGATACAAAAAACTTGAATCGACCGATACCTAAAATAGGCTCGAAGCCTGTGCTATAGGCACCAGCACCCCCATAATGTGAGTAGTTTAATAGCCTGTGTTGCGTTGTGGTTATGTACTCGTATGTTTGGAGATATCTATATTTACGTGTGCGTGAGTGTGTGTGTGTGTGTGTGTGTGTGTGTGTGTGTGTGTGTGTGTGTGTGTGTGTCTGTAATGCAGAAAGCGAGATATGTATTTTTTATCCTATCACTGTCAATAAGTCTTCAGTATCATTATAACTCAGTACTTTGATCCACTCCATCAACTTTTGTTTACATTTATACCTAGGAAGTGAATAAATAGGTACAATAGAATTTATTTTGTTGTAGAGGAATCCGCCCGCAAAACAGAAAAACCTGTGAGAAGAAGTCGTATTGAATTTATAACTCTGGCAAACAGTGTATTTCCGTCTCCTATCTTGAAATTTACTAGGTTCATAAGATATATACGAGTGTTTTCTCAATGTTGTATATAAAATAAAGAGCTGACGGACAGTAAGGACTTTGGTCGGAAAGAGAAACGGTAAAAACCAGCCTACTTTTAATACCGCTCTTTGAGTGCGTTCTAATTTAATAAGAGATGTTTTCGCTGCTCCTCCCCATGATTTTATGCAATAAACTAGAATAGATTGGCAAAGGGATAGTACACAGACTTAAGAGTCGCGTTATCAGCTGCATGTCTTAGAGTTTTGAAGATGAAGATGAGTTTGCGAACTCTCTTTACAAGTATGTCAATATGCAATTTGAAAGTTAGAGTGTTATCTATAATAACACCTAGACATTTTATACTATCAGTTCAAGCTAGCTTGGGACAGGAGCATAATGTTTGAGAGGCACAAGTAACTGTGTGAGAGACTAAAAATAAATTTTGATACGGGGGAGAATTAATATTTTTTAAAGAGAAGGCTATAAAGCCATTTAGACACATCATTAAAACCGGACTGAGCGTGATAGTAAACCTCTTTCCAAGAGTTACCGTGGAAAAGCAGTGCAGTATCATCTGCAAATGTTATCATTTTGCCGTTTCGAAGCCGGAGATCACAAAGCTCATTTATGTAAATCAAAAAGAGTGTAGGACCAAGGATACTCCCCTGTAGCACACCAAAAGAGATCGGGAGATAGTCACTCGTATGGTTTTCTATTTTAACCCTTTGAAGGCGATTTGTGAGGTAGTCTTTGAACAGATTAAGCTGAACACCCCTAATTCCTATTACTTCAAGTTTTTGTACAAGATGGAGGATGGAGACTGTGTCAAATGCTTTCGCTAAATCAAGAAATATAGCAAGTGTTTTGCGTCTTTTATCTAAATCCTTACTAATATTATAAATGTGAAAATGTGTTTTTTTGTTTGTTACCTTTTCACGCTTCAACGCCTTGACCAATCTTAATTAAATTTGGCATGCAAGTAGTCTGTATCGCAAGGAAGAATATAGGCTACTTTTTATCTCGTGAAAATAGCATAGCCCGATGCAATTCCCGAGGGAACTGAAAATATACTCTATTTTGGTTAATTAACATCGCAACGGAACAATGGATTGCGTGATTTTTTGCACCGAGATGGTTGAGGGGGTGGCAAATGCCACGATTTACTAATAAGCTTATCCTGACATAGTTCCCGAGGGATTTGGAGAAAACTCATGTCCACGCTCGCGAGCCGCTTGCGGCTCGCGCAACGCGCACCCTCTAGGTCAGTCACAAAAACGATGTCCACGCGGGCGAAGCCGCGGGCAAAAGCTGGTTGTTTATAATAAAATCTGTCAACTGGTGAACAGCGTCATCAGTAGACTTACCCAAACGGAAACCGTATTGAGATGGAGATAGAATATTATTATCCTCCAAAAATTTAACAAGTATATTGTTCATGAGTCTTTCTAACAATTTAGATCACGTAGGGAGTATAGATATAGGTCTATAATTATTGACACAGCCCCTGTCCCCACTCTTGTGTATGGGGTGTATTTGACAAATTTTAAATGCAGAAGGAAATTCTCCGGTTTCCAAGGACATATTAAAAATGTAAGTAAGAGGTGGTACCAGAATTTCTCTAAGATGTTTTAGAAGCGGTCCAGAAATATTATCAGGTCCAAAGGCATAATCGTTTCTTAAATTAAGAATGAGTGTTTCAACCTCAGCTTCGTCAGTTGGTAGAAGGACAAAATAATTAGCCAGAGTAGAAGTAGAACTGCTTTTAATGTTTTGGTTTTTTGAGTATTCAACCTGAGTTTTTACCTGCCTATATCAGTGAAGAATTGATTAACATTATTAACATTTTCCCGAGGATTTCTATTATTCAAGATTAGGTGAAAAGCACTATTCTTTTGTTTATTTGTATGTGTTATAGTTTTAATTGCTTCCCATAGTTTTTTACTATTTGACCCTGCTTGCCTGATTTGTGACTTTTCATATTCGCTTTTAGCCCTTTTTAAGATAGTATTACAGAAATTTCTGTAACGTTTGAAAGTTTGGGTGAGTATGTCATTATCAGATGATTTTTTAAGTTTTTTATGTAGACGGTCCCTATTTTTCATGCATCTCAGGAGTCCTGGCGTGATCCAGGGCTTCAGAATTTGCTTACGTTCTGTATCTAAACTTAACACAAATTAACTGACCCTAGCTACGTTTACCGCCCGGATGGGTCGGCCTACCAACAACATCGGTCTTACTATAATCACACTAGTAGAAAGGCGCGAGCGGCTAAACTATTTGTTTGTTTGCCCAAGACGTTACCACTAGCCTGCCTCGACAGATTTAGCTTAAATTCTGCCGAGGCAGGCTAGTGGTACGCAGTTACTCTTACCACATTTATTGCAATATAGGAATTGAATTGAATTAAAAAAAAAAATATTTTGGCTTCTATATTGAAACCGGTGGGACGGTGAACATCTAGCTGGTAAATACAATCTTGCCTTGAAGGTTTCTGAATAATGAAATGGGGAAATATTATGACATTTCAGTTCCGAGTCAAAAGCGCAGCTCTTACATGTTGTCTCGTAGCGCTCAACCTAATCCGTGTTTATTTGTCGCGCACAGAACATAATTTTAGTGATGGTGATGGATTTAGATGTTAACCTTTTTTTTTAAGTATAGCGAATATTATGTGCTCTAAGTGAAGTTGTCTTCAAAATTCTAAATTAAAGGCCCAATCAACTTTCCTTGGTTTCTTTTTGACAATTTCACTTTTTATTTGGATTAACTTTTAAATGTTATGCATTTCATACCCCTCCGGAGGACCTCGTCTACTTTTACCGTCCGGGTGTTTCGTATTGTGCTTAGTTTCTCAGCTCTACAAGAGTGTATTGTTTATTTTATGGTGTATGTATTTTTATTACTGGCACCACAAACGTGGTTCTTCGATGTCTAATTTCATACATTTTGTTTTTCCACAATAGCAACCTGATGTCATCGCCTCAAAGAAGTGTTAATTGAAAGGAGAAGCAAAATTTAACGTTTATTTATTTATTTAAAGGTTATTGTACACAGGATACACAAAATATAGAACGTTAAGCTAGAAGTATAAGTATTTCTTAGAATTCGTTAAGTACTCTTTTTATTATTTTTAAAATTCTTACTAAAATAGGTACTCACCTAAAATAACAATGTTATGTAAGTATATACGGAGTGTTTTCCGAAAGGCGGTGAAAAGGTGGCGGGCGGCGGCAGACGCAGATGGCGGGATGGGTTGGATGGGTTGAGGATCGACGGGAAGAGTGGCTCGGGATAGAGATGTATGGCGTAGTAGGGAGGAGGCCTTTGCTGAGCAGTGGGACAGTCTAATCAAAATCAAAATCAAATCAAAACAATTTATTTCAAATAGGTGTTTACACACAATTTTAAATAGTCAAAACAAAAAAAAATTACTGTATATTACAAATAATGTCATGATTCAGATTACAGTCTCAGGTAATGGTATTTGATATAGAATCAACATATATGTCTAGGCTAATAATTATAATAATAAGTTTATTTTATTAAGTATATTTTTAAGTTATTACTAGATTACAATATAATTCATAGCAGAAAGGTAACATAATATAAAATACGTCAATCACTTAATCTATCTATTAAGAACTAATAAAATAAATGCGTGAAGTTAACCGTTTCGCTGCCCAGAGGGTGCACACTGCACCGCAGCGCGAGCCGGGCGGGGGCGGGGGGGCGGCTCGCACAATGCGCGTCGTATTTGCCGACGCAGTCGCGACGGAGCAATAACGCGCTGCGTCGCGCCACGTCGCGTGCCGGTCAGAAAATCACAAGTATGAATTGAAGTACAGTTGACTAGAAATACAAAGTTACCCAAATTTTTCTCATCTACTTATTAGAAACTAGACTTTGAGTGGCTCGCGAGTGTGGAAAAAAGTAGCCTTTATGTTAATCCAGGTCCTAATCTGCCTACCTACCAAATTTCAGCCAGACACGTTTAGTAGTTTTTTGCGTGAAAGAGTAACAAACATCCATACATACATACACACAGACTTTCAAATTTATAATATAAGTAGGATTCAGAGCCTGATATAAGAATAAGGCTTCTTCTTGTAATTGTCGGTATCGCCTGAAACTTGGTATGATTATAGTCGAAACCCTAAAAAACCAAAACATTACAATGACTGGCCAACTGTGAGTGGTACCCGCGCCACACCCGCGCCGTACCCGCGCGCACCGCGCTTTGGAGCCCAAACTGAGTCACAAAAATATTTTTTCTATCGCACTTGTTCATGTTTTTTGTTTAAAATGAATGGTATGATAGTTGTACTTCTCGCGGAGTAATGTCGCGGTACGAAGCCCTCTGTGCGCCGTTCAACTCGCAATCAAATATCTTGTGTCATTATCTTACGCATTAGAGTCGCTTGGAAGCAAACCAAACCAAAAACTAGGAACACAAATTCTTACTAGACGTGTTTTAGATTGTAGAATGCCGCGTTACTGTGACGCGCATCACGTACTGTACCTGACTGTACCGTCCCCTAAAAGAACATCAATAAAGTAATTAACTGTGTGCAACGGGCCGCTAACGATAAACCTTATTATCTCACTACGCCTCCCTCCGCCGGCACTACGAGTACACCCACCATGAAAACGACTGTACCTTATGGATAATTTGAAAAGACCTAATTATAAACTTATTGGAGAGAAACAGAGTTTATGTTGCAACGAGCTTGGCCCTTCGACATTTGTGATGTCGACAGTACATGTGATCTGAATTACTTAGCTTCGCTCGCGGGACTAGCGGCGAGCGGCGTGCGGCGTGCGGCGTGCAGCGCGCTCCACGACTGGTCATATCTTGCTCTTACGAGTAGCATCCCTTAGACAGCAAAAATTGCCAGATGGTCGGTTGCTTACATTCCATTCAGGATACGTACATATATGGGTATGTTTGCAAAAACATATGTTTCAAGAAATGATCCTCGTCATTTTACATTTTAGTTTATGTTTGTTCGCTGAACAATAACATATTTAGCAATCCAGCATGAAGATAAAAAAGCCAATTCCCCTCGCGTTGGGGATTTTTGGTAAGGGTTTGCCAAAAACTGATTTAATAACTTTAAATGAAAAAGTTAAAAAAATTCCCCTGTCATTATTTTTTCACTTCATGAATAAGAAATACCTTGATCATTTTAGCTTTCATACAGAAAAACCGCATCAAGATCTGTGCATTCGTTTAGGAGCTACGACGCCACAGACAGACACACAGACACACAGACACACACGTAAAACTTATAACACCCCTCTTTAACGTCGGGGGTTTACAACGAGACGGTGAAACACTCCAACTTTGGAATCACATCGTATATTTAAATCTAAATAAATTTATGAGTGATACAAATATTTTGTTTTAATGTTTTAATTCCATCCTGCGGTCATCAAATATTTTCTTTATTTATTGTTTCAAAGGTCATTTATTTATTTCAAAGTAAAGTAAGTTATTCAAATTACTTGTAACGTTTTGTTATGAAATACAATACTCACTCACTCACTTGTAACGTTTTGTTATGAAATACAATACTCACTCACTCACTTGTAACGTTTTGTTATGAAATACAATACTCACTCACTCACTTGTAACGTTTTGTTATCAAATACAATACTCAATCACTCACTTGTAACGTTTTGTTATCAAATACAATACTCACTCACTCACTTGTAACGTTTTGTTATCAAATATAATACTTAATCACTCACCTGTAACGTTTTGTTATCAAATACAATACTCAATCACTCACTTGTAACGTTTTGTTATCAAATACAATACTCACTCACTTACTTGTAACGTTTTGTTATCAAATACAATACTCACTCACTCACTTGTAACGTTTTGTTATCAAATACAATACTCACTCACTCACTCACTGTAATGGCACTTTCTTACTACTTAGTACGTACTGCAGCATAATGGATTTAAAAGGGGTTAAATAATATAATAGAGATGCTACATGATACGTAGAATTTTTACTCCCTGCCTAAATATGAATTTCGGAAAGAAAATAAATTTTGGGGTAATATGGAATACTTTTATTTTATAAGATTATAAATATTTGGGTAAAGATATAAACCAGTGGATAAGTTAAAGGTGTAAAGAGTGAATGACCGTGGAAATAACCTAAATATAAAAACAACACATTACATAATTTTAAAATATAAAAAAAGGTTAGGTAACGATCGATCGTCCCCCCGGGTGTATAAAATGATCTAATAAATTCCTAAAAAAGTAAATCGAGTTCAATTATTGGGTGTCGAAATTACCCCATAACGTTGTAGGTAAAAAAACTTTGGGTGTACGATACTCTTAATAAATTTTAAATCAAACGCAAAATTGTTATAGAAAACGGAAGACAGGAGAACACGCAGGCCAGCAGCTGCGCTTGGAGGACGACAGCAGAACCTTGTCGGGCAGTAGTAATGCTTGGTGACTAGCGACAACAAAAAGGCGCGGGCAGGTCGTAATACGTGATCACCAGTAATGGTATTTGGTCACCAGTAACGCTCAACTCCAATGGGTCTTAAATTAGATATATACAAAAATTCCACTTCCCTTTGGGTTAGCGGCAGGCAGTTGCTGATCGGCGTAGTAAGCAATAGTCCAGGGTATAGCGGTAGTATGCCGATTTGTTCGGGCCGTGCGGAAGACCCGTGTGGAAGACCCTACAACCATGAATAAAAATTTAGTTCGCAACGGCACTAAATAAAAATGGATAGCTTTCTCTAAGCATATATCACTTACCCCAGTTAAAAATAGGAGGTTTTGAAAATATCAAGAAAAATCACAAAACTTTTAAAATATATATACTGAAAACAGCTATTCCAATGGTCAACACTCCTCAATTGTTTTCACTCTTGTCAAAAGCTCGCAATCATTTCTAAATTCTATTTTTATAGACGAACAAGATCAAAAGAGAATTTAATTATGAAACGCAAGAAAGAAAATCGGCTCGAAACGATAGTTTGCGTTTCAGTACGAGGTAAGTACCTACCACTTAAAGTATAACCAACCCGCACTGGGCCCGCGTGGTCGTCTAAGGCCCGAGCCCCTCAGTGGGGACGTATATGTGCTGATATGATTATGATGACTTAAAGTTTACATGCAAAAAACGTGAAGACGTATTGAAAAGTTTTCTTAAATACATGACATACCAAAATAATTATCTTTACACTAAGTTACTCGCGCCCACACACGCACAGTTACTCGCGCCCACACACGCATAGTTACTCGCGCCCACACACGCACAGTTACTCGCGCCCACACACGCACAGTTACTCGCACCCACACACGCACAGTTACTCGCGCCCACACATGCACAGTTACTCGCGCCCACACACGCACAGCTACTCGCGCCCACACACGCACAGCTACTCGCGCCCACACACGCACAGGTACTCGCGCCCACACACGCACAGGTACTCGCACCCACACACGCACAGTTACTCGCGCCCACACACACACAGTTACTCGCGCCCACACACGCACAGCTACTCGCGCCCACACACGCACAGTTACTCGCGTCCACACACGCACAGGGGTAAACCAGCAAAAGCGTTTCTATCCACTTTCGTAAAGTTCTCACAATACCGCAGAAACTCGTTTAGTGTCATGGACAATCATATTCTTTTCTACACATAGGATTAACTTTTAGTGTAAGATACCTGCTATGTGAAAATTATGAGAACATTGAATCCGGAAAGATGTCATTGTCACAGATTACTAATTAGTTACTGTCATTGTGCACCTACGAGTAATCATGGCATTGGATAGAAACGGTTTTGTGACTAAAGGCAATGAGTAAGAAGTATTACTTCACTAAAGGCTGTATTGGTCGAACCGCGATAGTGGCGCTTTAGTTACTGCAGAAGCGGTTTTGGACCTAACTTTGCAGTTTACCGTATTTTGGTACATGATAGATGCGAATTTGTACATATTTCATTGAATAAAACCAAAGTAAAGGAGCATTGGGTTGCAGTCTTAAAGAAAACCATCATCGCCTTGAAAGTAGATACAAGCAGTTTTGCATCTAAAACCTCACATTATCGTTATAAAGCGTAGCGAAATTAATTGAACAAATATTGCTGAACCGGGCTGGGACACTCGCTCCTGCCGAGGGACCAGTGACAAGTTCACACACAACTATTTTGTTTCACCCTGTGTGGGTACATCGGGCAGCAAATTGTCAATTAGCGAGCGGGTGTGCGCGGGGCGTGCGGCCGCCACGTGCCCGGCGCCCGGCACGCGTCGGCGGCGCGCACGCAGCGAGAGGCGAGGGGTTGATGCGGCTAAGATAACATCGTATTGAATGGAATTGATTTCAATCAGTTGGCCAAATTTTTCTATCTGCGGGTGGAGGAAAGTATTAAATCAATCATTAGCATTGATGTGTTCCAGCGCGGCGTTCGCTGCTACGACGACGCGACGGCGAGTTAGCAAGAGTTGCTGTTGCGTAGATATTTTATGCTGAAAATGTTATTTCGATCGCTCCAATATGGTCCGCTCTGGTGTCGTAAATTTTCGGGTTAGTTAATGTATTCATGTGTCATATCTTATGCACAGGTATCGATGAGGGCTACGTAAAAGTGTTTTTGATGTGTAACATCTTTGCTCTCGCTTTCCTGCAATTTGTGGGAGTGATTTCGTGAAATGGGACGGAAAAGTGTTCCATGTGACGGAAATGTGTAACAGGGAGTCGCGTTTTTTAGGGCTTTAAAAGCGCGGAAAAGGCAAAGGTATCTATGACCATACAGCCTAGTCTGCCGTATCTTTGCCGTCCTTTTATAAAGTATTTTGACACATGTTACACATCATATGCGAGTACTGTAGGTCTCGCTCGAATTTTTTTTTTAATTTGATAGTTTTTAGTGCTAGTTGGGTATTTAGTGTCACCAACCTTGCAAATTGTCAACAAAGGAAGCCACTTGGCACAGGCATACCTAGTGGTCATCTGAGCTGATTTAGCCCTGTACCCACGTGGTACCACCCTGCAGGTAGGTGGGGGAGGGGGGGGAAAATTCCATCCGCCGCGCTGCACTCTTTCGTCCATATCTCCGTAAGTTTAGCAAACAAGTCGTGTTTGGTATCGCTTTCGTATAATTTAAGGACGACAAATTCATTTCTGGAACAATATTTTCACTTGTTCATAGAAGAAAAAAAGATTAGGCGCAAAAATAGAAAAAATAGAAATAAAAATTCTTACAAAATCTATGCCTACAATTAAACCAGGAGACTATGTTTTACAAAAAAAATATGATTTTGTAGCCCTGTTTATCTAGAATATATAAACATAAACTTTCTTAATAGATTGAACTAGTAAATGTGTCAAAAAAAAATTATTGCCTCGTGCGGTGGAGCTGCGACGGGAGAAGTAAGTATTTTTGGATAGGATTTGACACTAAATTGTAAACAATTATTAAAATAATGAGCAATGAAACTAATTAGTAAAGGTGTATCTATATCTAGAGATAAGTTTCTTGAAGAAATATCTAGAGTAAATATTGTTAAAAAATAATATTAGAGTTCATAACATTAAAATAAATATTTTATAATCACTGAGATAACCCTAAATTTCAGCTTATTTTAATCATGTTAGTTGTAATAGGGATTCCTACTTTAATTGTAATAATGGAATAAAGAATAAAAGGTCTATTTTAGTAAATAAGACAATTTATTGACCGTTTCCGGGTGTAAGTGGTTCAATAAACATCTTTAGAATCTAAGCCGACCTCACCTGCTCGTGGTGCACCCTGCTAGGCTACAAACGAGGCTCTGGCGAAACTGGTTACCTTCGGGGTTTTGGGAGTCAGACGGCAGTCGCTCCTTATAATACGTGAAACCTGTCATTTATTGTGAAAATGTCGGACAAAGACCCTGGCACAAGTCGGGACAAAGCTAGGTAGAAGAAGATTCACAGTTTCCGCTGCAGCCACACAGTTCGGTGTACCTTATCTCTCTTTTTAAACAATTGCATCTTCCTGCGCATTTTTTCTTGCATTTACACCGTATTAACTCCAAGCAAGCAGCGGCTGCTGGCGGTAGGGTGGTCCAAACAGGCTCCCATTTGCCATTATTTTTTGCCCAACCCCAGTCAGCAGGACATGGCAGGTTTTGTGTAGGTTGCAAAAGTTGACCCCATATATGTCCTCCCTGATAAATTGCTCGCAAAATATGGTTGCGCAGGGCATCTTTAGTTGGTGGAAGATTCTCCAGCTGTCTGTGCTTTTTCGTAAATAGTAGTTTTCTACACTGATTGATATCAGTGCACGCGTCAGATCTACAATGAAACAAATTGTACACAACATGCATTCCAATAATTACTTAAATCATTTCAAATCACAAAAGCCAACCACCACTTAAACTACTTGTCATTTATAGAATTGACAAATTTTTCTAGTATTGGTAAAGCATGTTCCACATTTCCTTCTTTACCGCTTGTGAACCCCTCCGTCGCAGGTAGATAAGCGCCCCAAGCTTCGAAAGCACTCTTTTTCCCTTTACCAGCAAAAGACGAAACGGTATCACACCCGGAAAAGGCGTGGAACATTGGCAATACTTCTGCCTTTTCTGGTCCTAAAAGAAAATAAACTAGTATATAGCTGAATTACTTTCAGATTTTAAAGTGTAAATATATTATATTTATTTAGGTTACCTAAAGAAGCTGCAATAGCATGGCATGGCAAGAACTGATTTTTTCCCGTGCCAATATGAACGCACAGTTCCTCAAGCTGTGGCAATTGTGACACACATGAAACCGCAAGGACAACAACATTGGTATCCACTGTACGCACCATGATTTTTGTGTGTCCTTGGGCTGCAGCATCACCAATGTGGACCATTATGCGCGTATCTGCTTCCTCATGGTTGCATGGTTCCAGGGCTTTTTTATCACTGGGGCTGTTGCTGAAAACTGTGGGTCCATCTGTCGTATAAAAGTCTTTGCCAGCTAAGAATTCTGTAGCTTGGCACTGTAGAGCTAGGAAATGGAAAAGTTCCTCTTTATTGGAATTATCCCTGAGAAAATTTGCCCAACCCTTCGGAATTCTAAAATTTGAATTAAAACGTGTTCTTTGTCCGGTGCCAAGTTTTAGTCTCGTTTTTGAGACTGTCAGTGTCGTATCTGTCCCAAATCACATCTAATCTTGATACAGTGACAAGCTCTCTGTTTGCGAAAGGTATAGGTAAATACTTTTTCAGCAGTTTTGCTGAGTCCTGGAGCCCTTAAGTTTAGCAATTCTGAGAGCTATGTCGGTTACTTTGGTTCTTCTACAGATCTCCTCGTTTCTGATTTGATCACGCATTTGATCACCTTGAGCCTTCTTATGAGGCCCATAGTAAGCGACCATGTCTCAGTTCCGTATGTCATCACTGGCAACACACACTGATCGAAGACCTTGAGATAGGTACCTACTATATAATAACTTATTAGTAGAAATAAAAAATGGTATTTTTTTTGTCGGCTGTCTTCTTCCTGAATCCATCATCGGACCCTCCTCACCTAGTGTAATATATGGGACTCGTCAAAACCATCCAAATGATCCTAAACTCAAGAGGGTTACTAGTAATACTAGAAGAGTTTCTGTCCACCTCCTGACTTCATCATCAAGCCCAGTTGAGTTTCGTTACTAGCACCCCACGTATGCAAAGGTTCATAAGAATCGATTCAGTACAACTGAAAAAGCTTTCACAAGATTTGAAACAAAGAAAGGCATAAATATACGGGGTTAAGTCAAATAAAATCGTTTAAAAACATAGTAAATCTAAATAAAATCGTTTAAAAACATAGTAAAACTTAATTAATACTTACAATTCTCGTATCCTATGAAAAAAAAATACTAGTTTGATAGTTTATCCTCCTGAAAACACTTCAAAAGTTCAAAATACGTGCTTGCATTATGTAGTGATCACTGAGTAAGATGCGAACCGACTGAACTGAGAACACGCGTGTATGGTCGGTCACTGAGCGCTCCGCGCAGCGGTCGAGTTGAACGAGCCGCTAAAACGCAGCTCCGCCGTGCGACGCTAATGATTTTTTTACACATTTATAAGTTAAATTTATTAAGAAAGTTTATGTATGTATTATCAAAATAAACAGGGCTACATAATTATATTTTTTTTATAAAAAATAATCTCCTGGTTTAATTGCAGGCAAAGATTTTGTAAGAATTTTTATTTCTATTTTTTCTATTTTTGCGCCTAATCTTTTTTTCTTCTATGAACAAGTGAAAATATTATTCCAGAAATGAATTTGTCGTCCTTAAATTATACGAAAACGATACCAAACACGACTTGTTTGCTAAACTTACGGAGATATGGACGAAAGAGTGCAGCGCGGCAGATGGAATTTTCCCCCCCCTCCCCCACCTACCTGCAGGGTGGTACCACGTGGGTACAGGGCTAAATCAGCTCAGATGACCACTAGGTATGCCTGTGCCAAGCGGCTTCCTTTGTTGAAGATTTGCAAGGTTCCCATACAAATCAACACACTAAATACCCGACTATGCCGTTTTTAGGTGGTTTTAAAAAGGAAACTTTTAAAAATATTTCTAATTATATATTGTTAACTTTCACATTTTTATACTGAAGATTGACTCAATGTCTAGAAAATTTTCATTCTATTTTTTTAATCAAAAATTTAGAAGTTATGATTTTTTAAATTTTCCGTTACGTTAGGTACGAAACTTTTTTTTCTCGCAGTGTGAGTATATTATAGGCACATTTCAAGAAAGTTTTAATTGAAAAGAATCTTAGTTATTTCATATTCTTCTTAGAATACCCTTTAATTTGATACCCATATATTATCATGGGAGTGCATAAAAAATAACTGGCCCGCAATCTTCGGAGGGTGCCATATTGGATTTAGAATGACGTCAGTTAGCTAACTGTGTAAGGTCATCCAAACTAAACTCATATGCAAACAATCAGCGCAATCGGAAATCGAAAAGTGGGTAATTAACTTGCCAATGTTGAAGGGGACAACTTGCGCTCGAACATTGCAAGTTAAATATAAAAACCGACCAAGTGCGAGTCGGTCTCGCGCAAGTTGGGTTGCAAAGTCTTTTTAAAAAATAAATTTATATTTATAAAACAAACTTATATTTGCAGTTGGTAATAGAATATTTGATCCGGGCAACTACAGACCAGTTTCTGTGTTGCCAGTTCTTAGTAAAGTATTTGAAAAGATTATGCTTAACCAAATGCTACAATATTTTACAGAAAACAAACTACTGCATAACCAACAATTTGGTTTCACGAAAGGTCGATCAACAACCGATGCAGGAGTAGCACTTATTAGCAGTGGCGGACTAAGCCCGTCCCAGAGGCCCGGGGCGGAAAAGTTTAATGAGGCCTAGCTTTTAAAAAAAATAAGTTTTACAAGCTTTTTATTCAGTTCACATTTGTATGTAAAAATAAGGTGTTTATGTTTATTTCGTTAAAATCTGGCAAGTGAAATTTAAATTCGACTTAAATTATTTAGGCTAAATAAACATACATACCTACAATATGGAATGGATATGGGTGAGGAAAATGAAATATGAATTGATACACAAAATAAAATTGATAAAGTAAATCAAAGATAGTTTTTTTTTGTAGTGTTTTATATGTGTTTTCGTGCCTTCAATTTACTAAACTCCTCAACAACTTCTGTAAAATCGATTTCTTTTAAAAAAAAAATTCCTATTGAAACCACAGCTAGATTAAGGGCTCCTTATACCTCAAATGCTGTTTTTAAAATCAATATGAATCACTCAAAAATTGACTTAAAGTTCAGAAAAAAAATTATGTTTCAGTTGAGGATCTTACAGAGTGCAATTCGCTTACACAATCAGACGAATTTCGCTCAATAGAAAAAAAATCCAAAGTTGCCTCTTTTTAAAATTTATTTTCAATACTGTGCCTAAAATAATAAATTTATTGACCTTATTTTTATACCAATCTTTAGATAAATCATTTTTCTAGTGCAAATCGCTGAGGTGGATGTTGTAGTGTTATTTTCCTATTCATGATGTCTAAATACCTACGAAAACCGCGAGCGCCGCGACTCCGCAGTCTTCGTCAGTCGCGCGATGGCGCTTACCGACGACGAACCCATGCCAGTGCTCTTCCCGCCCGACGCGCGACGTGTGACGTGCAGCGATATCTGAAAAATAAACTAAAATTGATCTCGCCGAGTCTTCACTATGGCCAATGGCTAACAAACGCAATAAGCGAAAAAAGTCACTACGAGTTATATCAAAGATAAACAGGACGAATGCATTACAAAGAAATGCAGAGTACAGTACTTGCACATACGTGCTTATTTATTTCTTATTGTATCTTATTTATTAAGAAGGAACGTATTTTGTTCTTTTAAAATAGTAACTTTTGAATTACTTTGCCATAACGAATGGGTCACAGTCTACCAAAATCAGTATAACCATATTATTTTTAGCCCAAAACACCCAGTAGCCAGTTTGGACACCGCGACAATGGGAGGGGTGGGGGGGTCAAAGAACAAAGCTCCGGGGCTCGGAAAAAAATAATCTGGCGTATTAATTTGAACCTTTCAGTCAAGTTTGGTGTCGTTATCAGGTAACTAGATGATGCCTAATTCATTCTCCATAACAGTTTTTTAAGGTTCCGTAGCAAAATATAACGCAATCCTTAAAATAATAAACTTTTAGTAGTGACACAATGCAAATAAACCCATACCACATCACACCACACTATCACACTAATATTATAAAAGCAAAAGTTTGTGAGTGTGTATGTTTGTTAATTCTTCACGCAAAAACTACTGAACGGATCTGGCTGAAATTTGGTAGGTAGATAGATTAGGACCTGGATTAACACATAGGCACATACTTTTTTTCACGCTCCCAAGCCGCTTGCGGCTCGTGCACTGCGCACCTTTCAAAAGTCATAGAAACGTCCACGCGGGTGAAGCCAGTGATACCAGTTTCTTAGGGTTCCCTAGCAAAATACGACGCAATCCTTAAAATAATAAACTTTTAGCAGTGACCCAATGCAAACAAACCCGTATAATTTTATATTTTTGTATACTTAGTTTATAAAAAATACTGTCCGAAAGCCAAAAAAAAAAAAAAAATTCAAATTATAAATACATTAACGTTAAATCTAATTTTAATGTAAAATAGAATAATTATTGCACGTAACTACTTGATTTTTGCGGGCAGCGCGCGGGCGTCGCTCGGAGGGGCAAATGACCTTCGCCATTCGCAGTAACACAGAGACGCTCCATTGCCCTTTGGGTAACCCTGGGCCTTCTTATGAGGCCCATAGTAAGCGATCATGTCTCAGTTCTATGTTATCACTGGCAACACACACTGGTGGAAGACCATGGTCTTAAGACACTGTGGTATTTAGGGACGTGAAGATACTACGAAACTTTCCGAACGCTGCCCAGCCGTGTTAGATTCCACGATTGATCTCTTTCTTGAAGTTGGACCTACCCAACTGGACTGTTTGTCCCAGGTACACATATTCGGCAACAACTTCGCGTGTAGAGCCTCCAACCACACCACAGCCGAGATACTAGTTACTCTCCAACCTTCAGAGGAGTAGGTGCGACACGGACGTTTGACATAACTTTCGTCTTGTCCATGTGCATTCTAAGACCTACTTGTTGAGAGTCTCTACTGAGGCCATCGAGCATTGTGCCTAAGTCGTCCAGATATGATCTTGCCATCCTCAGAATTCAGCTTGGTCAGTTGGCTTGGTCCAACAGACAGATCTCCCACGAACTCTTTTGAGCTTTTGTTGTTCTTATCATCATCAGTGGCCTTATGCGTCTGTTACAGACGATTTAGTGAGTGACTCAGATACAATGTTTTTGGTGACTGTCAATTCGATGCGAGACCGGCACAGTCTACCGCAGGGCTGACAGGGGAAGTTCTCGATAGATGGATTAGAGACAGCTTGATGTGTCCTGTGCCTCCGTTCTGATAACAGTTAAACCGTGCCTCATCACACAACTTGGGACCATTACCTATACACTCGCGCCACGCGTCTTTATCCTCCGCGAGCTTTTCCCAGCCCTGGTAGTCGATTTTAAAGGCTGAGATGTCACGTCTGGCACAGTCTTTGAAGCGCAACACTGGCCTCCCAACCTTTATTTTGGCGTGCGCAACTGCACTCAATATAACGCGTCAAGGCAATCGAGTGGACTCCATTCGATGCACATGCCTCAACCATCGTAAACGTCGCTATTTCACCATGGCTGTGAAGCTGAGCAGCTGTGCAATCTCAAAAACCCTCTCGTTTGTAACTCTGTCCTCCCATGATATGACTGGGATATTTCGTAAGCAGCGCATGTGGAAACTGTTGAGCCGGCGTTCCAGTTTTGCGTACGACGTCCAGGTATCAGCACTGTACACGAGTATACTGAGTACGCAAGCTTGATAAACACCCATCTTGGTTTTCAACGTCAGGTATTTAATGTCCCAAACGTTACGTTGTACGAGCGAAAGTTTGTTCAATACGGTCAAACCAAGGTAGCAAAACATGTGAACAGAATCCAAAGATGTGTCATCCAGCAATATAGCTGGCGGGTTCTCACATACTTGAACGAGCACTACGGTCTTTTTGGTGTTTGTGGACATAGATAACAGAGCGCAGGCGTGGGCGAATTCGTTCATAATACACTGAAGCTCGCTGGAAGTACTCGCAGTAAATTCCGCATCATCAGCAAACAGAAGACTGTCAACGAAAGTATCCTCGCGGTTTTTTTTTAGATTTGAGGAGAGAGATGTTGTTCTCAATCGCCTCTTTATAAAATTTGTATTGTACTGGCGCAAATCCCAAGTCAGGGACTTAGAGATATGCCTGTTTAGTTGCCGATACTGAGAAGCGTCTTAGAGGACTGCAAAACTAATCTGCGTCTTTCTTCAATACAACATACTTTCCTTGAGGGCAGTTTTACAGGCTGTTTATATTTGGGGGCAGTGCCTAAAGAAAACGCAAAATATTCCTTGTCCATCTTAATGGGGTTGGTAGAAAGAAGAAGAAGCTTGGGTGCCACTGTGGACCCAAGGTCCTATCGCTGTTCAAGCATACCTAGAATTAATAAGATGTCGGTGGGAGAAATCTTGCAGTTCCAGGTGCAATTGTTTCAAACGCCAGCTCAAATGTACTGGGTTATAAAATTGTGGAGGTGGTTGTAAATAAAACGTTCTATTATTGCCTTTATTTTCAACAATTTGCCTGACTTCGTTCATAAATTGAAGATGATTAAAAATCACACTAATATTATAAAGGCCAAAGTTTGTGAGTGTGTGTGTTTGTTACTTCTTTACGCTCAAGTGGCTTGAACAATTTTGATTAAATTTGGTATGGAGGTAACTGACACCCTGGATTAACACATAGGCTACTTCTTAACCGTGGGTAATACCGCGGGGCGCAGCTAGTATAATATTAAGTGGATTTTCGATGGTATTTATGCCGTCCCCTACGCTGCGCTGACGAACGTCGCAGTAGGTACTTTCAATATATTTTTTTTACATTGAAAATAGAAAAAATATATTTACTGTTATTTTTTTTATAAACTGCATTAAATGAGCTTTCTTACAATATTTTTTATAAACCAAGTTTAATTATCATCATCATCATAATATGAGCCGAAGGACGTCCACTGCTGGACATAGGCCTCCCCCAAGGATTTCCATGACGACCGGTTCTGCGCTGCCCGCATCCAGCGGCTTCCCGCGACCTTCATCAGGTCGTCGGTCCACCGAGTTGGAGGCCTGCCTACACTACGTTTTCCGGTGTGTGGTCGCCACTCGAGAACTTTGCTACCCCAACGGCCATCTGTTCTACGAACAATCTTAAACCAATTTTAATACAAAAATATAAAACTATACGGGTTTGTTTGCATTGTGTCAGTCACTAATTAAAATTTATTATTTTAAGGATTACGTCATATTTTGCTACGGAACCCTAAAAAACTGGTATGGAGAATGAATTGGGCATCATCTAGTTACCTGATATCGACACCAAACTTGACTGAAATGTCCAAACTAATGCGCCAGATTTTTTTTTTCGCGGAGTTCAAACTGGCTACCGGGCGTTATGGGCTTAGGTGGACGTGTATAACATTCGTACCAAATACTGTTTCCCAATAGAAAACGGACTATCATTGTCACCTCACTAATTCAAAAAGTTTAGTAAGAGTATGTTTTTACAGTCAATAGCTATATAAGGTGTAACAAAATTAGTTGAAACTATTTTAACTGGTGCTTCTATCCATGAAACTGCACAACTTTCCCCATGAAACCTATAGTAAAATCTCAAAAAAGTTTTTGAACTTCCCATACTAAGTTGGCTGATCAGCTGGAGTTAGTATGGGAGAGCCAATTTTTTTTTGCGATTTGGCTATGAGTTCCGTGGGAAAAGTTGTTCAGTTTCATGGGTAGAAGTACCAGTTAAAATAGTTTCAGCTAATTTTGTTACACTTTATATAAGTCCAATAAACATTCATTTCAATATACTAAAGGAATATAGTCAACAAAATAATCAATACGAGTATACTAAAAGAATACAGTCAATAAAATTAAACTTACCTTACCTACTGCATAATGCTATACTGTGGCGTTCTCGCCCGCCGCCAACGGTCACCGGAGTTCATATCAAGTCGATTCCCACGTAACGCGGATGTAAGTCGACTGGGTGAGTGAAATGAAATCTTCGGGACAAGGGGGCCTTAACCAGTCGCTCTTGACCCATTGTAGATCAAAGATAATTTTTAATTAGTTCAAGTTTCGAAAAACTCCTCTCGCATGATGCAACCGAGATGCAAATGGTCAAGCAGTATTGAAGTATAAGCGATATACAGGACCGATGACCTGGTGAAGGTCGCGGGAAGCCGCTGGATGCGGGCAGCGCAGACGACCGGCGTCGTGGAAATCCTCGGGGGAGGCCTATGTCCAGCAGTGGAAGTCCTTCGGCTGATATGATGAAGTCCCATTTTATTATAAATTTATTGGGCTCTCCATTTGGCAGCAACGTCCATACTCGTATCGGTGGCTTTTACATGCTTGCGGTACCTTTTTATTTCTTGGGGAACTTGCTCCTTGTCAAATTCACCGTCAATTTTTGGACGTAAATATATTTAGTGAATGTAAATGTAGGCGTACAAGAGTTAAATATTTGCATTTCATACATTCAAGGATTCCTGAGGAAGTACCCGCTACAAAGACAGGAATTCCTCCAGCGTAATGGACGCGTTTAGCAAACTTAAAAGAATATTATTACCGCGTAAAAAGTACTAAGATAGCTGTAGTTTTTTGATCTTGATGAAATTATATAGGTACTAAGCAAGCACATTTTTAAAGTCTTGTTTTGGATTTGATTTAGGGAACGCGGAGGCATTTGGGGGGCCCCCCAAAGACTGGAGGCCCGGGACGGGCCGCCCCTTCCGCCCCCTGTTAGTCTTATTTGCAACATCTATGATGCCTTTGAGGAATAGCAAAATGCAATTAGAGTGTTTTGTGATTTATCGAAAGCATTTGATTGCGTTGAATACCAAACATTACTTGTGAAATTAAAACATTATGGTGTAGAGGATGGAGCCCTAAGACTCAAACTCGTATTTAGACAAAAAACACAAAAAGTACAAGAGAATGGCAAAGTGAAAATCTAAAGTGAAAATGGGTGTTTCCCAGGGTTCCATATTAGGGCCTTTTCTTTTCCTTGTTTAAGCCTTTTATGGTGCAAAATCTGTCAAAAATTGTATTGTTTGCGGATGATACTTCTCTTATTTTAAAAGAGAATAGGAAATAAAACGAAATTGACGAAGTAAACAACACTCTTTTAAATATACTGAACTGGTTCACTGTGAACAACTTATTATTAAATGCTAAGAAAACAAAATGTATAAAATTTTGTTTACGAAAAAGGTTAATAATAGTGTAATATTAGACAGTAATAAATTAGAATTTGTAAATACTATGGTGTTCCTTGGTATAACTTTAGATGTTTCACTTCAATGAGGACCATACATTAAAAATTAAGCGGGAAGGCTTAGTTCAGCTGCTTATGCGGTTAAGAAAATAAGGCAGTTAACAGATGTGAGTACTGCGAGACTAGTGTATTTTAGTTACTTCCATAGTATAATGTCTTATAGCATCTTACTGCGATCACGTCAGTCGTTACAGAATAAGTTCAAAGAAATCAATATTTTAACTGTTGCTAGTCAATTAATATATGAAAACATCATGACGTACGTTCGTAGGAATTTGCATTTATTTCCTAAAAACAGTGACAGACAAATTTGAGTTTAAGAAATGTAAATAAAATAGATGTAGCCTTTTCGAGACTGAGTAAGGTTAAAACGTCATTTGTGGGGCAGTGTATAAGATTCTACAAAAAAATCCAGAAAATGTAACTACATTGTTTGTCAGAGAATAAATTAAAGACTCATGTCAAAAAATGCTTGTGCTCTAGAGGATATTATAAAATAATAGATTATGTAAACAAAAAAGATATATATTTTGATTCTATAACAAATACCATTACCTGAGACTGTAATCTGAATCATGACATTATTTGTAATAGACATAAGTTTTTTTTGACTATTTAAAAGTGTGTGTAAACACCTATTTAAAACATTGAAGAATCATTACTAATTATCTATCTATAATATAATAAAACTGTAACGGGGCCGTGTCTGTACATGAAATATTTTTGGAAAATAATAAATGTGGTGGACATTACTAACGATACAGAGGCCAAAACAACAACTTTTGGAATTTTTGTTTGTCTGTCTGTCTGTCTGTCTGTCTGTATGTTCGCGCATCACGCAAAAACTACCAGGCCGATTTTGATGAAATTTTGTATGGTGGTTCCTTATAGCCCGGGTTAACATATAGGATACTTTTTATCCCAGAAAATTCAAGAGTTCCCGTAGGAAAATCAAAAGTACTCATTTATGGAATGGGTCACCACGCATATGTGGCTTGACCTATTACAATCAAATTTTACATGTTGATACCCTTATCGCGAACTAAAACTGGGACATTGTGAATCCCAAAAAAGTTAAGGGTTCCTTCAGGAATGCAAAAAAATGTATCTTTAGAATGGCTCAATGTACAGGATATGATCTTGTACAGGAATGCAATGTCAATGTGTCAGTGAGTGTCCTAGAGGTGGTCCCAAATAAAATGCAATGGTCTTGTCAGAAGGATCTCTAATTGAACACTGATTTAAAAACTAATAAAATTATGCTAAGTTGTCGTGTGTCAATGCACTCTTAACTGGGTCGCGGGCAAAGTACACAGTAGAAGCGCGACTGCTTCCAAATCTTAACAAAATAATATAAAAATAAATTACATGTACGTATGTAATTCGTACATATTGCCATCTCAAACAAAGAAAATATCAAGTCATTTACGCCATAATAAAAAAATGTAAAATTAAACCACTATTAGTTATATAACATAATAAAAATAATGTAAAATTGCTTAGTGTCCCTAGATCTAACTCTAGCACACTTCACTGTGTTTTTGATTGTCAAATGTCACCACACTTGATGTCGGTAGTGTCCTTTTACTTTCACTATACACTTTTGTCACGTGTTTTTTGATTTCACTGTAGCCATCATCGATTTCTTCTTCATCTAGGCTTCTCTCAGGTCTAGCTCTTGCGCCGCCACGGCGTTTACCGTCTGTACCTTTTCGTTTCCTTGTCACCTTTCGCCAGTAGCACACAGATGTGACAAACAGTGCAATGCTAATTCCTAAGACTATGTAAATCATAGTATAATGATGCCAATCATGTGAGGTTAATGTTTTTAAGCTCGACTGTTCCTTGATGGTGTCTATTTCAGCTTTGATTTTTTGTAACTTTTCTTCGTGTGTCTCAATTTGCAATGACGTATTTTTTAAAGATGTATTTATTATATTATTTATGGGTGATATGTTCGGAATTGAAATAATATTTGGGTTCGGATCGATGACTGTGATTTGACTAGAATACTCGTTATTTGCATGTAACATGAATGTGTCACCTCTTAGGACGCATCCCCGTCCGAGTGTTATGAGTCCCGTGTGACGTAGCGTCTCTGACGTCACGCCAGCTGGGCACATAGTGTGGATTAAGCATTCTTCACAACACTAGTACAGCCAGGAGTTTTGTTTTTGTAATTTGATCCATTTATCGGTGCACGTTCTTATTTCTGAGTGGCAGTAAAAGTCATATTTTTTAATGTTGTTTACTAATAGTGTATCACATATAGACTGGGTTCGGATATTCATGTTTTAAACAGGATGATTAAATTTACACATTAGTTTTTGATCTTGTATTTTTTGGCATTTGGCCATGTCAAATTGATTCAAAGGTATGAACGAGTATTGGTTTACATTGAATGCAATTAAATCTGACGTAGGAATGACATACCTGACTCGTTTTTTATCTATGCGTTGAGGAATACTCATGAGTTTGTTTATTTCGTACATTTCGTCACTTATTATTGGTACCTTTATTTCCATAATCAAAAGGTGACGTGCCACTCGTGCGTGAATACGGAACAGCCTGTATATCTCTCGCACGTTATCTTTTATGTCAGGTAGTGCCAGGTGATGTGGTAAATGCCGTGCTATTTTATTTAATTCGTTTAGTAGTTGATTTGGAGAAATTAAATGCATGTCAATGTGGCCTTGGTACATATTAGTCAAAGTATTTATGAAAGTATGTTGAATATATTTCAAATTTTGGATCATAGCTTCTGCTGCTATGGTGGATGTCATTATATAAAATGCATTTTCTATTTCGACCTTTCGTTGTTCTGTCTCGTTCTGTAGAGCGTATAGTTGTTCATTTATCAAGTTAAAATGTTCCACCATAGTAGCCTCGTTTCTTTGTAAAATGTTATGTTCGGCTTCTAGGATACTTGTCTGATTTTTTAATAGCTGTAATAAATGATCATCGTTCTGTTGTAAAGTTTTTATGTCATTTTCATATTTGTCAGCAAATCTTTGGTCTAAGACTCCAAACAGTGTATTTCCAGCATAGCCGATCCCATCGAATAGGCCTCTTTTGTATCTTTTTTGTGTTAGGTGGTGTGTTTTTAACAGCTGATTGTAAAAAAATAGTTCATTTGTGTTCTGTTCCAATTGATTAATTAAAATATGAAATTGCATTGCCCAACCTTCTCTTTGAAAACCTTTGAGATGAGTAACGTATTTTTGTAACGCTTCAACATTTTGCCAATAATTTGTCATATTGTAATAAAATATTAACTTCCATTCATCTTTTATCTCATAAGCTTCTGCAAGCTTGTCAAAATAAATTGTCTGATTTTGTGTAAAGGTTGTAATTTTTATGCCTTTTTCGGTTTGTTGTACAGATGGAGTTATCATTGTCATTAGTAATAATAAAGAATGCCCAAATAAACTTTTCCATGTCATTTTGCCCGTTCTATTTCTTTTTCTGTCACCTTTGTCATTTTTTTCATTTATTAATTTTTTGTCGGCTTCGACTAGTGGGACTAGTTTTATCATAGGTCTTTTTATTTCACCTTTTTTCGTTTTTAAGGTGACTACTCTCGTATGTCCGTCTTTACCTGGATGTAAGGAAACTACACGTCCTAATGCCCACCTTCCTGCTGGTAAATTATCGTCCTTGATGCACACAATGTCATTTATTTGAGGGTCTTTGTTCTGTCTTGTCCATTTTTGTCTAGTCTGTAGTTGTTGAAGATATTCTTGGAACCATCGCTTCCAAAAATCTTTGCCCTTTTTTTGAACACTCTGCCAGCGTTTTCTTAGGTCATAGCTATCAGTGTCAGGTTCTGGAACTGTCAAGATAGATGTGCCAGTGAGAAAATGACCTGGTGTTAAATAGTTTGTCAATGTCAATTTCGGTCCACCATGTAGTGTTTGATGATGAGATCGCCAAATGATAAGGTCAGTCAATTTACTATTATGTGGTAAAATCATAGGATTCTTTGCGCTGTTCTCCAGATTCGAGTAATTTAATCTCCCTCCAACATGCATGACGTCATTTTTTGATAGCCATGGGTTTAATGTCAGTAATTTACTCTTTTTTCCAAGAGATTTGTCAGTTTTTAATTTTGAGATGTCCTCTTTAAAAACATGTGCTTGTATGGTTTTCACAATAATTTTTTCAGCGCTTGTCAATTCTGCAGATGTTAAGTAGTTGGTACATAACTTCGTTTTTGTCCTAGTATTTTTTATAAAACGCAAGACCCACGCAAGCATTCGTGTAATGTGAGTCATGTCGCTATACCTATCTAGCAGCTCTATGATGATAGATGACGGTTCTGATTGTACAGCGCATATTTGTTTTTGTTTTTCTTCCAGCTGTGTTTGTATTATTTCCGATATCTGTACAGTATTTTTGTCAAAAAAAATTATCCATTCTGGGCCCTGCCACCATAAGGGATGTTTTAGTAGTTGAGAACAGGATAGTCCTCGTGTGGCACAGTCGGCGGCGTTCTCCTCTGATTTCACGTAGTTCCAGTGATCTTTCGGTATGACGTCAGTTATTTTTTGCACTCTGTTACTCACAAACGTTTTCCATCTTGATACATCACCATGTAACCAACCTAGAACGATCATAGAGTCGGTCCACGCGTAGGTATTTTTGCTTACTGTTTCCCACTTAAATGCCTTCAGGACCTGTTTCATGAGTGTTGCAAGTAACAATGCTCCACATAGCTCTAGACGGGGAAGTGTCATTTTTTTATTTGATTTAGCAGCAATTAGTCTTACTATGTGCTCGTTGTTGTCATTTAAAGTACGTAAGTAGATTGCACATGAGTAAATCTTTTCTGATGAATCGCAGAATCCATGAATTTGTACCGGTTTCATTGTGTCTCCGATCCACCTAGGTATGTCAATGTCAGTTATGTTTTGCAAATCATTTCTTATTCTTCTCCAGTTTTCTTGAATGTCTTCCGGTAAGCTGTCATCCCATCCACATTGAGATAGCCAAATATTCTGAAACAGTAACTTCGCCCTAACTGTGAGTGGTGTGAGCCATCCCAGCGGGTCAAAGATTTTTGATATTTCTGAAAGTAATATTCTTTTCGTGTAAATCTTGCAATCTGTTTTTATTGTATTATTGAATTTAAAGTTGTCATTTTGTGGGTTCCATTGATACCCAAGCGCTTTAGTAACACCTTCATTTTTGAAATGTAGGGTTGTTTGGTTGAGTTCAGATGTTGTCAAAGTTTCCAGTAGAGATGGGTCATTACTGTTCCACTTTCTCAGGGTTAAACCGGCGCCTTGCAACATGATAATTAATTGTTTTTGAATGTGTTTCGCTTCTTCCAGGTTGTTACTGCCACTCAACACGTCATCGACATACATTTCGTGGTTTAACACTTTGGCTGCCAATGGGTACTTTTCGGCTTCTTCTTGTGCCAACTGTTTTAATGTACGCAGGGCAAGAAATGGTGCAGATTTTGTTCCATATGTTAATGTGCAGAGCTGGTACTCCTGCAATGGGCTATCTTTCGTTTCCCGACAAACAATTTTTTGTAGCTGCTGATCTTCTTCTTGAACCAAAATCATTCTGTACATTTTTTCACAGTCAGCTGTGAAAACGTATTTATAGAAACGCCATCCTATCAGTAAAGTTAACAGATCTTGATGCAACTTAGGACCGCACTCCATCAAACTATTTAAGCTAAAGCCAGTGTCAGTTTTTTGTGAAGCGTTAAAAACCACTCGTAGTTTAGTTGTCAAGGAATCTTGTTTTAAAACTCCATGGTGTGGCAGATAACAGAAGGGTTCAATGTCATTTTTACATTTCTTCATATGTTGCATATCTATATATTCTTGCATGAATTGGGTATAACTAGTAGACAATAGTGTACTTTTGTGTAATTTCCTCTCTAGTTGCATAAATTGGGCGATCGCGCGTGGTTTAGATTTTCCTAAAAGCTCACCAAAGTTCGGTTTCATTGGCAATCGAACTGCGTACCTGCCGTCGTCTAAACGTTTCGTTGTTGCTACGTAAAAATCCTCGCAGTGCTGCTCCTGTGACGTCATATGTTTTGATTCACCGCTGATGTCTTCGACCTCCCAATACCTTGCTAAGTCCTCAAGATTATTCGTAACTACATGACAGTTGTAGGTCTTGACATTGCCTGACAGTGTCCAGCCCAGCTGGGTCTGTTGAGCCATAGGTTGGTGACCTTCACCTTTAATTAGACCGCTCATTATTATTTCAGAATAGACATGTGCATCAAAAAGTATATCTATGGGCCTGGACATGTTGTAGTTAGGATCAGCTAGAGTAATATTTGTCACGTGAGACCACGGTTCTTTGGCAAATGTGTTGTTTGGCAAGTTATTTACAACACGTGTCATAATCAACGCTTCAGTTGTAAATTGAAAGTCGCTGTGTAAAGATTTGCATACTAAGTTCAACTTTCCTTTACTCTTATTGGATAAGGTACCAATTCCTCTTACGCTGGCATGCATTTGCTCACGTTTTAACCCTAGTTTCTGGGCCGCGTCTTCATTAATTAATGTGATCTGTGACCCTTGATCAACCAGCGCGCGTAGTGTAATAAAATTACCGTCATAGGCCTGAACCTGCACTAAGGCAGTAGGTAACAAAATTTCGTCATCATTGCTTGATACAAAATTGTTTTGCATATTTTTTAACGACGGCCCCTCTGAGGCTCGACTTGTAATATTAGGCTTAGCGGGCGTTGTTGAGTGCAAATGCCCTGAACAAAGGATAGCTTTGTGCAAAAGTGTGTTATGGGACTCATCGCATTCTTTGCAACGTTTTTGAGATCCACAGTAACCTTTGGAATGTACAAATAAACAATTTTTGCATATTTTATTTTTTATAACATATTTTAATTTGTCATTATCTGTCATGTCATTAAACTTTAGGCACTGAAACAGAGTATGATTATCGTTGCATAATGGGCAGATTATTTTATTATATTGACTCGCATTATAGGTATTAAAATTGCGAGAGCGCGTGAATGAACTCTGTGTAGGTTGCTGAATTGCAGATTTTTGTGTTTTATTGAACGGGTAGGGCACATTATGAAATTAAGTTTTTGACTGTGGTTTTGAAATACTCTCATTTTTATTTTTATGAAAGGGCTCCAATGCAATGAATTTACTCTCAATAAAATCCATAAAATGTTCATATGAGGCAACTTCCCGCGGATCTGATCTAGATTTGGAATATTCAGAATAGGTTTCCGGGTCAAGTTTTTCACATAAAATGTACACAAGCATGGGGTCCCAAGTCGACGTGTCGATTCCCAGATTGTGTATAGCATGAATGGATTCGTTCGTAATGTCATATAAACGTTTTAACTCAAATGATGTCTGCTTTTTTAGTGACGGCTGTTTCATAAAATTATCAAAATTTTTCGTAAATAGAACGTGCTTATTATTATATCTATGGTAAAGTAGTTCCCAGCATGTGTCATAATTTTCTGCTGAAATGTGTAAATGCTGGACTAACTTCTCAGCCTCGCCACGCAATTTTCCCTTCAAATGTTGCATTTTTTGACCTTTAGAAAGTGAAGGATTTTTGTGTATGGTCTCAGAGTACAAGTCATAAAAAGTAGGCCAATGGGTGTAGTTCCCATTAAACACAGGTATGTCCATCTTTGGCGTAGACTGTTGCTGATGAACAGACGTGTTTAATTTTATATTTAAATTACGTTTTAATTCCTCAAAACGCTTTTCGTGCTGGACAAATTCATAATAGTAAGCCTCGTCATCACCTACTAATAAACCATCAATTTGCAAGTGTAATTTGTCAATGGCTTTCCAACGGATCTCCAAACTTTTAAGCTTGTCCTCAATTTGTCCCATTTTTCGGAAATATCGTCAATGCAAATACTCTCTACTAACCTCTTTAATGCTCTGAAATTAGCATATTGCAACTGCTGTAACTCTGTCACCTTGTCATCCACCTTCGCGCCCTCAAAGTGCGAGCTGTCGAAACGGACGGTAACCCCCTTACCATCACCTGTCGTCAATGGATTGCCCGCAGCTTCCTGTGATTTCCAACGGGCTATCTCATCACGCGTCCCCTGGTACCAATTCTGGATTACCTTAATGATGTTGTCGGTGTAGTATTGATGAGATTTATCTTCCTGGGTCATCAACTTCGTGTCATTCAGCGTACATTCCGCCCACAGGCTGTCTAATGAATCCAAACGACGCTTGATGTAATCAGTATCTTTCCTACTTGCCGAATCCTTTTTGAAATTAGTATGGATTCTCTTAATCTCTTCTAAAATAGCAGCTTGGCGTTGAATGAGTACCTCCATTGTAAGTAAAAAAAAGGAAAGATCTTACTTGATCAGCAGAACTTCTCTTTCGATGGTGCAACTGGTTCGCAGGACGTAGGACGGGAACACTGTTTCCTTCCGAAAAGGCTGCTGTCTTTCGAACTTAAACGTACGTCGTACAGAACGCTCGCGAAAGTAAAAATAACAGTGCACTCGCGACGTCACTACTTTTTACGAAGGACCAAAAAATATTGTACAGGATATGATCTTGTACAGGAATGCAATGTCAATGTGTCAGTGAGTGTCCTAGAGGTGGTCCCAAATAAAATGCAATGGTCTTGTCAGAAGGATCTCTAATTGAACACTGATTTAAAAACTAATAAAATTATGCTAAGTTGTCGTGTGTCAATGCACTCTTAACTGGGTCGCGGGCAAAGTACACAGTAGAAGCGCGACTGCTTCCAAATCTTAACAAAATAATATAAAAATAAATTACATGTACGTATGTAATTCGTACAACGTAACAATATGAAACCTTTACATTGGGATGGGGTGTTTGGTTCATCATTGTATAGTCGGGTATTCTTTATCCCGGAAAACTAAAGAGGTCCCGTGGGAAATTATCCATCGATACTTACAATAATAAGAATAGGGTACTTTTTTCCACATATTAACTACACATACCACACATTATAATCTTGGCAGGCAGAATGTCAATAGATGGCACTGCAGGGATAATAAAACGCGCTTAAGTTGTATTAAAACATTAAAAGATTATTTCATACTTTTGAGTGGATTTCTTTTATGTATTTTTCAGCATAAGCTACTTTACACAACTCTAACTCTGGAACTATGGCACGTAGCGATGTGTTTCATAGACGAACAGATAGGTATTTTTTTACAGATTCCAATCGTGTAAAAAAAATAAAATCACATAAATCGAGTTTAGCATCTTTTATCAGGAGGCACAGATACGGGAACTCTTCTGACGACGACTATTTGCGTGTGGCAGTTGCTCTCCGCCTGCAATATCAATATCTGTGAACCTCATAAATGTATTTGCGGGTCCACGGTGGTGGCAATTGGCCATCACTCACTGAGTTGCGGTCGTTGTTTGTGAATATTTCCACGTCACCAATTCCATAATGACCTCACTCGGAGGGCACTGGTCTCGGCCAGATGGAATATTCCATCTTTGTTGCAGCCGCCGGGCTTTAGTTGATCTGATGGCAAAAGGCCGGAGGGTTTAATCAGGTGCTATGGCAGAGAGGAACGTGCCTGCTTTGGGACGCCACTTTTTCTGCCTCACTCCTCACCCATACGGTACTGCTGCTCAATTTGCGGCGAGAAAGAAGCATAATAAGTACTCGGTCTTAGAGGCAATTTACTGCTTTGTGCCGTTGGTCTGTGAGACAACCAGCTGCTGAACCCTCAGAGGCCTTTGCCTTCACAAAGGAGATTGGCCGTCGCCTTCGAGAGAGGAGATGTGACATGAGGTCCTACCTGCTGCTAAGGTTGTCTATTGCCATCCAACGCGGCAATGAGAAGTGCGTTATGAGCTCCTTTGGAGTTGATACGACTCGCGGATTTGACCCATATTAATATTTTTAGGTTTTTTTTTACTAGATTGATATAATGATTTGAATTAGTTTTTTGATAGTATAGGTATATGTTTTATTTCATCATATCAATTTATATACGTCCCCACCAAGAGGCTTGACCTGCCCTGAGTAAGGGCGATCAGGCCTTAGACGATCACGCGGGCCCATTGCGGGTTGATTGACTTCACACATAAGCTTCGAGTTTCTTCGCAGGCGTGTGCAGGTTTCCTCACGATGTTTTTCTCACCATAAGAGCGTCGGATAAACGTACATACCAGTACGAAATCGATATTCGTTTAGATATTGGTAAGTGGCAGGATTCGAACCACGGCCTTCCGGACAGGAGGTAGTGGCCCTAACCGTTCTGTCATTGACGCTCTATATGTTTACTATCCTTACTTAATATTATAAATGTGAAAATGTCTTTGTTTGTTTGTTACCTATTCACACTTCAACATCTCTACCAATCTTGATGAAATTTGTTATGCAGATAGCCTGTATCACTGGGAATAAAATAGTCAACTTTTTATCTGTGGAAATTATCATAGCCCGATGCAGTTCCTGAGGAAACTAAAACAATACTCTTTGTTCGTTAAGTTATTTAAAATCGTAACGAAAAAATGGGTTGGTGTGATTTTTAGCACAGAGATGAGGTGGAAAATGATATAATTTACAAATAAGTATATCCTGACATAGTTCCCGAGAGATCTGGGGACAACTGTTTTCTACGCTCGCGCACGTCGGTGGCGTCGCAACGGAGCAACGGATTAAAGTAATTTTTTGTATAGAATTTGTTGAAGGGGTGGGAAGTGACAAAGACTGCTAATCCGAATAGTCCGATGCAGTTCCTCAGGTACCGGGAGAAAACTCATGTCCACGCTTGCGAGCTGATCGCGGCTCGCGCACCACTCACCCTCAAAAAGAGTCATAAAAGCTATGTCCACGCGGGCGAAGCCGCGGGCAAAAGCTAGTTACTAATAACTCTTCAATGATTTAAAATAAATTATTTTGATTTGATTTCATTTTCTGGAAAATCTACGAACTTTTTTAAATCCAACTACACACCTTAAGTTGATCGACTATTACTTCTAAACTAAGAAACTTCAGTTTTCCTTTGAAATTAATTATAAAAGTAGGTAAATTAAATGTATTTGAGCCACTGGGCAAGCAATCCACTCAGCGAGTGTAGTTAGCAACAGCTGAGTGCATCCCAAGCCAGCCCCTCACAATACCCCCATCCAGCCTGGTTTCCAAGACAGCCAAGATGCTGTTGGTGCTGCAACGCAGCCTGCCGGGCGCCGCAGCGCACCGTTTGCGAGTCACGGCTTGGAAGCCGTCTACCTGCGCGTCCGCAAACATCCCCGATACACTGCACCAGCGCGGCAGCCCCAACAGCGCCCTGAACGCATTATTATATTGGACGCACAGGGCGCCGACCGTCCTTCACGAATACACAGCCCACAGGCTACAAGTATATAGAGATGTACAGTAGGCTCTAAACAATGTTATCTTTACCTGAGCTGTACATCTACGGAACCTGTCATCATATTAGCTCTGGTCGAAAGGGCCCTACGCTCTCGATCTGTATCAGCATCATCATTCAAACATTCGTTAACCAAGTGGCCCAGATATTTAAAAGCAGAAGCTCTTTATATAGGTGTTCCATTTAGTAACACAGGGGGAACATGATAAGGACACTTGTTGCCTGCCTTAAAAATCAGTAGCTCACTTTTTGTTTCGTTATACCTAAGGCCGTGTTGTGCAGCATAATTTTTACATACACTTAACAATTGTTTCAATCCACCAATCGAAGGGCTCAGCAGCACCATATCGTCTGCATAGCTAATGTTGTTTATGCAAACATCATCTATATGACATCCGACATGCATGCTGCTGAGCTCCACGATCAGGGCATTGACATATAAGTTAAACAATTTTGGAGAGCTTAAGCCACCTTGTCTTACCCCACATAGCAACACATATTCATCTGATATTGAATCCCCCCACTTTACAAAGTTTATCTGACCAGAATACCAAAATTTAAAGAGACATATCAACTCTCTCGGCATTTCAGTTTTTTCCAGGTTGCTCCAAAGCATATTGTAATTAACCAAATCAAATGCCTTAGATAGATCTAGGAAGCACGCATAGATAGGTGTTTTCTTTTGTGTATAGTACTCAACAGTCTGCTTAAGGCTGAGAATTGCGCTTTCTGTAGACAGTCCTGGTCGAAACCCGAACTGAGCGTCATGAAGTTTAATATATTTATCAAGCTCAGCATTAAGCAGACCGCAGATTATATGTCCTACTATTGTTTTTTCAGATTTCCTTAAAAAGCGGTTTAGCTGGTAGGGGGAGGAGGACACTTGACTCTAACTCAATTTAGCATTTTAAAGCTTAAGCTTTAATATTAATATTTCACAAGCCGGTCGATAAATCGAAAAATGGTTTAAGCCAACCCTCAGTAGTTTTGAAAGACCTATTCAACAAAAGGGTACTTTAATGAAGAAAAATTCACCACGTCTTTACATGTAACCTCCCTAAATTAAAAAAAACTAATTAAGTGCATCGTTTTATCGCTTTGACATATACAATCACTCGACAGCAGAGAAAACGGTAACAAAAACCTCATTAACTTCCACAATTGTTAGTAACTTTTTAAAATAAAGACTATAATATTATAGTGCTTATATAAAAATAAGTCGTAAAACTTCAAGATTATAAAATACATTTTAAATAAAGTAGGTAAAGTAAAACACAGTATACAGATTTCGAAAAATGTGTCTGGAGAAGGTTCTTATGTAGGGTAGGGTAGAGAAGGGTAGTGTAGTGTAGTGTAGTGTAAGGTAGTACAAAGTTTGCCAAGACAGGTAGTTAAAAATAAAAATAATAACCCCTCTTTTGGGCCAGTCGTGGTAGTGTAGTGGTAGTGTTCAGTGTATGCAGTCGATCCCCGTCAAAATTTCAATTTAAAAATTTTTCACACCTTCTTCTTTCCTTCGTCGCTTGAAAGTGAACAGCATGATTCCATTGATGTAAGGAACACAATCAGAAAAGTGAAATAGTGCTTCAATCTTTATTATCGCGACGTCACAGCAAGACAAGTCGCCAAACATTTCCAGCGCGCAACAATTATTAATATAAAATTGAGTCAAGGGCAAACGCTACGAGAACACGTAAGAGTACAAGAAATCTACTAACTCGTCTATACTTCTATACTAATATTATAAAGAGGAAAGATTTGTTTGTTTTGAATAGGCTCCGAAACTACTGGACCGATTTGAAAAATTCTTTCACTGTTGGGAAGCTACACTATCCGCGGTTGCTATAGGTTATAATTATATTTTCAAAAAATTTGGGATCCGTACAAAACCTTAAATAATGTAACCCAAGGTAAAAAAAAGACCTAAAAATTTCAGCAATATCTATAAAAAGTAGTGTAGTGGAGTGGTAGTGTAGTGGCAGTGGTAGTGTAGTGGTTGGGGTAGTGCTAGTGGTAGTGGTAGTGTAGTGGTTGGGGTAGTGCTAGTGGTAGTGGTAGTGTAATGGTAGTGTAGCGGTAGTGTAGTGTAGTGTAGTTTGAGGCGGTACGAAGTTCACCAGGACAGCTAGTAAATTACAAAGTTATTTATAATACGTTAGTTGTTTACTTCGGCTCTTTCTTATTATTTTTGTTTTTTTTTAAATTTTGATTTTCATTATTATCAATTATTACAGGTATAAACTAATGTAAAATGCCTCGAAATTATGTAAAGAAGCTGGGGGCCGTAATTATAAGATTTTTTCCGAAGAGGCCCTCCAAATACCCTCGTCGCCATTCGAAACGGCACGTCTCAGGCACGGGCAAGCAAAACTTTCAAAAAAATCCCCAGAAAGCCTTCAAACTAGACTAGATAGCAAGCACGTACGGAAGTCAGGACATCTTGCAGTCTTTACAGCACAGAAGAAGCAAGTGCTCACAAAACTTTGCGCACAGCGAGTAAGTGGGGTGGTTTCTCTTTAACGAAGGCAGATATTCGTGATTTTTTGCATAAATACTTTGGTCAGATTGTTAAGAGGTTCAAGAATAACATCCCTGGACCTGATTTCCTAGAGCATTTCATCACTCGAAATGATCTAAGTGTCCGGCTTGCAGCTAATATAAAACGTAGCCGCGTGCAGCCTTTCGACCGTCTAATATTATCGAAATTTCAATAATATTAATGGCGTTTTGACAGATGCAGACCATCGTCTGGAGTTCAATTACGATAAAACAAATGTACAAGATGATCTTGGAACGAGGAAGGTCATAGTTCCAACAGGGACTACCAGTTGAGAGGGTCCAACAACACTCAATAGCGTATATCATTATAATGGTTTGTGGAGATGCTGCTGGAAACTTGTTGTTTACAAATCGGGGTATTTGTATGAAAACTGGACTAGAGACGGCCTCCAGGAACGGTTCACGGAAACAGTTCCAACGGATGGTTCGATATGGTTCTGTTTGAGAAGTTATTCTTTCAGATATTGCTGCCACGGTCGAATGAAACTGATAGTCCTGCCAAGAAGATTGTAATAGGAGATAACTTAGTGTGATCCAAGCCTGCGAGGAAAACAATATTTATATGACGCCTTTACCACCAAACAGCACTCATATCATGTAACCTTTGAATGTCTCTGTTTTCGCTGTAATTAATAAAAAAGTGGCTTGCCATTTTAAATAAATGGCGAAAGGAAACAAAATCAAACACTTCCATACCAAAGGAATATTTTCCAACTATAGTCTGTGGTTAGACATAAACGAAAAAATATCAAACGACCTTAACGGCTTGTACGGCTTCAGAGCATGTGGACTGTCTCTTTTTAATCCCCGAGAAGTTTTGAAGAAACTTCTAAATGTATTGCCACCGCCAAACCAAGAGCTGTACAAAAAACTTTAAGTGATAGCTTGGTTGACCTGCTGCAAGAGATGCGTTGGATCCACGTAAAAGAAAATTTAAAAAGAAAAGAAAACTACCAAATGTGGAAAGAAAATTGTAGAACCCGGGAAACAACTTGTGCAACATAAAGTCAGCAGCAATTCTTCGGTAGCTGGCTCTTCTGGAACCCAGCAGCAATTTTCAACAGCGATTCCGAATGCAGCGATGATGTTCTTTTTTTCGAGTTAGTTTTAAAACCCCAACAGCAAGAGACCCCAAACCAGTGGCCCAAATCAATTAAGAAAACAAATAAAAAAATTTAGATCACTGTTTGTTCTACAAATTGATATAAGTACAAAGGGATTAGATTCGTTTCATATTGTGTGGAAAATGTGTTTTTGTGGAGTGTGCAGCGAAGAAAGCGGAGATGGATCATTTATGCGTGAAAAGAGTTTAAGCCATGACTTTGGATCAGATGATTCTGATGTTGACATAAAAAAAAATCCATAAGTTTTTTTGAGGAAATGGACCTTTTTATGCATCATGTGAGTTTCTTATTTGCTTACCTATCAGTATGTGTCATTTATATTAGTTTGTTTTAGTTATAAGTTAATTCTTTTTGAATAATAAATATTTCGGTTGATTAAACTGAAATTATCTTGCCTTAATCTTTGAATTTTTTCATAAATTTTACACATCTGTAGTAATCCTTTTCATTTACCTGGCAAAGAAGACTTTCTACAGCGTCTTATTTAGCCAATAATGACAATTTAAGAGCAAAAGAACTCCTGCTAAAGTCACTCCAAAAACCTTGCCTACTTTGGTACCCTTAAAAAACCTAGTAGTTGTACAGATAGTTTCAAAATATTAAGTAAACATTTAAAAGGTCTGATATTAGAAACCATTCGCGACTTAGATGGTCAAAATCTGCCAAAGTAACCCTGTTTTGTGGTACCTTGATAATACCTTTTACTTTTGAGGACGAAGAAGTGACGAAGGTATAGCGATTGCAAAATATCGAAGTAGAAATTTTGAGGGGAATTAGCAGCGGGCGGGGCACATAGCTCGTAGAACAGATGGCCGGTAGGACAGTAAATTTCCCGAGTGGCGACAGCACACCAGACGACGGAGCATAGGCAGGCCTTCCACTCGGTGAACCGACGCCCTGGTGAAGGTCGCGGGACTCCACTGGATGCTCCGGCAGTGGACGTCTTTCGGCTGATATAATGATGATCTTCTACTGCACTTACAGGGTCGGTTGTTGTTCCAGGAAAAAATTGGATGAGGTTTCTCCCGCGCAAACTTACATTGTTTATTATTTCTTTAAAATGGCTTTAACGATTTGGATGAATCTTTTCTGTGACCAACTTTAAAGGGTGATTCATCATTTCAAAACATCTGACTTATGTACTTCCCACAGAAACGTAGGTCGACCAACTCGTGCAGTTAGATTTGTAAAAAAAAAAAGAGATTTTGATAAAAATGTTCTATATGAACTGCAGAAATGAGTTTTTTTATCGTCACTGACCATCAGGTGAGTTGAAGTCAAAGGAGTTCACATTAAAAAAATATTTACATTTTTTTAAACACTTGTTTGCGCGAACGCTGTCGTGCACTGAGGTCCTTTTTTAACACGCTTTTTTATTATTAGCTTCACTTGTAACTATGTAAGAAAATCTTGGAATCTTAATTTGACCCACTTCCCGGTCTTCGATAAGGATGAAATTTTGCACACGCTCTGAGTTCTGATGACAATATATGACTAGCTAAGAAACGTCATTACAAATCCAATATGGCGGCCTCCCCAAGATGGCAGACTGGCGGTTTGAAATCCAACTCCATGATATGGGTATCAAATGAAAGGGTTTGCTGTCAGGAATACGAAAAAATAGTCACGTGACTTAAATCCAACATGGCGGACATCCAAGATAACTACTTAACGTGTTTGCTAAAAGCGTGTTTTTTGTTTTTTAAACTAATTGATGATTTTCCTACATAGTATGTAATTTATCAGCCCAGTTATCACCTTATAATTTTATTTATGAAGCCCGTCAACAAACTATTATACGAATATTTCTTCTCTTTTTGTGGACATCAACACATCAGAAATAACCTCCCCAGCAGCACTCCGCGACACTGAACATGATTGTACTCCCCAGCAGCACTCAGCGACACTGAACATGATTGTACTCCCCAGCAGCACTCCATGACACTGAACATGATTGTACTCCCCAGCAGCACTCCGCGGCACTGAACATGATTGTACTCCCCAGCAGCACTCCGCGGCACTGAACATGATTGTACTCCCCAGCAGCACTCCGCGGCACTGAACATGATTGTACTCCCCAGCAGCACTCCGCGACACTGAACATGATTGTACTCCCCAGCAGCACGCCGCGACACTGAACATGATTGTACTCCCCAGCAGCACTCCGCGACACTGAACATGATTGTACTCCCCAGCAGCACGCCGCGACACTGAACATGATTTTACTCCCCAGCAGCACGCCGCGACACTGAACATGATTGTACCCCCAGCAGCACTCCGCGACACTGAACATGATTGTACTCCCCAGCAGCACGCCGCGACACTGAACATGATTGTACTCCCCAGCAGCACGCCGCGACACTGAACATGATTATACTCCCCAGCAGCACTCCGCGACACTGAACATGATTGTACTCCCCAGCAGCACTCCGCGACACTGAACATGATTTTACTCCCCAGAAGCACTCCGCGACACTGAACATGATTGTACTCCCCAGCAGCACTCCGCGACACTGAACATGATTGTACTCCCCAGCAGCACTCCATGACACTGAACATGATTGTACTCCCCAGCAGCACTCCGCGGCACTGAACATGATTGTACTCCCCAGCAGCACTCCGCGGCACTGAACATGATTGTACTCCCCAGCAGCACTCCGCGGCACTGAACATGATTGTACTCCCCAGCAGCACTCCGCGACACTGAACATGATTGTACTCCCCAGCAGCACGCCGCGACACTGTACATGATTGTACTCCCCAGCAGCACTCCGCGACATTGAACATGATTGTACTCCCCAGCAGCACGCCGCGACACTGAACATGATTTTACTCCCCAGCAGCACGCCGCGACACTGAACATGATTGTACCCCCAGCAGCACTCCGCGACACTGAACATGATTGTACTCCCCAGCAGCACGCCGCGACACTGAACATGATTATACTCCCCAGCAGCACTCCGCGACACTGAACATGATTGTACTCCCCAGCAGCACTCCGCGACACTGAACATGATTTTACTCCCCAGAAGCACTCCGCGACACTGAACATGATTGTACTCCCCAGCAGCACTCCGCGACACTGAACATGATTGTACTCCCCAGCAGCACTCCGCGACACTGAACATGATTGTACTCCCCAGCAGCACTCCGCGACACTGAACATGATTGTACTCCCCAGCAGCACTCCGCGATACTGAACATGATTGTACTCCCCAGCAGCACGCCGCGACACTGAACATGATTGTACTCCCCAGCAGCACGCCGCGACACTGAACATGATTGTACTCCCCAGCAGCACTCCGCGATACTGAACATGATTGTACTCCCCAGCAGCACGCCGCGACACTGAACATGATTGTACCCCCAGCAGCACTCCGCGACACTGAACATGATTGTACTCCCCAGCAGCACTCCGCGACACTGAACATGATTGTACTCCCCAGTGTGTTGGCTAGCTACTAAAAAACTGTTAATTATCCTCAAACACAGTAAGTACCAAAACGCTTCATGAGAATCTAAAACTAGTGCTCGCACGCGACTCCGCTTACGCCCTACGACGAGTCTCGCTCTCTTATCACCCTGTGCCATCTCATCTCGTTCATATTGTCAAAACCACGACTGTATCATTTCGAAGGATTCAGTATTCCCCACTCTACATTATCTTTACCCTCTTTGGCCAATAATCATTTTTGTTTGATCTTTGAATACCTTATATATATGTTACGGCTATAAGCCGAAGTGCGGCTACGCCTAGTTTTAGCCGGTTAGAACTAGGTGTAGCCATTTAGTATTGGTTAAATCTAGTACAAACCAATTGTTTTCGGGTAAAACTAGGTCAAGCTGGTATCATTCCGGCTGGAACTAGGTCCAACCAAACCCTAGTGGCTGATACAAGATTTAACCAATATCATGCCGGCTACAACTAGATGCAACTAAACTTATTCTTTGTTTCCTTTTTTGCGAAGTAATTCTGCTACCCATGAAGTGGAGCCTCGCTTCGCGACGCTCTTTGACTGTATAATCAATCAAACCTGACCGAACCTAATATCGCTTGCTTCGTTCGCTCATTTACAAAAAAAACTGTAAATGAACGAGCGAAGCGAGCGATATTAGGTTCGGTCAGGTTTGATTGATTATACAGTCTCACTCCGTATCCCTCCCCCTAGGTAGCAAAAAAAGACTAGTTAAAAAGGTGACGAGTTAGGAAAAAGTCGCCTGTTACACGTTTGAACTTGTTTGTATCTAGTTTTATCCAACAGGGATTGGTTGGATCTAGTTGTAGCCATTATGATATGGGCTAGACCTAGTATCAACCACTAGGGTTTGGTTGGACCTAGTTCTAGCCGCAATGATACCAGCTAGACTTAGTTTTACCCGAAAACAATCGGCTTATACTAGATGTAACCAATAGCAAGTGGCTACACCTGGTTCTAACCGGCTAAACCTAGGTGCAGCCGCACTTCGGGTTCTAGCCGTAACATATATATGTATTATTTGGCGCGAAACTTAATTGACAGCTAGGTAAATGTTAAAACTTTCATTGCTATGCCCACAGATAAAAAAAAATTGCCGGCTATGTCCTAACCATAACCATAAAGTGATGCTATGGTCGCCCTAATCCAGAGTAGGCCCGAGCTCCTTGGTGGGGATATTTATGAGCTGACATAATGATGAAGGTCAAGCAGGCAGCGACTGTATCCTATCACTAGTGTTGATCATACATACGAAAAGAAGAGAATAAAATTAATAGTCCGTTAATAAACGTTACGTATGTTCACCCGTTCTGTTAACGTAACGCTAACCCCCAGGGTGTAAAGGACGCTCCGGAAACGTAAACAGGGGGCTCATGATATACTAATTATATGGTCGAGGGGAGCGAGGGCCGACTCTCGCGTTGTACTCGTGACGGGTGCTGTCCGTGTGAACTGGCTACTCTTGTCAAAGGCATTAATTACATTCAATGATTTTAATGTATAAATTCTCGTGTCATATTGTTTTCATGTTCTAATGACATAATTAGTTTTATATCAACGATTGCATTTTGACGTTATTAACTAATGATTGTTTATATTTTTATTTTTCACAAATGACATGTATAATATTGTAATCACTATTTTATGACTATCAGAAAGAGATAAATTTGCACCTATTTTGAATAATCTTGAAATGAAACTGAACAGTTTTTGGACTCTATTTAAGTTAGCCGATCAGCTGTTTAAACTGTATGAAAAGTTAAAAACTGTGTGTGTGTGTGTGTGTGCGCGACTGAAGTTTACTTGTTCTAGGAACTAGTAGCTTAGGATTAATAAATTCTGAAATATAGCCATTTCAAGGTCTCGAAGAGATCTATGATTTTTATTAGGAAATAATTAGTCCAGGTTCGACAGTTTTCCAGTCATAGCGGTTTTAATTGAAAAGATGACATCAAAATCATCATTTTTCTATAGGATCTGGTGGCCTAGGACCCCACAGTTTAAAAAAAAATCCTTAATTGGTAAGCCCTTGGTATCATCTCACTTGATGTAACCAGTTTCTGACATACTTAAGGCCGTTTTAAGTCAGCTGTCATCCGAAGTAAAGATCTCGAAGAGATTTATGATTTCTTTACAGATATTTTAGTCCAGATCAATAATTTCCAAGTTATGGCGTTTTTAAGTACTCAGCGATTAATTATAATTTTTAACTGATGGCGGCGTTAGGCTGTCAAGGGGGATGCCTTTAACTGATGATGGCGCTAAGTAGCCAAGGGGGATGCCCTTAACTGATGATGTCGCTTAGTAGCCAAGTGGGATGCCCTTAACTGATGATGGCGCTAAGTAGCCAAGGGGGATACCCTTAACTGATGACGGCGCTAAGTAGCAAAGGGGGATGCCCTTAACTGATGATGGCGCTAAGTAGCCAAGGGGGATGCCCTTAACTGATGATGGCGCTTAGTTGCCAAGTGGGATGCCCTTAACTGATGATGGCGCTTAGTTGCCAAGTGGGATGCCCTTAACTGATGATGGCGCTTAGTTGCCAAGTGGGATGCCCTTAACTGATGATGGCGCTAAGTAGCCAAGGGGGATGCCCTTAACTGATGATGGCGCTAAGTAGCCAAAGGGGTTGCCCTTAACTGATAATGGCGCTGGGCAGTCAATCAAGGGGGATGCCTATAACTGATGATGGCGCTGAGTAGCCAAGGAGGATACCCTTAACTAATGACGGCGCTAGGTAGCCAAGGGGGATGCCCTTAACTGATGATGGCGCTAAGTAGCCAAGGGGGATACCCTTAACTGATGATGGCGCTAAGTAGCCAAGGGGGATACCCTTAACTGATGACGGCGCTAGATAGCCAATGCTCTTAACTGATGATGGCGCTAAGTAGCCAAGGGGGATACCCTTAACTGATGACGGCGCAAAGTAGCCATGGGGGACACCCTTAACTGTAAATGTCTACAAAAAAGCCTTTTTAAGGCGAATGGGTCAATACTTAGCGTAGTTACTTTTTGTGTCGCTTTTACTTCTTACCACGTTATGTAACATTTCTCAAAGTTCTACATACGACATAGCATAGACAGGCCTTCCACTCGGTGGAACGACGCCCTGGTGACGATTGCTGGAAGCCGCTGGATGAGCGCAGCGCAAGACCCGTCTTATAGAATACCTTGTGGAAGGGCTTTGTCCAGCAGTGGACTTCTTTTACTGATCTGATGATAATGTAACAATTATGTATCGAACATTAAATTTAGACCCCATGAGACCTTTTTATCGGGATTTATAAGTAATTGCTACAAAATGTTGAATGCCCCTTGTCCTTTACACCCTCGACGGACGGAACGGAACGGAAAGGAGGTCGTATATGCGTTTGTGGTTACAAGTTGTTTGTGTGTGTTTATATATCTGTTTTTCCTCGAAAACTACTGGTATCATCCTTACAATTAAAACAAGAACTATTTTAACTTCATTCTAAAGTCTGTGCTATTTAACTAGCATATTCACTGCTAGCAAGTATTGTATGGGGGCCGCCGCGGCCCGGCCGGGAGGCGGGAGGGCGCTAATACGACCAATTACCGCCCCGAAGCGGACGAGGGCGGCAAGTGAGGTGGAACAATGCACTTTTATCGCGCGGCGACTCGCCACTCGTCGAGATTACGGCAATTTGGGTCTCAACGGAAATGTCGTTGGAAATTAACATTAATTTAGTTTATACATTTACAAGATGTACTTCTGGCTGCGTAAGAGTCCATGGAACAAAAATTAAGCAATGGAGCCTTAAAACTAGACTGTGTGTGTGTGTGTGTGTCTAATAAAATAAAGAGAACCAAACCGCAAAGATTATCTCCTTACTCAGTTCTGAGCAGATTTCGCATGTACTTAGATATTATGACACGAGGGGCATGCCGCATGCCAACAGAAACTAGACATAACTGCTCGAAAATTATGAAACTTATTATTTACCAGCTTTTTCATAGACATCGTTTTTATGACTGTCTTTAAGGGTGATTAGTAAATTATGTCGTTTCCCACCTACTCAACCATCTCTGTGCAAAAAATCACAACAATGGAGTATTTTTTAGTTCCCTCAGGAACTGCATCAGATTATGCTATTTTCTCGAGATACAAAGTACCCTTTGTCCTTCCCCGTGACACAGGCTACGTGCGTGCCAAATTTTATAAAGATTGGTCAAGGCTGACGATATCGTGGTCATGGCTGAGACTATGGACGACTTAGGCACAATGCTCGATGGCCTCAGTAGAGCCTCTCAACAAGTGGGTCTTAGAATGAACATGGACAAGACGAAAATTATGTCAAACGTCCGTGTCATACCTACTCCTCTGAAGGTTGGAGGCTCTACACTCGAAGTTGTTACCGAATATGTATACCTGGGACAAACAGTCCAGTTAGGTAGGTTCAACTTCGAGAAAGAGATCAATCGTCGAATCCAACTCGGCTGGGCAGCGTTCGGGAAGCTTCGCAATATCTTTACGTCCCAGATACCGCAGTGTCTTAAGACAATATGTGTGTTGCCAGTGATGACGACGTACGGAACTGAGACATGGTCGCTTACTATGGGCCTCATAAGAAGGCTCAAGGTCACACAAAGGGCAATGGAACGTGCTATGCTCGGAGTTTCTCTGCGTGATCGAATCAGAAACGAGGAGATCCGTAAGAGAACCAAAGTAACCGACATAGCTCTCAGAATTGCTAAACTTAAGTGGCAGTGGGCGGGGCACATTGCTCGTAGAACAGATGGCCGTTGGGGCAGTAAAGTTCTCGAGTGGTGACCACGCACCGGAAAGCGTAGTGTAGGCAGGCCTCCCACTCGGTGGACCGATGACCTGGTGAAGGTCGCGGGAAGCCGCTGGATGCGGGCAGCGCAGAACCGGTCGTCGTGGAGATCCTTGGGGGAGGCCTATTTCCAGCAGTGGACTTCCTTCGGCTGATATGATAATGATGATGGTCAAGGCGTTGAAGCGTGAAAAGGTAATAAACAAACAAACACATTTTCGCACTTATAATATTAGTAAGGATTGCGATATACATCTTTGCAAAGTATTCCCCTCGAACACGTATATACACTTTTCCAAAAACCAGTTGGAAAATTCCAAAGACCACTCTTCTTTAGACACCTCAGAAATCTCACATTTATAAGCAGCCAGTGCTTCTTCCGGGCTTTCAAACCACTTTTTCTTTAATTTTTGGATAGAGTCAAGGAATGTGGCGAGTGAGGTAAGACAGACACATTTTTAAATTAAAATAATCAAATGTTCTGGCGGAAGTGTGCGGAGCGGCGTTGTCGTGATGCCAGAAAAGGCGCCGGTTTTCTGATTTCGGCCGCTAGGCTGACTGTACTTTTGGGGCACAAACTGTCACATACCATTCGGAGTTAACTGTCCTTTGTTCCTCTAGTACCACACCAGCAATGTGTCCCGTCTTGCAGACAAACGAGGCAATCATTTGTTTCTGTGTGCTTCGTGCACGGCGACATTTTGTTGGAGTCAGCTCATCTTCAGAGCACCATACCGTCGATAGACGCTTTGTTTCAGGATCATAGTCATATAGCCACGTTTCGACACCTGTCAGTACATCATAAACGTTTTCCTTCTCGCCAGCGCCTGCGTCTAATTTATCTATCATAATTGTGTAGCAATCCACGCGACGTTCTCTCTGTTCATCATCAAGTTTGTGCGGCACCATCTCGGACAAAGCTTATGGAGGGACACATGTTCATGAACGATTGTTTGCAATGCTGCTAAATCAATGCCTAGTTCTCACTCGAGCTCTACATATGTTATTCGTCGGTTTCCACAAATATTTTGATCATGAACATTTTCTTAAGTAACCGCGGTTGGCGGCCGGCCTGTCCTCGCTTCATCTTCAAAGCTTCCTCGTCCTCTTTGAAATTCAGCTAACCAATTAAAAACTATTACTCGTGAACAAGCACACTTATCATAAGTTTTTGTTAAAAGTCAAAAACTTTCTTGGTACCTTAAACCTTTTTCGAAGTCATAATAGAGTAATAACTGAAATCACGGCGAGTGAGCTCCATTGTTGCTAACGAAGTCCCGCCAGATTCTCTCGGGAAAAATATTAATTTACAATGAAAATGTTCCATTTTCAAATTTATCACCATTGACGCAGCCTCCACGATGGTGTACAACTAGCCAGTGTCAAACAAATGTGGAAGGAGTATGTAGTTCCTTTGGGCATGCCGCTCGTACTAATGATACGCTACCAGGAACCAAATGTTTGTTAGTTGATGTCCCACAGGCGCTGGCAGCTCGCCGTGTCGGTACATAGCGACATTGGTCAGTAGTCAGTATCGTAGACACGGTTCAATGTGTCAACGGCATCGCATACTATGGCATCGAGCCAGCCCCGCAGCCCCGCAGCATCGAGCCGCCGCACCGCCGCGCCGCCGCGCCGCCGCGCCGCCGACCGGGCGATGTATTCGATGCAACAATATATGCTAATTATATTTTACTATATTTATTTTGAGGGTTCCGAAGCCTAAATGCAATAAATGTCCGTCTGTCCTTCTGTCTGTCCGATTGCAACAGTAAATTACCCTGCCACTATTACCCTGCCACTATTACCCTGCCACTATTACCCTGCCACTATTACCCTGCCACTATTACCCTGCCACTATTACACTCACAGAAGCTAACGACATTTAGTACACAGATGCGTCCCCAAATGGAAAATGAAGTCTTTATTTAAAAAAAATGGGTCAGCATCTCTTGCATGTAAAACGGGGGTGAATTTCTTATACCAAAGAGGACTATTGTTGAGCAGATCTAGAAAATGAGTTCGAGGTAGCTTCCAATACTTTTAGGGTTCTGTACCTCAAAAAAAACACGGAACCTCTAAAGGATCACTTTGTTGAGAATCTGTCCGTCTGTCTGTCAAGACCCTTTATATCAGGAAGGCGTGGAGGTGTCGTGTTGAAATTAAAACCATATACTCCGGTCTACGGTCCTTTGAAGCTGTGAAAAGTCGAATTTCTAAGTTCACGTAACCAAGTCTTTACGTATGCAGCCCAGTAATATATAAGTCATTGATGCAGCCACTGCATTTGTAAAACAATAGGTATGAGAAATCCAACAAGTGCGACAAGTAAATGTTATGTTATTTGTGACTCATAACCAGCCTTTTAGGATTTCTTTTTATTTTACTCTGGCATTTACTTGTCGCGCTTGTTGGTAAAACGATTTTTATGAGCGACGCGACGTTCCAATGAAGACTTGTCATAAAAATAATTGTTAGGTACTGGATGGGTTACGTCATATGATATAACAAAATACCAGAAGCATACAAATACCTTCCTTAAAACAAGTTTAAAAAATGTCCACACGAATGGCTGCTTCAAAACATGGTCTACTCTCTTGCTTGATGAATTTTTGGATCAGGGGCTAGTGGTGCACCATTCTCATAAATTAAACATGAATAAGACTGAAACATTCAAATGCCTAACTGTAATTTGTTGGTATGTGAACACTTGCATGCTGCATTAATTGCTAAACAAGTTATTCAGTATTGTTTGTTTATGTGTTTGAAAACTCTTTACTTATTGAATTTTTGTTACAATACATAAAAAAAAATTATGTATAGTTAAAAAGGACAACTCACTTTAAGTAGGTAGATACCTTGTTTAAAAGCGAATAAAAAATTACTTACAGATAATAAGCCAACCAACTTTATTGATTAGTTCAGAAAGACTAGTCACAATTTAAAAGGAGAAGCACTAAAAAATACCTACAAGCTTGATTGTAACTAAACAACTAAAGTTCAAGATTACTCGTCTAAACGTAGAAGAGCCACGTCACACGTCATGACGTCACACGCCGTGTGTTTGATCACAACACGAACCGATACACAACAGATGTTCTGAAACTCATGTACTTACGCGTGAACATTCTAAATTAGGAATCATGCTTAACAGATTAAAAAAACAAAGTAATTTTTAAAGTTATTAAGAACATTTTCTATTGACACGCTGGTGCCATGGCAGAAGGGGAGGAGTCTTCTCTGGGATGCCACCTGTTCCAGCACCTTCGCACCCTCTTGCCTAGCGCATACATCAAGGGCAGCAGGTTTCGCTGTTGAGGCAGGCGCTCGGTCGAAGCACTCAAAATATGCTGCATTTGAACAAGCCTACATATTTGTTCCATTTGCCGTCGAATCGGCTGACCATAGGGGACCGAGGCTAAGGGTTTTGTGCAAAGTATTGGGCGCCTTCTGTGGGACGAAGGATTGGACCCCCGCTCCGGGGCCTTCCTGGTGCAAAGGCTATCTATAGCCATACCACGCGGCAACGAGCAGACAAGCACGGTCGTACAATCTTTTCTCGAAAAAACAACAAATTTTTGAGCTCTTATTATCTGTTTTAGGGACTGAAGAAACTGTCTGAATTTAACATTACATTTTTAACGTAATGTAGATAGTGTATATTTCAAATTACAAGTTTAACTGTTTTCAAATTAACGTTTATCGAAATTTTGATATTTTGTCACTCACTCGTCACTGACTGAAACACTGATCAATGATCATCAAAAACATAGATCACTTTCAAGTGATTTAGAAAGTTGAATTTGGCATACAAATTCAACAGCATCTATCCACCCTTAAGAGGGTGTAATAAGGGTTGAAAGTTTGTGAAAGTCCGTTATTTACAAAGTAAGAGACATATAGTTGCATGACTAAATTCCTAACAAAAAGAAATGAGATCCATCAAACACATTTTTTGTAGAAATTCACCAAATCTCGCGACTCTCCTATAAAAACGTATGAGATCTAAGTAGAGCCAAGTCTGGCAATACTTTTTTAATCAATAAATCAGCAAATTGCACCAAAATTTTCTTTTAAACATACTGAGTAAATGATGTTGTAAGTTATTATCAATAAACTGGTATTTCATGCATCTTTGTTGCCTAGCACTTTATTTCATTATATTTATAAAGATATTCTTCTGACTTGGCAATCACGAAATGTATTTGTTTATATGTAAATTCTTTCCGGCTGCCATGGATGCTGGAATTGAGTCTAGAAGCTACAGGCTACAGAAAATAACCCTGATCGAGACTAGATCGCGCATAGACAATGATATGAGAGGCTCGGCTTCATCGGTACGAGTGTTATGTACTGTCAAGACGGTCATCGACAATGATATGACACGCTCGGCTTCACAGGTACGAGTGTTATGAACTGTCAAGACGGTCATCGACAATGATATGACACGCTCGGCTTCACAGGTACGAGTGTTATGTACTGTCAAGACGGTCATCGACAATGATATAACACGCTCGGCTTCACAGGTACGAGTGTTATGTACTGTTAAGACGGTCATCGAAAATGATATGACACGCTCGGCTTCACAGGTACGAGTGTTATGTTCTGTCTAGACGGTCATCGACAATGATATGACACACTCGGCTTCACAGGTACGAGTGTTATGTACTGTCAAGACGGTCATCGACAATGATATGACACGCTCGGCTTCACAGGTACGAGTGTTATGTACTGTTAAGACGGTCATCGAAAATGATATGACGAGCTCGGCTTCACAGGTACGAGTGTTATGTATACTGTCAAGACGGTCATCGACAATGATATGACACGCTCGGCTTCACAGGTACGAGTGTTATGTACTGTCAAGATGGTCATCGACAATGATATGACGAGCTCGGCTTCACAGGTACGAGTGTTATGTACTGTCAAGACGGTCATCGACAATGATATGACACGCTCGGCTTCACAGGTACGAGTGTTATGTACTGTCAAGACGGTCATCGACAATGATATGACACGCTCGGCTTCACAGGTACGAGTGTTATGTAATGTTAAGACGGTCATCGAAAATGATATGACGAGCTCGGCTTCACAGGTACGAGTGTTATGTACTGTCAAGACGGTCATCGACAATGATATGACACGCTCGGCTTCACAGGTACGAGTGTTATGTACTGTCAAGATGGTCATCGACAATGATATGACACGCTCGGCTTCACAGGTACGAGTGTTATGTACTGTCAAGACGGTCATCGACAATGATATGACACGCTCGGCTTCACAGGTACGAGTGTTATGTACTGTCAAGATGGTCATCGACAATGATATGACACGCTCGGCTTCACAGGTACGAGTGTTATGTACTGTCAAGACGGTCATCGACAATGATATGACACGCTCAGCTTCATCGGTACGAGTGTTATGAACTGTCGACACTGTCGTCGACAATGATATAAATAAATAAAATAAATAAATATGCTTTATTTCAGATCCAAGATCCATATCTTATTCACAAAGAATATTGAAAGAAGTAAGGATGAAAACAGCAACGCGTTTCACGCTGCTGTTTCCATCCAGTACCTATACATGTCCGTATAAAAGAGTCTGTCATTCAGTTCCTTTATTATTGTATTACTAGACCTGTCAACTCTGGCCAGGAAGGATGCTATTCGGTGCCTCATTATTGCATCAAATGGCATGGCATGTTTATGCCAGAGGCGCTACAAAATTTGCGCAGTCCCATTAGTTGACGAAACGTATTATTATATTGTACTCGAATAGCATCATAAGTGTTGAATAAATTTAAAATTTCGCGCCTTTTTCAAATAACTCACACTTAGCCACTTTTTTCTTTGACACACTCTCGTATTCAGCGACATCATGTTACAATGTGTTTTTCTCTAAATAAAAGTATTTAGTAATTAAACCAGTTTATTTATAACTAAAATATCAGGTTATGAGCCCAGTAAAGCCTAAAAAATAAGTGCAGTGCAAAAAAAAAAAAAAAAAAATCTCGTGTAAAAACTAAAAAAAAAAACAAAAAAAACGTGGACATAACCTCAACTACGAAGCTTGAACTTTTGTCTTTTGACTTTTCGTGTATAAACTGAGTAATTTCGTGAAAATGGCAGCAAATAATTCATTGGCATTAATTGAAAAGTTAACTGGCCGTGAAAACTATGCAACTTGGCGCTTTGCAGTGAAAACATATCTGCAACATGAAGAGTTGTGGGACTGCATCGAGAAATCTGACCCAGCGGTAAAAGAGGACACGAAACAAGATACAAAGGCGAAGACAAAGATAATTCTTTTAGTTGACCCCACAAATTATGTACATATACAAGAGGCGAGCACCGCAAAAGAAGTGTGGGACAAATTGTCATCAGCATTTGATGACTCAGGGCTGACACGCCGAGTCGGTTTGCTGCGTGATCTCTGTAACACCTCACTCACTGGATGTCAAAATGTAGAAGAGTATGTAAGCAAAATAATATCCACTGCTCACAAGCTCCGTAACATTGGTTTCAAAGTAGACGACGAATGGCTCGGTACACTGCTGCTCTCTGGTCTACCCGAATCATATGAACCAATGATAATGGCAATTGAAAGCTCGGGCATGAAAATAACCTCAGATTCTGTAAAAGCAAAATTATTACAAGATGTAAGACAACATGAAAATAATTCTACAGCATTTGCAGCACACAAAAACTTTAAGAATAATTATAAGAAACAATCTAAAGGTCCAAGGTGCTACACATGTAATAAATATGGTCATAAAAGTCCAGAATGCAAATCCAAACCTAAAAATGTGCAACAAAAGGCCAATAGCTCTTCCTATGCTGCTGTGTTTATGGTATCACCTAAACATCAAGATAATGCCTGGTATGTGGATTCTGGTGCATCTGCACATATGACAAAATACAGAAATTTGCTTCAGACAGAAACAACTTCTGCCATTCAGAACATAAGAGCTGCAGACAATAAAGTATTAGCGGTGGAGTCCTCCGGTCCAGTGAGCCTAGATGTTTATAATGGCAAAGGACAAGAAAACAAGATATTGTTTACAAATGTGCTATATGTTCCAGAGTTGGCAACAAATCTGATATCTGTGAGCCAGATTATACGAAGTGGTGGCCAAGTAAGTTTTAACAATACAGGCTGTGTTATTTTGAATAATAAGAATCAGATAGTAGCAACAGCAAGCCTAATCAACAACATGTACCAGCTAAACATGCCTGGAGGCTATGCATGCATGTCCGATGTTGAAGAACAAGATACTTACCTTTGGCACCAACGAATGGGACATTTAAACTTTCATAGTTTACAGAAAATGACAGAAAACACAGAACATGTAATTTTCTCAACAAAATCAGAAAATCTGACATGTGTGACCTGTAAAGAAAGTAAGCAGACTCGATTACCTTTTAAATGTGACGGATCTAAAGCTAAAAGGCTTCTTGAATTGGTCCACTCCGACATATGCGGGCCCATGGAAACACAATCACTAGGTGGTGCGAAATACTATATATCATTTCTTGATGACTTCTCAAAGAAAATTTATGTGTACTTTCTTCGGAACAAGTCTGATGCTCTTGAAAAATTCAAAGAATTTAAGAATGAAGTTGAGAATCAGTTGGATGCTCGTATAAAAATTCTCCGAACAGATAATGGTTCAGAATACTTGAACAGGAACTTCTCCGATTTCTTGAAAGGTGCTGGAATCATACACCAGACAACCACACCGTATACTCCCGAACAGAACGGGACTGCAGAACGAATGAACAGGACATTGGTAGAAAGAGCAAAATGCATGCTTCTTAATGCTAACTTGCCTAAAATGTACTGGGCTGATGCGATACATACTGCTGCCTATGTCATCAATCGTTCTCCTACAAAATCATTATCCTTCAAAACTCCAGAAGAAATGTGGTCCGGTCAGAAACCAAAAGTAAACCATCTGCGTATATTTGGATGTGAAGCTATGGTTCACCTGCCTAAAGAAAAACGAAAGAAATGGGATCCAAAAGCACACAAAATGATTTTTATAGGATACTGCGACAACACAAAAGGTTACCGATTTATAGTACCTAACTCTAGAACAGTAATAAAAAGCAGAGATGTTATATTTATTGAGTCTAGTGTAAAGTATGGTGAGCTTGAAGAAACCATACTTATGACTCCGCCTGAAGGTTTATCCTGTAATAAAAATATGGTATGTAAACTTATAAAGTCATTGTACGGGTTAAAACAGGCTCCACGATGTTGGAACAACAAATTTGACTCAGTCCTGAAAAAGTTTGGTTTTACCAATAGCAAAGCTGATCAGTGTGTTTATATTGGTCAAGTCAACAAGAATAAATGCTACCTTTGCCTTTATGTTGACGATGGATTATTGTTTTCTACAGATCAATTAGCATTGAATGAAATCACAAACGATTTAAAAACAATGTTTGAAGTAAAAATATTAAATACACCAAGTAACTTTGTTGGTATGCAAATTGAAATATTTGATAAATGCATATTTATACATCAGACCAAATACGTAGAACAAATATTAAACAGATTTAACATGAACAATGCTAACCCCAACAGCATTCCGGTTGATCCTCATGTAAAGTTACAAAAAGAAGAAGGGGAGCCTGCGAAAAACATACCCTATAGAGAGGCAGTTGGTTCTCTTATGCATCTGGCCATAGTAAGCCGACCAGATATAATGTTTGCTGTCAGTCTGGTGAGTCGATTTCTTAACTGTTACAATGAAAGCCATTGGAATGCCGTCAAGAAAATCTTTAAATATCTGAAAGATACAAAAGAGTATGGGTTAAGTTATTCACCAACGTCAAAACATCCAGAAGTGAATGGCTACAGCGATGCTGACTACGCAAACGATATAGACACAAGACGTTCAGTAACTGGCTATGTTTTTATAAAAAATGGAGCAGCTGTAACTTGGTCCAGTCAAAAACAACAAACTGTTGCCCTGTCAACAACAGAAGCAGAGTTTATGGCAGCTTGTGCTGCAACTAAAGAGGCAATGTGGATTAAACAACTACTTTGTGACATCGGTGAATATCAACAGAAGCCCTTGTGTCTCCATTTGGACAGTCAAAGTGCTATCAGTGTTATTAAAAATGTGAACTTTCATAAACGTTGCAAACACATTGACGTTAAGTACCATTTTGTTAAAGAAAAATATCAACAAAAAATTATAGATTTAAAGTATGTGAGTACAAATTACCAGTGTGCAGATATCTTATAAAAATCATTTTGTGTGCTTTTGGATCCCATTTCTTTCGTTTTAGATATCTTAACAAAGGCATTATCTAAAGAAAAATTTCAATTTCTAAGATTGGAGCTTGGAATGTTTTTATATGACTCTCTGTCAAAGTGACTTTTTTTTTAATGCATTGTTTCATTGGTATATGTTTCAGTTGCCTTCTTCTTCTTTGCGTGTCGATGACAAATCAAATCATTCCGGCCCAGAACTTAGCCACTTCGACTGCACTATTTGTGGCGTCCATTAAGTCCTGCTGCGAACAGGTGACAGGGCAGGCAGGACAGGAAACTAAATGAGCCATGGACTGCACCGCTCCACACACACAGTCCAAATTTGGGTTTTCCGAGAGTCCCCACCTGAACATGTTCTCCTTGCTCCGGCCGACCTGAGTCCGAAGTCGATTTAAAGACTTCCAGATCGGCCATGGTAATACATGTCCAGCCGGTAGACTCTCAGAAAGCGGGACAAAGGGATCAGGAAGCGGTGTTCGAGCACGCCACATGTTGCCTTAATTTTGTTTTATATCAGACATTTAATTGTAATCTTATAAGAAGGCTTGAATATAGAGGAAGTGTTGAATAAATTTAAAATTTCGCGCCTTTTTCAAACAACTCACACTTAGCCACTTTTTTCTTTGACACACTCTCGTATTCAGCGACATCATGTTACAATGTGTTTTTCTCTAAATAAAAGTATTTAGTAATTAAACCAGTTTATTTATAACTAAAATATCAATAAGACCTTTTAGTAAACCTTGTCCAGAGCTGACAGGTGTAAAACGTTTGGCAATAACATTTGAATAGCGTCGTCTTAACGTCCTCACTAGACTTATACAATTTTCTAGCTATCATGTTACCCATCTTCGAGAGAGATCTTCTTTGTCTCTCTAAATCAGCATCATCTTTCATCTTTCATGATATGAGAGCCTCGGCAACCAAGTAGTCGTCGCTTGGCGCAAAGCCGACTGAAATATATCAGTCTAATACACGTCACTACAGATGGAGTAACGCAATTAAATAGACAATCTTATCGAAACTTTATGAGGTACATTAATAAAGGTGTAATAAATATATCTTGTGACGTTGGGAATTACAGAACGATAAATAGTATCTCAAGTCGAGAGTGAAGGGTCGAAGCTCGTGCCAAGTGCGAGCGCGATGATGCACTAAGGGAGATGGCTAAATAAGGGCTCAGCTGAAAATATGTATCCATCTAATGGTTGTGAGTCATTTTGTTCTAGCAAAACGGATCACAACCATTAATCAGTGAAATCCGATTCGAGGGACGTTGAATGCTATTGTTAATGTAACCCAATGGCACTATGTAGCTTACCTACAAATATCTGAATAGGGAGAAATTGAATTATAAAAATAATAGCGGACCGGACATACGTTGTTTTGGAACGTTGGCTTTCCTGCTACTAGAATAAATAAAACAAAATTCTAGAACCCGATCGCAGCGCTACCTATTACAAGGTTTAATTGTGAATCTAAACCATCAGGATTCCACTTTAATATAAAAAAAATCGGTCCAGCCGTCCAGGAGGAGTTCAGTAATATACCTACATACGTATTGAAGAATTATATATTACTAGCTTTTGCCGCGGCTTCTTTGAGAGTGAGTGGTGCTCGAGCGTCGTTGCTCCGTTGCGACGCCGACGTGCGCAAGCGTGGGAATGAGTTTTCCCGAGATCCCCCGGGAACTATGTCAGGATTTGCTAATTAGTAAATTATGTCATTTCCCACCTCCTCAACCATCGCGCACCAAGGGTTCCGTACTTTGAGTATACATAAGGTTCAGTACCAAAAACTATTTTTCATCTTTAGCGCCATCTATCTATATATTTAGGTAACTAAATGCTGTTGTCGTGTTACTACCTAAATCAATAATGATACTACTAGATTCCACTAGGTGTCGCCAGTTTCTAAACAATCGGACTTTGGAAATTTCATTTTTCCTGAAAGAATGGGAGGACTTTAGATTTTCTCATAAATTTTCCTGTAATCTATGCATTGAACCTCATACACTGCGATTTTCTCAAAATTTAAGATAAGGAGGGGGGGTCAATTATCGCCTATTTTCTAAAATACTTCAAAACTATTTTTGATAAAATTATTAAAAATATATATATTTTAGATTCTCACAACAAGCCTTTTCATTTGATATGTCTTACGGTATAAGTAGTTTACGAAACTTTTTTTAAATCTTTTCTAATTTACCCCCAAAAAGGACGTCCGTCTTTGGGTCACCGACTTACATACGTGTACTTAATTTCAGTAGTTTCTGAGAAAATCGACTGTGACAGACAGACGGACAGACATACACACGAGTGATTATTAAGAGTTTTTTTATATATTTTATTTTTGTGTATGAATTGTAATTTATGTAGCTTTGAATAAATGTTTTATCTATCTATCTATCTACCTACTTTTGAGGTACGGAATCCTAAAAAAAAATTTTCTTTCAGTTTTCCCCCGGACCTGGGACCTGCCTCGGACTAAGCTATATTCACGGAATAGAAAGTAGCCTATGTCCTTCCCAGTGACATGTCCTATATTCACGGAATAGAAAGTAGCCTATGTCCTTCCCAGTGACATGTCCTATATTCACGGAATAGAAAGTAGCCTATGTCCTTCCCAGTGACATGTCCTATATTCAGGGTGTAACTAAATTGATGTAGGACCCGTCGACTGGGGGTTCTACTCGTCATACTGAACAACGTTCCCCAAGGAACCCATAGACAATTCTCAAAAAAATTGGACCCTCCATACTAAAATTCACCAAATTGGTGGATCAGCTGATCGATTTGTGTAAAGAAAAAAATGATTTTTGCGATTTCAGCAAAAGTCATAGAACAAAAGTTGTTCAGTATGGTGAATAGAACCTCCAGTTTACGGGACCTACACCAATTTTGTTACACCTGTATATGCCTATGTCCTTCCCTACGACACAGGCTACCTGCATGCCAAATTTCATCAAGATTAGTCGAAGTGTTTAATCGTGAACACAGTTTATTTGTTTCTTCGTTACCTCTTTATGATTTATCAGCTCAACCAATCTTGAAGAAATTTGGCTGCCTGTAGCCTGTGTCGTAGAGAAGGACATAGGCTACTTTTCCCCCCGTTATAAAAGCAAAATACTTTTCTTTCGTAGATTTTGTAACATCGCAACGAAGCAACAGATTTTTTTGCACAGAGTTGGTTGAGAGGGTGGGAAATGACATAGACTACTAATTAGCATAGCCCGAGATAGTTTCCGAGGGATCTGATGGAAAGGACTCATTTCCAGGCTCGCGTGCGTCGGCGCGGCGTTGCAACGAGCAACGGGTTTGCATAGAAATAGTTGAGGGCGTGGGATAAGTAAATAGTTGAGGGCGTGGGAAAAGTAAATAGTTGAGGGCGTGGGATAAGTAAATAGTTAAGGGCGTGGGATAAGTAACATAGATTGCTAATCAGAATAGCTTGATATACTCGTAGTTCTTGAGGGATCTGGAGTAAAATACATTCTACGATTCATTTACAAAGACAGTCATAAAATGATGTCCACGCGAGTTAAGCCGCGGGAAAAAGCTACTACTAATACATGGTGAGTTTTTTAAATGGTTAGTATGGGGAAATTCTAAACTATAAGAGATAAAGAAAAACGTTCTTACGAACCGTGATCTCAATTTAGAGAATAAAGAAATGGCGTTTTAAAAAATTTAAAAAATCTTGATAGGTTCCGATGTCTTTTGTTGATTTTTTTTTATTTCGATTGTATATCACTATAAAAACTAAAAATTGTATGGAAACCATAGGTCCAAAGTCCAAAGTTGCTAGAAGTGGTTGAAATTACTTTAAATAGACATTTTATTATCCAATTGATAGGATAGATAATTGAAATGAAACAAAACCAAAAATCTGCCACTTGCCTTAGTCCCGCGAAACTAAATTTATCTTGAAAATTGTTCGAAATGTCCATCACTTTCGCCTAAGCACAGTCGACTTCGGCGAAGCACTCCCCGAGTTGCATTTCTCAATGAAATGTAGTATTGTGTTTAGCATTTGACGGACTGAATACTTTAAACCATCAACAGTGTCATAGCGATTTTTGTACACTTCATTTTTTAAGTGACCCCATAGACAAAAATCCAACGACGTTAGATCAGGTGACCGCGCTGGCCACTGAACTTTGCCATAGGTACCTATCCACGTGTTCCCAAACTTTCGTTGAGGTAATTTTGTGCAAGGCGACTATTGTGCGCAGGGACTCCGTCTTGTTGGAATCTCATGTTCCGTATTGCTGCCAAAGACAAATTATGTAAATCATCATCAAGATTGTTGAGAACACCCAGGTACAGGTGTGTTCAAAGGGTCCCACAGTAAAACTGAATGGACACGACTTTATTGTCCAAAGTCCCGCACCCACAGTTAAATGAAAATCTTATTTGGTTGCTGCTTTCAGTGGTTCGCAAGGGATTTTCTGAGGACCAGTAATGGTTGTTGCGCCGATTATGATACGCGGCATTATAAGTTTACGTCATAAAAACGCTTAAAAAGAAATGAATAAATCGAAGAAATAATCTCTGTTTACCATTATTTGAAAAGTTAGTCTTAACCGTCCAAAGAATTCGGCTCAAAAAATTTGTGTCCCGTGTTTCACGGTGGATAACCTAATTACAAAATGTTGATCTTCTCGCATGATCGCTTTTGAGAAGTTTCTGAATAATACATTCTTTTTATTGCGGTTTGTATTTCTACTTTTTAAGTAGTATTCTCATTACAGTGCGCTGTGCAATAGCCATTTCCGTAGCGATATCTATCGATGAAATATCCGGAAAACTCTCGACAAAACAATAAACATTTAATTTGACATCTCGACTGATGATGATGTAGGAATATTTTTTGTGAGGCTTCGTAAAGCTTTCGTATATCAGTAAATTATTCAACATTGTGGTCAAAGAATGGCAACTTGGCGTTTCTCTCAGGGGAATTCATTACGATACCAGTCGATTGCCAATGTTTGGTTTCTGTAACTTAAATGATACCCTCTCAATAAATCCATTTCTTCGGAATTTGACAACGATTGAGGCATTATATATGTTTGGTTCACCATTGAGTTGACTAATTAATTGACTTAATTATATATTTAATGAGAGACAGAAACTCACAACTTGTTTTTTTTAAGTCTGAATGTTTTTTCTTTTTTTGCTTTTTCATTTGAAAATCGGCCAGTAAGTTAAGTTTCCACATAACTATTAAAGAAAACTAAAACGTTAATTTAAACAACTTCTAGCAACTTTAGACCTACAGTCTCCATATAATTTTAAGTTTGTATAGTGATATACAATCAAAATAAATAAAAAAATGTTTTAAAAAAGCCATATTCGAACATATTAAGATTTTTTTATTTTTTTCAAACTTCATTTTTATTTTCTCTTAAATTGAGAGTAAATTGAGATCACGGTTCCCAAAATACAAATAGTTTAGATTTCTTCATACTAACCCTCAAAAAAACTCAACCATTAAGATATCAATTTAGTAATCTACTAAAATTTCTAAGAAAAATTACAGATAACATAATGAAATGAAGCGATAGATTTTAAATAATAACTATATAAAACTATTTACTTCACATAGGACCCATCAGATTCAGAATAACATCAGACTAAACCGTTTCAGTGCAACACGATCAGAATAAAAGCTAAACAGATGTGACAAACAATAACCTCAGTGTATCGGTATGTTTTGTTTAATTAATTAATTAATTTAATTTATTTATTGCTTTAAAGAACAAACATACAGATATTAATACAGTACAAAAGAAACCCTATCGGGTTTTTGTATTGCACAGAAGTCGAAGACTATTTAATTTAATGATGAGGGTAGGTGACACCCAAGGCATACTTATATAGGTACTTAAATAAAAAGAAAAAACAATAACAATAACTAAGATAAATGTAAACAAGCTAAGACCCAGCGCAGCGGCGCGGCGCGGCGGCGTCAAGAAGTTTAAACTAGCGAGGTGCGAGGTGCGAAGTGCGAGGTGCGCGGTGCGACTATCGACAGTCGGTTTGACGCAATCTGTTCCGCAGCGAGCGAGCCAAAGCGGAACTCGTCTAAATAGCTCGTCGTCAGCAGTCTCAGTATAAATAAATATTGTGTTCTTCCTTTGTAGTTTATCCTTATGCATTATTTGTGTGCATATATAAGAAATCGCTTAAACTGATAAGGCCGCCACTGCATATTGTTGTATGTTTTGGCAGTTCATATGTATTTTATTTGGTGTGCAATAAAAAATATTTATCTTATCTTTCCTTCAGATGTCTACACAGGTAGATATAATACCTTTATTCAAAGCCCACGTCGGCAAAATCCTACTGAATAACACCCTGCAACAAATATTTTATCTTTAAGTAAGTATTAACACAAAATAACATGTTTTTATATCCTTTTTTTTTTAGTAAATTATTATACCATCTTCAGGCAGGGGGTGTTCGAAACCGGTCGTTGACAAATTATAAACGCAATTTTATTTCTTTCATGTGGAATTAGTGTAAATATATACTTACCAATATGTGCGACATAAAGTTTCACAGAACCTACAATCAAAAGTATCAATTATTATCTTTATATATATAAATCTTCTGTCCGTGTGTTAGTCATTGAACTCCTCCTAAACGGCTAGACCGATTTTGATGAAATTTTTTGCGTGTATTCCAGGGGGTTTGAGGATGGTTTAGATTCACAAGTCAGCCCGGCAGATGGCGCTGGTAGTGTAGTGTAAGGCGGAACGAAGTTCGCCGGGACAGCTAGTCTAATATATAAACTTCAAGTTCAAAAACAATCTCACACCCTTCATTCCAGTTATATAATTAAAATTTAAATGCTGTTCGTTGGTATGCGCATCACTTGAGAACGGCTGGACCGATCATGCTATATTTAAATGTTCGTAATAGTTCGAATAAATTTTTTTTCGGGGAAAAGTTGCCCGAAAATTGTAAAATTCTGAAAATCGTAGATTTTTTCTATGGGATTTTTGTGTTGACGATGAACTCAGGAGCGCAACAACGCCCTCGACTACAGCCATAGCAACAACAACTGCGCAGGCGTCGCCTCGAGCAACAACAACACATTATTGATTAATATCTTAGTCTGAAAAAATTAAATAAATGAGATCATCATCCGTTAAAAATGTTATCGCTTCATTAAGCTACACAAATGCTAAGTCATGCTATAAAACTTAAAATAAAAATTAAAAAACCCCGACAAACAAACCGATAAAAAGTAGAATATAATATGTCTTGGCCGTTTATGTTTAATACAAGTAGTTATATTTGAATGGAAGAGTCGTCACGTAGCGTAGGGGGACCGCTAAGTTGTGAAATTATTAGTAACTAGCTGTTTCCCACGGCTTCACTCGCGTGGACAACGTTTTTATGACTTTTCGAGGGTGGGTAGTGCGCAAACCGCAAGAGGCTCACGAGCGTGGAAAAAAGTAGCCTATGTTCTGATGTTGTTTTTTTTATATGTAACTCGAAAAAATAAATAAACAGATTAATTATTTTTTTAATGTGTTAATGTAGGTCCTTATCTGTCTACCCATTAAACTTCAGCCAGATCAGTTTAGCAGTTTTTGCGTGAAAGAGTAACAAACATACATCCATACATTCTTACAAACTTACGCGTTTATAATATTAGTAGGATTACTTGCAGTAAAGCAAAACAGTTGTATTCTGTTTTTATTTATTAACTAAGCGTGCCCCTGCGCGACGACGCTTATATCAAAATATAACTACTTCATCATATCAGCCGAAGGACGTCCACTACTGGACATAGGCCTCCCACAAGGATCTCCACGACGACCCGTTCTGCGCTGCCCGCGTCCAGCGGCTTCCCGCGACCTTCATCAAGTCATAGCTCCACCGAGTGGGAGGCCTGCCTACACTACGTTTTCCGGTGCATGGTCGCTACTCGAGAACTTTACTACCCCAACGGCCATCTGTTCTACGAGCAATGTGCCCCGCCCACTGTCACTTAAGTTTAGCAATTCTGGAAGCTATGTCGGTTACTTTGGTTCTCCTACGGATCTCCTCTCTCTGATTCGATCACGCAGAAAAACTCCGAGCATAGCACGCTCCATTGCCATTAACTACTTATATCATGCAGTCGGAGGCAATATATTTTTACTGTCGGTGGCGTGACGGTTACGGCCGCTACCTCCTGTCCGGGTGGCCGTGGTTCGATCCTGCCACGTACCAACTCGTATTAAACTTAAAGGGCCATGACATATTATTTTCTACTTTTTAGCAGTTTTTTGTCGTCGGTTTTATATATTTTTAATTTAAGTTTTATTTCACGCTTTTTAAACTTTACGTATCCCAAATACGAACCATTGCTGTTAGTTCATAAGGACTTGGGTATCGTGCAGATACCAGGATATGCTGCAGCATAAGCTAAAGACTATAACAATCTATCTAACACCTATTCATTGAGACTATTCCATTGAGCCCAAACACGATACCTCCGCTGTAAGTTGGCGAGGAGTTGGGTATCCTGCAGATTGCAGGAGATGCTGCAGCATCAGGTCAAGGTTACCATGGTTTTCCAATATTATAACAGTAACAGGGCACCAAATTATGAATCCACCAGACCTGTTGAAGTTGCTCACATCTCTTCATCACCTAGATAAGAGCTGACGATCCGTAAACGGCCGAACAGATCTTCATTAATTATGGCTAAGAACCACCTCGATCACGCCAGTTTTCAAACAAAAATAACAGCATTAAAATCGGTCTATTCGTTTAAGAACTACGATGCCACAGACAGACACACAGATACACGATTTCACACGTTAAACTTATAACACCCCTCGTTTTGTGTCGGGGGTTAAAAATAATGAAATTTGATACATAATAATAACCTAATTAAGTGCCAATTAAGGTGCCGAGTAGTGCACCGCGACGTTGTCGTGGTGCCAAACAAGGTGCCGAGTAGTGCTCCGCGACGTTGTCGTGGTGCCAAACAAGGTGCCGAGTAGTGCTCCGCGACGTTGTCGTGGTGCCAAATAAGGTGCCGAGTAGTGCACCGCGACGTTGTCGTGGTGCCAAACAAGGTGCCGAGTAGTGCTCCGCGACGTTGTCGTGGTGCCAAATAAGGTGCCGAGTAGTGCACCGCGACGTTGTCGTGGTGCCAAATAAGGTGCGGAGTAGTGCTCCGCGACGTTGTCGTGGTGCCAAACAAGGTGCGGAGTAGTGCTCCGCGACGTTGTCGTGGTGCCAAATAAGGTGCCGAGTAGTGCACCGCGACGTTGTCGTGGTGCCAAACAAGGTGCCGAGTAGTGCTCCGCGACGTTGTCGTGGTGCCAAACAAGGTGCCGAGTAGTGCTCCGCGACGTTGTCGTGGTGCCAAATAAGGTGCCGAGTAGTGCACCGCGACGTTGTCGTGGTGCCAAACAAGGTGCCGAGTAGTGCTCCGCGACGTTGTCGTGGTGCCAAATAAGGTGCCGAGTAGTGCACCGCGACGTTGTCGTGGTGCCAAATAAGGTGCGGAGTAGTGCTCCGCGACGTTGTCGTGGTGCCAAACAAGGTGCGGAGTAGTGCTCCGCGACGTTGTCGTGGTGCCAAACAAGGTGCCGAGTAGTGCTCCGCGACGTTGTCGTGGTGCCAAATAAGGTGCCGAGTAGTGCACCGCGACGTTGTCGTGGTGCCAAACAAGGTGCCGAGTAGTGCTCCGCGACGTTGTCGTGGTGCCAAATAAGGTGCCGAGTAGTGCACCGCGACGTTGTCGTGGTGCCAAATAAGGTGCGGAGTAGTGCTCCGCGACGTTGTCGTGGTGCCAAACAAGGTGCCGAGTAGTGCACCGCGACGTTGTCGTGGTGCCAAATAAGGTGCGGAGTAGTGCTCCGCGACGTTGTCGTAGTGCCAAATAAGGTGCGGAGTAGTGCTCCGCGACGTTGTCGTGGTGCCAAACAAGGTGCGGAGTAGTGCTCCGCGACGTTGTCGTGGTGCCAAATAAGGTGCGGAGTAGTGCTCCGCGACGTTGTCGTGGTGCCAAATAAGGTGCGGAGTAGTGCTCTGCGACGTTGTCGTGGTGCCAAATAAGGTGCGGAGTAGTGCTCCGCGACGTTGTCGTAGTGCCAAATAAGGTGCGGAGTAGTGCTCCGCGACGTTGTCGTGGTGCCAAACAAGGTGCGGAGTAGTGCTCCGCGACGTTGTCGTGGTGCCAAATAAGGTGCGGAGTAGTGCTCTGCGACGTTGTCGTGGTGCCAAATAAGGTGCGGAGTAGTGCTCCGCGACGTTGTCGTGGTGCCAAATAAGGTGCGGAGTAGTGCTCCGCGACGTTGTCGTAGTGCCAAATAAGGTGCGGAGTAGTGCTCCGCGACGTTGTCGTAGTGCCAAATAAGGTGCGGAGTAGTGCTCTGCGACGTTGTCGTGGTGCCAAATAAGGTGCGGAGTAGTGCTCCGCGACGTTGTCGTAGTGCCAAATAAGGTGCCGAGTAGTGCTCCGCGACGTTGTGCCAAACAAGGTGCGGAGTAGTGCTCCGCGACGTTGTCGTGGTGCCAAATAAGGTGCGGAGTAGTGCTCTGCGACGTTGTCGTGGTGCCAAATAAGGTGCGGAGTAGTGCTCCGCGACGTTGTCGTAGTGCCAAATAAGGTGCGGAGTAGTGCTCCGCGACGTTGTCGTGGTGCCAAACAAGGTGCGGAGTAGTGCTCCGCGACGTTGTCGTGGTGCCAAATAAGGTGCGGAGTAGTGCTCTGCGACGTTGTCGTGGTGCCAAATAAGGTGCGGAGTAGTGCTCCGCGACGTTGTCGTGGTGCCAAATAAGGTGCGGAGTAGTGCTCCGCGACGTTGTCGTAGTGCCAAATAAGGTGCGGAGTAGTGCTCCGCGACGTTGTCGTAGTGCCAAATAAGGTGCGGAGTAGTGCTCTGCGACGTTGTCGTGGTGCCAAATAAGGTGCGGAGTAGTGCTCCGCGACGTTGTCGTAGTGCCAAATAAGGTGCGGAGTAGTGCTCCGCGACGTTGTCGTAGTGCCAAATAAGGTGCGGAGTAGTGCTCTGCGACGTTGTCGTGGTGCCAAATAAGGTGCGGAGTAGTGCTCCGCGACGTTGTCGTAGTGCCAAATAAGGTGCGGAGTAGTGCTCCGCGACGTTGTCGTGGTGCCAAATAAGGTGCCGACTTCCTGACTTCGACCGCACGTCACACCAAGCTGAAGACACTTATGGGGCACAAATTGTCACATATTGTTTACAGTATTCCTCTGGCGCCACAGCAGCGTATCCCCTCTTAAAGAAAAGTGAGGCAACGACTTGTTTCTGTGTGCTTCGTGCACAACATTTCGTTGAAGTCAGCTCATCTTCAAAGCACCATACCGTCGACTGTCGCTTTGTTTTAGAGTCATACTTGTAAATAAATAAGGGAAACATTTATTTGCAGAATATTGGTAACAAAATTTGTAGTCTTACGTAATAGTGCCTTAAATATTGTTGCCATATAAATATCATAAAAGTTTTTTCTCTCCGGTGTGAACTTCTGTAACACTTTGCATCACTCCACGCCACGTTCTTTCTGCTCATCATCAAGTTTGTTGCGGCGCCCATCTCCAACAACGCTTGTACGTAGGGACAGATGTCCATGACTAATAGTTTCCAATGCTGCTGATTTAATAGCCAGTTCTCGTTCAAGCTCTACATATGAAACAGTTGGTTTCACGAATAAGTTTTCCGACAACTTGAACAATTTGTTGAGTAGCCGCAGTGTGCAGCCTGTGGCCTGCAGCCGACCTGTCTGCGCACCACCTTTAAAGCTTTCAAAAATTCAGAAAACTAATGAAAACCTGTATATTGTGAACAAACAGGCTCACCAAAAGTAGTAGCTTAAAGTTCAAAACATTCTCGCGGCCTTAGACCCTTGTATGGGTTAAAAGGTTATATTTAACTTTCAATGGTTGTATGTATGTATGTATGTATGTTACTTTGGTTAAGTTTAAGAGCGACTTCTAGGATTTCAATTATTATTCGTTTTATATTCATTCGCTTCCAAATTGGCAATTTGAATTTGATCCACGTTCAGGGGTCCGGAGACAAATGATCCATTGGTTTGATGATGAAATTTGGAGGTAGATCAAGGTTCCGGATGCTCTTTTATTTTCAATAGAATCGTAGGAAATACATTCTAGTTGTTTGGAAATAGTCAAACATGTAAACAAATCGTGAAGTGTTTTTTTTTTAATAGTAAACCATTTTCAGTTGGTCTTAAATAAACTACACACGGGGACCAATTAAGTAAAATGCTCGATATCCAAAATGTACTGCGATTGTGATAAAATGAAATTGATGATCATAAATTGTGTTTACATTTTTGACCATTCCCAAACGACTACACTTTGCTGGCTCGCTGTTTTGAATTTGTAACGGTGTATTTATTTATTCATTTGAACATTCCACTTTTTTAGCATCAAATAAAAGCTTGCGCCTAAGAGTTTCAACGTTTTTCAAAAATTATTAAATCGAAAAATAAAAATTACGTTGAGTGAGCTCCATTACTGCAAACTTGCCAGATTCTTAAAAAACTCTTTCACAAAAAAATAACACCGCACCGCGCACCCTCTAAGACAGTCACAAAAAAGGTGTCCACGCGGGAGAAGCCGCGGGCAAAAGCTAGTGTTAAATAAATAAGGAAGTAGTATCTAATATCTTTTGGTACATTGCATATCTACGTATACGTACATGCGGAGCATACGTAGACCGTTTGATTTTTACAAGCTCTTATTTACTTTCATCTGTGCCGGTGTATGTAATGAAATCTTGCAAGTTAAATTTGACCCACTTCCCGGTTTCCGATTAAGCTGAAATTTTGCATTCATGTGTATATCGCGTGACAATGCAATATTATAATGACATGGAGCTGATATGATGCTAGAGCTGGAAGGTGGCCACAGGAACTCCGCAATAAAACGAAACAACCTTTTGATTCGTATTGACGAGTAGTTTAATCCTAAAAAGCTTGTACCTAAAAACAATAATAACATCTAGCTTTTTCATTTCTATCTCGGAGGAACAACACATTTCTAGCAAATAAAAAATATAATAACCAAAGATACAGAATCTTCTTTAAGACTTTTGAAAGGAGAATTTTAAAATAGAAAAAAATAATAATTAAATAAATTAATATTTTTTTCCTCCGTGAGGTTAGTACCTAACGTAGATTCTGTTTGGGTTATAATATGTTTGTGAAGAAAAGCGACAAAATGTGAATGAAGTGGAAACGGTTACACCAAGGAATAGGTCATCTTTTTCAAAGAGGTTTAGTATCCCAAGCCTTATTGTAGTCTATTTATGATAATAAAAAAAAACTTACGTGTGCTAGCTAAAATATGGCGCAATTTTCTTAAAACTGAATTGAGATGTTTTTGTTGTGAAAGCTTATAAAATTATGAAAAGTTAATATTCATTCATATCAGCCGAAGGAAGTCCACTGCTGGACATAGGCCTCCCCCAAGGATCTCCACGACGACCGGTTCTGCGCTGCCCGCATCCAGCGGCTTCCCGCGACCTTCACCAGGTCATCGGTCCACCGAGTGGGAGGCCTGCCTACTCTACGCTTTCCGGTGCGTGGTCGCCACTCGAGAACTTTACTGCCCCAACGGCCATCTGTTCTACGAGCAATGTGCCCCGCCCACTGCCACTTAAGTTTAGCAATTCTGAGAGCTATGTCGGTTACTTTGGTTCTCTTACGGATCTCCTCGTTTCTGATTCGATCACGCAGAGAAACTCCGAGCATAGCACGCTCCATTGCCCTTTGCGTGACCTTGAGCCTTCTTATGAGGCCCATAGTAAGCGACCATGTCTCAGTTCCGTACGTCATCACTGGCAACACACATTGGTCGAAGACCTTGGTCTTAAGACACTGCGGTATCTGGGACGTAAAGATATTGCGAAGCTTCCCAAACGCTGCCCAGCCGAGTTGGATTCGACGATTGATCTCTTTCTCGAAGTTGGACCTACCTAACTAACTGGACTGTTTGTCCCAGGTATACATATTCGGTAACAACTTCGAGTGTAGAGCCTCCAACCTTCAGAGGAGTAGGTATGACACGGACGTTTGACATAATTTTCGTCTTGTCCATGTTCATTCTAAGACCCACTTGTTGAGAGGCTCTACTGAGGCCATCGAGAATTGTGCCTAAGTCGTCCATAGTCTCAGCCATGACCACGATATCGTCAGCGAATCGAAGGTGGGTGATGTACTCGCCGTTGATATTGATGCCGAGTCCACCCCAGTCCAAAAGCTTAAAAACATCTTCCAGGGCGGCGGTGAACAGTTTCGGAGATATAACGTCTCCCTGTCTCACCCCTCGCTGCAGCTGGATAGGTTCCGAATTTTGATCCTGGAGGCGAACCGACATGGTGGCGTTTTCATACAAACACTTCAGCACTTCGATATATCGATAGTCAATTTGGCACCTCTGGAGAGACTGTAACACAGCCCAGGTTTCGACCGAATCGAAGGCTTTCTCATAGTCCACGAACGCCAAGCATAGTGGCTGATTGTACTCTTCGGTCTTCTGTATAATCTGCCGCAGCGTATGTATGTGGTCTATGGTACTAAATCCTTTTCGAAACCGGCTTGTTCGGGAGGCTGGAAGTCGTCAAACCTGCGTGCGAGACGATTCGTAATGACCCTCGAAAACAGTTTGTAGACATGGCTCAGAAGTGAGATGGGTCTGTAGTTCTTCAGCAGGGTATTGTCGCCCTTTTTGAAGAAAAGCACGACCACACTTCTGTGCCATGCCTTAGGCGTTTGTCCTTCAAGTATAACGGAATTAAATAGCTTCTGAAGAGCTTTAAGTACCGGTGTTCCACCTGCTTTCAGAAGTTCAGCCGTAATTCCATCATCACCCGGTGCCTTATTGTTTTTAAGCTGTTTAAGAGCCATTCTAATCTCGTACAGGCTGACGTCCGGGATATCTTCGGTATAGTTTCGGGTAAGTCTAGCTCTTGGGTCTTTAGCCAGATCGCTGACAGGCAAACGTGTGGTCGTGTAAAGAAAAGTTAATATAAATGTGATAAAAAATATATTTATGTGTATGTGAAAAACAAAGTGAGATTACTCCCCGGACATTTAAAATAAGCCACAAGTCGCGTGAAATAAACTTTGGTTGCTGAAACCTTGATAGGTATGTACTTACCCATGTATTTTGTTTTTCTGCAACGGTCGTTTTTTTATTAATTTTCTCACAACTGTATTGAAAAACTTCGTATGATACATGGGTGTAAAAGGAAATAACAAACTCGTGACGATAGTAAACCTTCACCTGCGGCTCGGGCTCACAAATGTCACTCGTTTGTTATTGACCTTTTTACTATCCTTGTTTCATAAATAACTAATGTGAAACATAGCCATCTCTCACGTCAATTTAGAGTTATCTTGAAATTCTTCACATCTCACTGACTCCTGGAAACAATTCACTTCCCTTTAGGCCCTCGTCGGCCCGAGGGGAAGGCAAGTGGTAGGCGGGACGCGAGTGTAGGGGGGGGGGGGCGGGTGTGCAGTGCAACACCTGCTCCCACAAATAGACGCGGCCAATGCACTCGTCGTATGCACTTGTATAGTTACTGCCACCGATGAAAAACATTACAAGTATTATGTTAAAAGTTAGCTGTACATATCTGTGTGACTTCGCAGTTCTGACTGAGGCAACCATACAGAAACAGCAATGAGTGGTGCACAAAGCGATGAAGTATTAAAATAGATTAGTGGGCAATTAGCCGTCGTACCGGTATTGGTATTTGATTCAGCTCAATCAGTGAATGGCGATAGTTACGATAGTTACGATAGACCTGTCCTGACCGAATTCTAAATATATTATGTCATTGTCGTGGTCCGGATTAGCTGTCCCCACTCACGATCAACTCTAATAGCGATGCAATCAAAACAAACCAGCTGCGGCTGCGTGCAGCTTTGTGTACTGGAAAAAGTTACAATTATTATAGCTGAGATATAGCTGAGATGTTGTCAAGGGTTTACCAATTGCGAATAAAAAAAAAAGTTAATGACATTATTAATTTAAAAAAATTACTCATGTCAGTACACTTGTAAAAATATAGAAAAAAACGGCCAAGTGCGAGTCGGACTAGCACTCCGAGGGTTCCGTTCCACCACACCTCTCCACACAACTATATAGTAACAACTAGTGGGTGCCCGCAGCTTCGCCCGCGCAGATCCCGATTTTTGCAGTTCCCGTGGGAATTGCCCAAAATCCTTTCTTAGCGGATGCCTACGTCATAACATCTACGAGTACCTGCATGCCAAATCAGCCCGATCCGTCCAGTGGTTTGGGCTGTGCGGTGTGCGGTGATAGATCACTACGAGTATGTCAGTCAGCCAGTCACCTTTGAGTTATATACAGGGTGACTGGTAAGTAGTGCAAATCCTTTTAAGGGGATAAATTACATCTAATTTAGAACAAAAAAAGTCATATTAACTGGGGGTCGAAAATCTTTTCGAGTTAAAGGCCATTTAATTTTTCAATTTTGTATGTAAAACGCATTTGTATAAAAGGTTTGTGATTTTCCAAAAAAAAACTTAAATATAGTTGACTTGCAAAATACGATAAAAACTTCCATATTTTATCATATTTCCATTAAAATAAAAAAAAAGTTAAGAAAAATACAAATAAGATGTAACAAAAACAATGATTCCTATCAAAAGGGTGCCTCAAATCCCATACAAATGTTCAAGAAATATTTTTTTAAAATTCTAAGATTTATGATGTTTTTCGCATTAACAGAAATCTATGACTCTCTACCATCATCGACTAACTTTGACTCACAAGCTCATCCAAAAATTCGAACTTGATTTTTTTTTCATACAAAATTGTTGGATAAATTAGTATGGGACTTGAGACACCCTTTTGACAAAAATTATTGATTTTGTTGCAATTCATTTGTATTTTTTTAACTTTTTTATTTTAATGGAAATACGATAAAATATGGAAGTTTTTATCGTATTTTGCAAGTCAACTATATTTAAGTTTTTTTTTGGAAAATCACAAACCTTTTTTACAAATGCGTTTTACATACAAAATTGAAAAATTAAATGGCCTTTAACTCGAAAACCGTTGACTTCCGACCCCCAGTTAATATGAATTTTTTTGTTCTAAATTAGATGTAATTTATCCCCTTCAAAGGATCTGCACTACTTACCAGTCACCCTGTATATATTTAGATGATACCTATTCACATTACAAGGAATATAAAACAACGCGAGCGACAAAAATATGCCTGTTTGTCATTCAGTTCGGACTCCTTAGCGCGAGTAGGACTCACACTTGGCCAAATTTTATATTTTTTTGTTTTACTTCAGTACTCGTACTATAACCACACCAAGTTTCACGCCTGCATGTCTTGCCGTGTTTACGATGGATACCGACCAACATTACTTCTAAACACGTTTTTGTACAGAAACCCCCTTTTTCCTAATTTTTAGTATTTGTTGTTATAGCAGCAACAGAAATACACGTTCTGTAAATTTAAACTGTCTGTATTACATGAAGCGTAATAAGTTCATGAAATACAGCCCGCTGACAGACGGACAGACGGACAGACAGCGGAGGCTCAGCAGTAAAAGGGTCCCGTTGGTCACCGTTGGGTGTACGTAACCCTAAAAAGTGCGGACAAAACTGTGATCATCAATAACAAGATACTGATTTTTAAAATCGAAAATTTAAAGCTTGCTTGCATTAAGTATGTACATTGTACATTTTAGAGCAATCTGGCGCAGGACGCAGGACGCAGGACACAGAACGCAGAACGTAGGACGCAGGACAAAGGACGCAGGACGGGGGAGACGATGGAAGCCGTGCAATGAGTCGTTATGTACCTCTCTCGTACCTACTCCTAGTTTTTTTTAACGATTGTGTAAAAAGCTTCGTCAACAAAATATTGATTAGTAAAGTTCTTAAAAGCCCACAAATTGTTACCAAAGATGAGATACGGATCTACATTATAATTTATCGTACCTTACAATAGCATAACTAACAGTTTAAAGGAACCTGTTCTTAAACTACTAATAATGAAAACCTACTCTTTCCAGCCGCAAAATACCCTTTGAATCAGTTCTTGCACTCTGCTTATAAATTATTGACCTACTTTCAATGTTTCCTAACAAACTATAAAATCAAAACATCTGACTATATTCGGACTCTTTCAAGTCGAACTTAATGTTCAAGTTATTATCGGCCGGCCCTCGATGGGTTGGTAACACGCCGCCCGCCGCACGCCGCCCGCCGCACGACAACGCCTGAAATGGTGCAGCGCTGAGCGCCGCGTGCTCGATTTATCAATCAAAATTTTATGAAAAGTTTGAGTTTAGGCTACTTTTAAGATGACCAGAGATCTATAGGATATATAGATGACAATTTGTTCGGGTTTGTGAAGAAATTAGTGGTGAGAAAAGCTTGAGCGCGGCGCGGGCGGGAGGCGGCGCGCGCGCCATGTATGGCTCGCCGCGGCGCGTGCACGCGAGCATATATAAGCTCCCGCGCCGCTGGCCCACCGCACTCGCAGTCTCGCTGCCGCAGAGTCAACTTCAACCGACGACCCCAACACACCGACACAATGTGCGACGACGACGTAGCTGCGCTGGTGGTGGACAATGGCTCCGGCATGTGCAAGGCCGGTTTCGCCGGCGACGACGCGCCCCGCGCCGTGTTCCCCTCCATCGTGGGTCGCCCCCGGCACCAGGGTGTCATGGTCGGCATGGGTCAAAAGGACTCCTACGTGGGCGATGAGGCCCAGAGCAAGAGAGGTATCCTCACCCTGAAGTACCCCATCGAGCACGGCATCATCACCAACTGGGACGACATGGAGAAGATCTGGCACCACACCTTCTACAACGAGCTGCGTGTCGCCCCCGAGGAGCACCCCGTCCTGCTGACCGAGGCTCCCCTGAACCCCAAGGCCAACAGGGAAAAGATGACCCAGATCATGTTTGAGACCTTCAACTCCCCGGCCATGTACGTCGCCATCCAGGCCGTGCTCTCGCTGTACGCCTCCGGTCGTACCACCGGTATCGTGCTGGACTCCGGTGACGGTGTCTCCCACACCGTGCCCATCTACGAAGGTTACGCCCTTCCCCACGCCATCCTCCGTCTGGACTTGGCCGGTCGCGACTTGACCGACTACCTCATGAAGATCCTCACCGAGAGGGGTTACTCGTTCACAACCACCGCTGAGAGGGAAATCGTGCGCGACATCAAGGAAAAGCTTTGCTACGTTGCGCTGGACTTCGAGCAGGAGATGGCCACTGCTGCCGCCTCCACCTCCCTGGAGAAGTCGTACGAACTTCCCGACGGTCAGGTCATTACCATCGGTAACGAGAGGTTCCGTTGTCCCGAAGCCCTGTTCCAGCCTTCCTTCCTGGGTATGGAATCGTGCGGCATCCACGAGACCGTGTACAACTCCATCATGAAGTGTGACGTCGACATCCGTAAGGACCTGTACGCCAACACCGTCATGTCCGGTGGTACCACCATGTACCCCGGTATCGCCGACAGGATGCAGAAGGAAATCACCGCGCTGGCGCCCTCAACCATCAAGATCAAGATCATCGCGCCCCCCGAGAGGAAGTACTCCGTATGGATCGGAGGCTCCATCCTCGCTTCCCTGTCCACCTTCCAGCAGATGTGGATCTCGAAGGAGGAGTACGACGAGTCCGGCCCCGGCATCGTCCACCGCAAGTGCTTCTAAGCGCCGCCGGCCGCGCCCGCTGCGTGACTCTGGTGCTGTGTGTTTGGTGCTACGAGTATGGTTACAAGTTCGGATTGCAAGCATTTTGTACGTTGCACGAGTACGTAGTGATACCTGACAGAACTGAACATCTAAATATAACGCCATCTTATATTGTAATGTAATTTATTGTAAAATTTATATAAATTTAATTTTTTCATAATTTTTAATTTTTTTTATTATTATACAACCGGGATCGTTATGGATCTCAAACCAAAATGTAATTAATAAATAAACAGTTTATTTATTTATTTTAATTACAAACTATTTTCTTTTTTTACTATCATTGACTTTTGATGTGCAACTGCATCACAAACCTCGTCCGCATTCCTTTCCCTTCTCCTGCAATCAATCACTTCCCTTTTGGATAGAGTTTCATCACAAACCTGACTCACAGTAGGTGAGGAACACCTGCCCACACGTGGCCGGTGGGCCGGTGGGCCGGTGGTGCTGCCAATGATCTCTCAATAACTGCAATGATGACGTTCCGTCAAAACTAAGCTCAGGGTCCAGCCCCTGCCAATTATCAAAGATATTACGAAACTCAGTGAAAGCCCTGTTTCTATATTTGCCCGCGCAGCACGCGCACCGCGCGCGCCCAATACCATAAATAGGTAGTAAAGCTAGATCGCGGGCGTTTTCTAAATATATCAAAATATCGTCGTTACGGAGGAAACTAGATCGTGTGCATTTAAAATTAGAGCATACTTCACGTGTTCCGCTGTTCCCGTAAATACCAGTGGGAGAGCGCGCGTCGGTGCGTCGGCGCCGGCAAAAATAATCCAGTCTCCCGGAGCGTGGGTACGGTCAGCCGCGCGTCAGTGGGTGCCGTGCCACCCAGTGCAAGCTGAACTACGCTGTAAAGAAGACTTGGTACAAAGCGAGGACAGCTTATGCTGGTAGACACGACACTGACGTGAGGTGGACTGTGCTGGTGCCCTAGCGTCATCGTGTTGGAGCCCCGAGTGGCGGCAGCCATGCGCGGCGCTACAGCTACACACAATATCTGTAACTTTGCGTTGGCGACCCGAATTAGATCACGGACCAACTACACTGAAATGATTAGATTGGATTGTGTGTTTTGACACATTTATTTCTAACAATTAGAAAACACATAAACATTATATCAAGATCATCTGTTAGTATGAAGTGAAAACGTAATTCTAATGTATAAATCAGTTAGACATCGAAAGGGGAGCGCGGGACGTTAGCAGCTAGGTGCGACGTGTTGGCCCGTCGGTGTTCTCGCTGTGCTGACTAAGTGAAAATAACACTTTTTAAGCCTAATGGCAGATTTCTTATAGGAGCAGCCTATGGGTCAACTTAACAAAAAATAACGCTGGACGCTCAATACAGTAAATAACAATGATGCTTTCAGAATGTTGAGTCTGGCTCGCTTGTTCAGTGCTACAGAGATGTCTGGACAGGCCACCACGGATGGCGCACGGTGCCCGCGCCATGACGCCGTGCAGGGCGCGGAGCAGCTCCGACAGTGTTCTAGTGGCACAGGCGGCTTTCTTTCTTTACGAGTTATAGTCGACCTACTTAAGATGTGCAGTTGGATTTGTCAAAAGTTCATAGATTTTCCATACAGAATGTTCTATTATCAATCGTAAAAACAATTTTGTTTTTCAAAATATACATTTATGTTTTAAAAACTACGGAACCCTACTTTGAGAGAGTTCGACTCGCACTTGGTCGGTCTTTTATGACTGCTTTGAGGGAGACTGGTGCGCGAGCTGTAAGCGGCTCGCGAGCGTAGACTTCAGTAAGTAGGTTAACCCGGCGACATCCACGTCGCGTCGGGTCATAACATAATGACCCGGATGTTTTTCTATTCAGAGTATTTTTATAAAAAGCTTTGCACAGATGTTGATTTTCTTAGTAGCTAGAGATAAGACTAGATCTCATAAGCAAGCATATGTCCGTTCGCAAAACCGTTCAGTATTTACCACGTGATATGCGCAAGAGGATCAGAGAATATACTGGAGAAACTACTGAAGAACCACCAGCAAAGCTTCCCGGTGTTCGAAGAAGGTGTCAAAAATGGCCAGTACAGGAAAACAGAAAGATAACCCATACTTGTCATGAATGTCAAAAGTTTATCTGCCCTCAACACATCATTTCTTTTTGCGCAAATTGTGCATGTCGGAGCGCAAGGAGGTGGCGCCACCTACACATGCGTCGAAGCATCGTGTGTTTATCTTGAAACGTCAAGCGGTTAGCTAGGGTAGTAATAATAGTCATCTTTGGCCAAGGCGTGGTCGGTGCGAGACCGGAACCCAGTTTTAGTTGGTAGTGTTGATACTTGTTTGTTAGCCAATCAGAATCGTTGTGATTATCGAACCAATAAATGACAATGCAGCCAACCTACAGAGGCTACGACAGAGGCGCCAATTACTTTACGAGCACTTTTGATCGAGCAGCTGAACTGTCAACTTGGGAAGCCAGCCCCGTGCCGAACTCATCGCAGTCTATAAAATAATCGGTTTTCATCCGAATCATCGTGAAGCCTCGTGTTGCAAACGTGTGTGAATATTGATTGTACACTCCAAAACTTCTCAAAGACGAGTTTATTTCTTAGATCCGGCCGAAACCCTTGTGATGATCCGAAATGCATAGTTGATCTCAAATGATATAGTTTTGCGGTCTGTACCGACGTCACTAGTGTTACTTTTTGTGTTATTATCATAGACATAATTATATCTTATTTTGTATAATCAACTGTATCCTAAGTAAAAACTAAAATATTTTTAAGTTTAGAGGGCCTAAGAGTGTTGCCCTATTAGTTTTTTTGTATTTTCGGAGTCTTTTGGTAAAACGAATAATATTAAAGTTGGTTATTCTATATTTTCTAACTTAATTTTACAAATCATTCAAATAGTATCTTTTAAAAACTGTGGCAGTTTTAAATATTTTGAGATAATTCCTACAATCAGCTACAATCCAAATCCGGATCATCTTGACCCAACGTGGATCTCGGTGTAACAATTTTTAACGTGGACGACGCCGGGTTAAATTGTCTCCAGATCCCTCAGGAACTATATCGGGCTAGTCGAGTTAGCGTTCTATGTCACTTCCCACCCCCTCAACTATTTCTGTGCAAAAAAATCGCAGCAATCCATTACTCGATTGCGATTTTAAAGAAAAATCCCAACAAAACATAAATATGTGAAATGAAGCCTAGCTCGATATAAAAAAATTACAGCGATCTAAATGGATTGGGTAGGCACCGAGTTCTACAGTGGTTCCTAAATCATAGCTACGGAACTTCAAGTAGAAATATTTATTTTCGATTTCTCCAAATAATAGAGAATGTACAACGGTTTGTTGCATAAAAAACTTTTACTGGTTACCTGGCATAATGTTTAGTCCATTCGCTTCATACCAGGAGGTCGCGGGTTCGATTCCCAGCGGGGTCAACTTTGTAAGACTTCGTTTGGTTAGTGGTAGGGCATTTTCGAGGCCCGCCTGGCTAGCTACCACCATCTTATCTAAGTTTTGCCGCCAAACATCAGTGTTAACAGCATTGATGTGTTCCGGCTTGAAGATAAGATAGCCAGATCCCCATTGCGTTGGGGAAGCTTAGTAAGCTTTCTTCCCTCTTCTGTATAATTGTCCCTTACCATTGGGTGTGATGATCCATCTTCGGCATCATCGTCACTTACCATCAGGTGAGATGATGCCAAGGGCTTACCAATTGTGAATAAACAAATAATAATTATGTTCTGTGCTCCTACATGGTGTAACTTGGCAAGTTTTCACTATTCAATTTTATTCTATATTAATATTTAATGTCAAAAGTAAGCTTCGCTTGCTGGACGCCTTGACTATTTAAGCTCGCCAAGTTACGCCATTTAGTAGTACAGATCGTAACAAATTTTCTTTTAAGCAACTGAAACCGTTGTATATTCTCTTATATTTAGAGTAGTCTAAAATAAATATTACTATTTGAAGTTTCGTAGCTATGATTTAGGAACCACTAGAGAACTTGGTACCTACCCATTTAGATCTCTGTAATTTTTTAATATTGACCTTGGCTCCATTTGAAATTTATTTTTGTAAACTATTAACACAAATTTCCAATCTTTATTCAAGTAATAGACATACATATAATATGTTTTTGGTGGTACCGAATCCTCGCCGGTGCGCAACTTTTTGAATTTTTACTCAATAAGCCCAATAAACCTATTTAAATTACAGATCTCTAAATAAAAAGTTACCTGGAAGCGTGGTCTTTATAATTATTCCAATAAATAGTGGTGGTAAGGAACCCAAGTTTCGTAAATACGACTCGCACTTGGCTGGTTTTTCTTTGTATAATCATCATCATCATATCAGCCTAAAAATGTCCACTGCTGGACAAAGGCCTCCACCAAGGATTTCCACGACGAACGGTTCTGTATACTTGTAAACTGCCCTGTTCTTTGTATACACTTAATAAACTACCTAAATGCCAAACCAGTTTCTAAGTCAACTGGAAATGGTCTATAATTTTGATAAATAGTAGTGGTACGGAACCCTAGTTTCGCGAGGCCGACTCGCACTTAGTCAGTTTTTAGATTTAGTGCACAAGTAGGTACGACTCAAACTTTGCCTTTTTTTACAAATTTTTCCTTTGTATACGTCCAATAACCTACCTAGATGGCAAATTTCAAGTTAAAAGTTTCCTAGAAGTGGTCTATATATTTTACTGAGATGATACGGAAACCTTAGTGCGCGAGTACGACTCACACTTGACCATTTTTTGAATTTTCTTTTGTATACGTCCAATAACGAAGCGTCGGTGGCTCAACCGGTAACGACTCGGTCCATCTAACCAGAGGCACCGGGTTCAAATCTGGACGGCCAATGTACCAATGAGTTTTTTCAAAAACTTACGTACATACTTACCGATTGCTTTAACGGTGAAGGAAAAACATCGTGAGGAAACCTGCACACGCCTGCGAAGAAACTCGAAGGTTGTGTGTGAAGTCGACCAACCCGCACTGGGCCCGCGTGGTCCACTAAGGCCTAATCGCCCTGATTCAGGGTAGGCTCGAGCCCCTCGGTGGGGACGTATATGAGCTGTAATGATAATGATGACGTCCAATAACCTACCTCGATGCTAAATATCAAGTTTAGAATTTACCTAGAAGTGGTCTATAATTTTGATAATCAGTCAGTCAGTAATAAAAATAGTGATTTTCGGACGTCAGTATCTCAGAAATGGTAAAAGATATATTTATGAAAATTGGAATTCTATGTAATCGAAGGGGTCTTTCTTTCTAGACACACAAAAACAGTTTTAAAGTTACAGGTAGGTAAGTCGAAAGTGGCCCGAAATGGTTCGTGAAATATAACCCACAGCCCGGTGTCTTTTCGAACTTGGCGGAGACACTACCGTGTGTCTAGCTAGATCAACCAAAAAACCGGCCAAGTGCGACTCGGGGTCACACAAACAGGGTTCCGCACCAAAACTTTAACTACCAACAGAACGAAACCGGCCGAGTGCGACTCGGGGTCACACTAACAGGGTTCCGCACCAAAACTTTAACTACCAACAGAACGAAACCGGCCGAGTGCGACTCGGGGTCACACTAACAGGGTTCCGCACCAAAACTTTAACTACCAACAGAACGAAACCGGCCGAGTGCGACTCGGGGTCACACTAACAGGGTTCCGCACCAAAACTTTAACTACCAACAGAACGAAACCGGCCGAGTGCGACTCGGGGTCACACTAACAGGGTTCCGCACCAAAACTTTAACTACCAACAGAACGAAACCGGCCGAGTGCGACTCGGGGTCACACTAACAGGGTTCCGCACCAAAACTTTAACTACCAACAGAACGAAACCGGCCGAGTGCGACTCGGGGTCACACTAACAGGGTTCCGCACCAAAACTTTAACTACCAACAGAACGAAACCGGCCGAGTGCGACTCGGGGTCACACTAACAGGGTTCCGCACCAAAACTTTAACTACCAACAGAACGAAACCGGCCGAGTGCGACTCGGGGTCACACTAACAGGGTTCCGCACCAAAACTTTAACTACCAACAGAACGAAACCGGCCGAGTGCGACTCGGGGTCACACTAACAGGGTTCCGCACCAAAACTTTAACTACCAACAGAACGAAACCGGCCGAGTGCGACTCGGGGTCACACTAACAGGGTTCCGCACCAAAACTTTAACTACCAACAGAACGAAACCGGCCGAGTGCGACTCGGGGTCACACTAACAGGGTTCCGCACCAAAACTTTAACTACCAACAGAACGAAACCGGCCGAGTGCGACTCGGGGTCACACTAACAGGGTTCCGCACCAAAACTTTAACTACCAACAGAACGAAACCGGCCGAGTGCGTCTCGGGGTCACACTAACAGGGTTCCGCACCAAAACTTTAACTACCAACAGAACGAAACCCTTATTTTTCCCTTCATCTGGGGTAATAGCCGTGGTCGCAAGCTCTATCGTAATCAAAAATAATGGCTTGGGACCACGGCTATTACCCCAGATTCATCATACTTTTCCATAGTTGGGTTTTAGTTTTTTAAACTTTTTATCACGCTTTTATAAGCTTCACCTGTATGTTTGTATGTATGTTTGTACGTAACAGACTCTTTTGGACTCGATTTTGACCCACTTTAAACGTCAGATTTAACTCAAACTTTGTAAACTTATCAAGACTCAGCGACAATAGAATAATTTCATTAGTTTGAACTAAAAAATAAAAAAATAAATAGAGTTTAAAAAAAACTAAAAAACACGCTTTTAAAGTACATCAGACTAAAAATTAATTATTAATATAAGTTGAAAATAATAATTAACAAATTACTAGTATTATTGTGAAAAAGTGTGGGTTGCTCGATGGACGAAAAATATGGCACAGAGCGCTCCACGCTTTTTCACAATAATACTAGTAATTTGTTAATTATTTTTTTCAACTTATATTAAGAATTATTTTTTACTTTTTAGTCTGGTGTACTTTAAAAGCGTGTTTTTTAGTTTTTTTTAACTCTATTAATGTTCCGTACCTGAAAATCACTCGTGTGCCTATCTGTTCGTCCATCTGTCACAGACAATTTTCTCCGAAACTATTGAACCGATTGAGTTGAAATTTGGTACACACATATAAGATGTGAAAAAGTTTTAAAGTTATTTCAATGGAACGGAAATGTGTAACATGGGACGGAAATGTGTAACAAGAAATGCGAACGTTTTTTTTAATTCTCGAAAACTAAGGTTGTCATAGCCATGCCGCCTAGTGTGATGGCAAAGGCAAAGATGACATACTACTATTCGAATGGTCGGCCCGTGAATGTACGACCCGATAATTAATTAATTTCATAAGTATTTTGTCACATGTTACACATCATATGCGAGTACTGTAGGTCTTGTTTTTTATTTTCAACTTATATTAAGAATTATTTTTTACTTTTTAGTCTGGTGTACTTTAAAAGCGTGTTTTTTAGTTTTTTTAAACTCTATTTATTAATGTTCCGTACCTGAAAATCACTCGTGTGCCTATCTGGCCGTCCATCTGTCACAGACAATTTCCTCCGAAACTACTGAACCGATTAAGTTGAAATTTGGTACACACATATAAGATGTGAAAAAGTTTTAAAGTAATTTCAGAAAATATCAGAATATATCCAGAATAATTCTGATATTTTCAGAATATATCCCTATTTACCTACAGTAAATTATGTACTGAAAGGTCTTGTTCTATTGGTAGTTACAGTTTTGGTGCGGATCCCTGTTAGTGTGAGCCCGAGTCGCACTCGGCCGGTCTCGTTACGTTGGTAGGTACAGTTTTGGTGCGGATCCCTGTTAGTGTGACACCGAGTCGCACTCGCCCGGTCTCGTTACGTTGGTAGTTACAGTTTTGGTGCGGATCCCTGTTAGTGTGACACCGAGTCGCACTCGCCCGGTCTCGTTACGTTGGTAGTTACAGTTTTGGTGCGGATCCCTGTTAGTGTGACACCGAGTCGCACTCGCCCGGTCTCGTTACGTTGGTAGTTACAGTTTTGGTGCGGATCCCTGTTAGTGTGACACCGAGTCGCACTCGGCCGGTCTCGTTACGTTGGTAGTTACAGTTTTGGTGCGGATCCCTGTTAGTGTGAGCCCGAGTCGCACTCGGCCGGTCTCGTTACGTTGGTAGTTACAGTTTTGGTGCGGATCCCTGTTAGTGTGACACCGAGTCGCACTCGCCCGGTCTCGTTACGTTGGTAGTTACAGTTTTGGTGCGGATCCCTGTTAGTGTGAGCCCGAGTCGCACTCGGCCGGTCTCGTTACGTTGGTAGTTACAGTTTTGGTGCGGATCCCTGTTAGTGTGACACCGAGTCGCACTCGCCCGGTCTCGTTACGTTGGTAGTTACAGTTTTGGTGCGGATCCCTGTTAGTGTGACACCGAGTCGCACTCGCCCGGTCTCGTTACGTTAGTAGTTACAGTTTTGGTGCGGATCCCTGTTAGTGTGACACCGAGTCGCACTCGGCCGGTCTCGTTACGTTGGTAGTTACAGTTTTGGTGCGGATCCCTGTTAGTGTGACACCGAGTCGCACTCGCCCGGTCTCGTTACGTTGGTAGTTACAGTTTTGGTGCGGATCCCTGTTAGTGTGACACCGAGTCGCACTCGCCCGGTCTCGTTACGTTGGTAGTTACAGTTTTGGTGCGGATCCCTGTTAGTGTGACACCGAGTCGCACTCGCCCGGTCTCGTTACGTTGGTAGTTACAGTTTTGGTGCGGATCCCTGTTAGTGTGACACCGAGTCGCACTCGGCCGGTCTCGTTACGTTGGTAGTTACAGTTTTGGTGCGGATCCCTGTTAGTGTGAGCCCGAGTCGCACTCGGCCGGTCTCGTTACGTTGGTAGTTACAGTTTTGGTGCGGATCCCTGTTAGTGTGACACCGAGTCGCACTCGCCCGGTCTCGTTACGTTGGTAGTTACAGTTTTGGTGCGGATCCCTGTTAGTGTGAGCCCGAGTCGCACTCGGCCGGTCTCGTTACGTTGGTAGTTACAGTTTTGGTGCGGATCCCTGTTAGTGTGACACCGAGTCGCACTCGCCCGGTCTCGTTACGTTGGTAGTTACAGTTTTGGTGCGGATCCCTGTTAGTGTGACACCGAGTCGCACTCGCCCGGTCTCGTTACGTTAGTAGTTACAGTTTTGGTGCGGATCCCTGTTAGTGTGACACCGAGTCGCACTCGGCCGGTCTCGTTACGTTGGTAGTTACAGTTTTGGTGCGGATCCCTGTTAGTGTGACACCGAGTCGCACTCGGCCGGTCTCGTTACGTTGGTAGTTACAGTTTTGGTGCGGATCCCTGTTAGTGTGACACCGAGTCGCACTCGCCCGGTCTCGTTACGTTGGTAGTTACAGTTTTGGTGCGGATCCCTGTTAGTGTGAGCCCGAGTCGCACTCGGCCGGTCTCGTTACGTTGGTAGTTACAGTTTTGGTGCGGATCCCTGTTAGTGTGACACCGAGTCGCACTCGGCCGGTCTCGTTACGTTGGTAGTTACAGTTTTGGTGCGGATCCCTGTTAGTGTGACACCGAGTCGCACTCGCCCGGTCTCGTAACGTTGGTAGTTACAGTTTTGGTGCGGATCCCTGTTAGTGTGACACCGAGTCGCACTCGCCCGGTCTCGTTACGTTGGTAGTTACAGTTTTGGTGCGGATCCCTGTTAGTGTGACACCGAGTCGCACTCGCCCGGTCTCGTTACGTTGGTAGTTACAGTTTTGGTGCGGATCCCTGTTAGTGTGAGCCCGAGTCGCACTCGGCCGGTCTCGTTACGTTGGTAGTTACAGTTTTGGTGCGGATCCCTGTTAGTGTGACACCGAGTCGCACTCGCCCGGTCTCGTTACGTTGGTAGTTACAGTTTTGGTGCGGATCCCTGTTAGTGTGACACCGAGTCGCACTCGCCCGGTCTCGTTACGTTGGTAGTTACAGTTTTGGTGCGGATCCCTGTTAGTGTGAGCCCGAGTCGCACTCGGCCGGTCTCGTTACGTTGGTAGTTACAGTTTTGGTGCGGATCCCTGTTAGTGTGACACCGAGTCGCACTCGGCCGGTCTCGTTACGTTGGTAGTTACAGTTTTGGTGCGGATCCCTGTTAGTGTGAGCCCGAGTCGCACTCGGCCGGTCTCGTTACGTTGGTAGTTACAGTTTTGGTGCGGATCCCTGTTAGTGTGAGCCCGAGTCGCACTCGGCCGGTCTCGTTATGTTAGTAGTTACAGTTTTGGTGCGGATCCCTGTTAGTGTGAGCCCGAGTCGCACTCGCCCGGTCTCGTTACGTTGGTAGTTACAGTTTTGGTGCGGATCCCTGTTAGTGTGAGCCCGAGTCGCACTCGGCCGGTCTCGTTATGTTAGTAGTTACAGTTTTGGTGCGGATCCCTGTTAGTGTGACACCGAGTCGCACTCGCCCGGTCTCGTTACGTTGGTAGTTACAGTTTTGGTGCGGATCCCTGTTAGTGTGACACCGAGTCGCACTCGCCTGGTCTCGTTACGTTGGTAGTTACAGTTTTGGTGCGGATCCCTGTTAGTGTGACACCGAGTCGCACTCGGCCGGTCTCGTTACGTTGGTAGTTACAGTTTTGGTGCGGATCCCTGTTAGTGTGACACCGAGTCGCACTCGCCCGGTCTCGTTACGTTGGTAGTTACAGTTTTGGTGCGGATCCCTGTTAGTGTGACACCGAGTCGCACTCGCCCGGTCTCGTTACGTTGGTAGTTACAGTTTTGGTGCGGATCCCTGTTAGTGTGACACCGAGTCGCACTCGGCCGATCTCGTTACGTTGGTAGTTACAGTTTTGGTGCGGATCCCTGTTAGTGTGACACCGAGTCGCACTCGCCCGGTCTCGTTACGTTGGTAGTTACAGTTTTGGTGCGGATCCCTGTTAGTGTGACACCGAGTCGCACTCGCCCGGTCTCGTTACGTTGGTAGTTACAGTTTTGGTGCGGATCCCTGTTAGTGTGACACCGAGTCGCACTCGCCCGGTCTCGTTACGTTGGTAGTTACAGTTTTGGTGCGGATCCCTGTTAGTGTGACACCGAGTCGCACTCGGCCGGTCTCGTTACGTTGGTAGTTACAGTTTTGGTGCGGATCCCTGTTAGTGTGACACCGAGTCGCACTCGCCCGGTCTCGTTACGTTGGTAGTTACAGTTTTGGTGCGGATCCCTGTTAGTGTGACACCGAGTCGCACTCGCCCGGTCTCGTTACGTTGGTAGTTACAGTTTTGGTGCGGATGCCTGTTAGTGTGAGCCCGAGTCGCACTCGGCCGGTCTCGTTACGTTGGTAGTTACAGTTTTGGTGCGGATCCCTGTTAGTGTGACACCGAGTCGCACTCGCCCGGTCTCGTTACGTTGGTAGTTACAGTTTTGGTGCGGATCCCTGTTAGTGTGACACCGAGTCGCACTCGCCCGGTCTCGTTACGTTGGTAGTTACAGTTTTGGTGCGGATCCCTGTTAGTGTGAGCCCGAGTCGCACTCGGCCGGTCTCGTTACGTTGGTAGTTACAGTTTTGGTGCGGATCCCTGTTAGTGTGACACCGAGTCGCACTCGCCCGGTCTCGTTACGTTGGTAGTTACAGTTTTGGTGCGGATCCCTGTTAGTGTGACACCGAGTCGCACTCGCCCGGTCTCGTTACGTTGGTAGTTACAGTTTTGGTGCGGATCCCTGTTAGTGTGACACCGAGTCGCACTCGCCCGGTCTCGTTACGTTGGTAGTTACAGTTTTGGTGCGGATCCCTGTTAGTGTGAGCCCGAGTCGCACTCGGCCGGTCTCGTTACGTTGGTAGTTACAGTTTTGGTGCGGTTCCCTGTTAGTGTGAGCCCGAGTCGCACTCGGCCGGTCTCGTTATGTTAGTAGTTACAGTTTTGGTGCGGATCCCTGTTAGTGTGAGCCCGAGTCGCACTCGCCCGGTCTCGTTACGTTGGTAGTTACAGTTTTGGTGCGGATCCCTGTTAGTGTGAGCCCGAGTCGCACTCGGCCGGTCTCGTTATGTTAGTAGTTACAGTTTTGGTGCGGATCCCTGTTAGTGTGACACCGAGTCGCACTCGCCCGGTCTCGTTACGTTGGTAGTTACAGTTTTGGTGCGGATCCCTGTTAGTGTGACACCGAGTCGCACTCGCCTGGTCTCGTTACGTTGGTAGTTACAGTTTTGGTGCGGATCCCTGTTAGTGTGACACCGAGTCGCACTCGGCCGGTCTCGTTACGTTGGTAGTTACAGTTTTGGTGCGGATCCCTGTTAGTGTGACACCGAGTCGCACTCGCCCGGTCTCGTTACGTTGGTAGTTACAGTTTTGGTGCGGATCCCTGTTAGTGTGACACCGAGTCGCACTCGCCCGGTCTCGTTACGTTGGTAGTTACAGTTTTGGTGCGGATCCCTGTTAGTGTGACACCGAGTCGCACTCGGCCGATCTCGTTACGTTGGTAGTTACAGTTTTGGTGCGGATCCCTGTTAGTGTGACACCGAGTCGCACTCGCCCGGTCTCGTTACGTTGGTAGTTACAGTTTTGGTGCGGATCCCTGTTAGTGTGACACCGAGTCGCACTCGCCCGGTCTCGTTACGTTGGTAGTTACAGTTTTGGTGCGGATCCCTGTTAGTGTGACACCGAGTCGCACTCGCCCGGTCTCGTTACGTTGGTAGTTACAGTTTTGGTGCGGATCCCTGTTAGTGTGACACCGAGTCGCACTCGGCCGGTCTCGTTACGTTGGTAGTTACAGTTTTGGTGCGGATCCCTGTTAGTGTGACACCGAGTCGCACTCGCCCGGTCTCGTTACGTTGGTAGTTACAGTTTTGGTGCGGATCCCTGTTAGTGTGACACCGAGTCGCACTCGCCCGGTCTCGTTACGTTGGTAGTTACAGTTTTGGTGCGGATGCCTGTTAGTGTGAGCCCGAGTCGCACTCGGCCGGTCTCGTTACGTTGGTAGTTACAGTTTTGGTGCGGATCCCTGTTAGTGTGACACCGAGTCGCACTCGCCCGGTCTCGTTACGTTGGTAGTTACAGTTTTGGTGCGGATCCCTGTTAGTGTGACACCGAGTCGCACTCGCCCGGTCTCGTTACGTTGGTAGTTACAGTTTTGGTGCGGATCCCTGTTAGTGTGAGCCCGAGTCGCACTCGGCCGGTCTCGTTACGTTGGTAGTTACAGTTTTGGTGCGGATCCCTGTTAGTGTGACACCGAGTCGCACTCGCCCGGTCTCGTTACGTTGGTAGTTACAGTTTTGGTGCGGATCCCTGTTAGTGTGACACCGAGTCGCACTCGCCCGGTCTCGTTACGTTGGTAGTTACAGTTTTGGTGCGGATCCCTGTTAGTGTGACACCGAGTCGCACTCGCCCGGTCTCGTTACGTTGGTAGTTACAGTTTTGGTGCGGATCCCTGTTAGTGTGAGCCCGAGTCGCACTCGGCCGGTCTCGTTACGTTGGTAGTTAGGGATCATTCAACAATTACGTAATCACCGGAAGGGGGGGGGGGTCAGATGCTTGTATATACATCTGGATTATTTGGGGGGGGGGAGGGAGAATCCATGATTACGTTATCATTTTATAAACTAAATATTTAAAATATTTACGTCCAATTTTGAAGTCTACTACTGGTAACACTAACTATTAGATAGATGGAACGGGATTTCCCCTGCTATAGACAAACTGTGGAACAGTGTGACCAGATTCAGTATTTTTATACTTTTTCGGCATATATTATCATACATTTTAAGCACGGACGAAGATTACGTAATCAAGGCGAGGGGGGGGTTAAAAAACAAAAGATTACGCTGTGATCACATAGGGGGGGGGGGGGTTAAAAAAACGGCCAAAAATGATCACGTAATTGTTGAACGATCCCTTACAGTTTTGGTGCGGATCCCTGTTAGTGTGACACCGAGTCGCACTCGCCCGGTCTCGTTACGTTGGTAGTTACAGTTTTGGTGCGGATCCCTGTTAGTGTGACACCGAGTCGCACTCGCCCGGTCTCGTTACGTTGGTAGTTACAGTTTTGGTGCGGATCCCTGTTAGTGTGACACCGAGTCGCACTCGGCCGATCTCGTTACGTTGGTAGTTACAGTTTTGGTGCGGATCCCTGTTAGTGTGACACCGAGTCGCACTCGCCCGGTCTCGTTACGTTGGTAGTTACAGTTTTGGTGCGGATCCCTGTTAGTGTGACACCGAGTCGCACTCGCCCGGTCTCGTTACGTTGGTAGTTACAGTTTTGGTGCGGATCCCTGTTAGTGTGACACCGAGTCGCACTCGCCCGGTCTCGTTACGTTGGTAGTTACAGTTTTGGTGCGGATCCCTGTTAGTGTGACACCGAGTCGCACTCGCCCGGTCTCGTTACGTTGGTAGTTACAGTTTTGGTGCGGATCCCTGTTAGTGTGACACCGAGTCGCACTCGGCCGATCTCGTTACGTTGGTAGTTACAGTTTTGGTGCGGATCCCTGTTAGTGTGACACCGAGTCGCACTCGCCCGGTCTCGTTACGTTGGTAGTTACAGTTTTGGTGCGGATCCCTGTTAGTGTGACACCGAGTCGCACTCGCCCGGTCTCGTTACGTTGGTAGTTACAGTTTTGGTGCGGATCCCTGTTAGTGTGACACCGAGTCGCACTCGCCCGGTCTCGTTACGTTGGTAGTTACAGTTTTGGTGCGGATGCCTGTTAGTGTGAGCCCGAGTCGCACTCGGCCGGTCTCGTTACGTTGGTAGTTACAGTTTTGGTGCGGATCCCTGTTAGTGTGAGCCCGAGTCGCACTCGGCCGGTCTCGTTACGTTGGTAGTTACAGTTTTGGTGCGGATCCCTGTTAGTGTGACACCGAGTCGCACTCGCCCGGTCTCGTTATATTAGTAGTTACAGTTTTGGTGCGGATCCCTGTTAGTGTGAGCCCGAGTCACACTCGGCCGGTCTCGTTACGTTGGTAGTTACAGTTTTGGTGCGGATCCCTGTTAGTGTGAGCCCGAGTCGCACTCGGCCGGTCTCGTTACGTTGGTAGTTACAGTTTTGGTGCGGATCCCTGTTAGTGTGAGCCCGAGTCGCACTCGGCCGGTCTCGTTACGTTGGTAGTTACAGTTTTGGTGCGGATCCCTGTTAGTGTGAGCCCGAGTCGCACTCGGCCGGTCTCGTTACGTTGGTAGTTACAGTTTTGGTGCGGATCCCTGTTAGTGTGACACCGAGTCGCACTCGCCCGGTCTCATTATATTAGTAGTTACAGTTTTGGTGCGGATCCCTGTTAGTGTGAGCCCGAGTCACACTCGGCCGGTCTCGTTACGTTGGTAGTTACAGTTTTGGTGCGGATCCCTGTTAGTGTGAGCCCGAGTCGCACTCGGCCGGTCTCGTTATGTTAGTAGTTACAGTTTTGGTGCGGATCCCTGTTAGTGTGAGCCCGAGTCACACTCGGCCGGTCTCGTTACGTTGGTAGTTACAGTTTTGGTGCGGATCCCTGTTAGTGTGAGCCCGAGTCGCACTCGGCCGGTCTCGTTATGTTAGTAGTTACAGTTTTGGTGCGGATCCCTGTTAGTGTGAGCCCGAGTCGCACTCGCCCGGTCTCGTTATATTAGTAGTTACAGTTTTGGTGCGGATCCCTGTTAGTGTGAGCCCGAGTCACACTCGGCCGGTCTCGTTACGTTGGTAGTTACAGTTTTGGTGCGGATCCCTGTTAGTGTGAGCCCGAGTCGCACTCGGCCGGTCTCGTTATGTTAGTAGTTACAGTTTTGGTGCGGATCCCTGTTAGTGTGAGCCCGAGTCGCACTCGCCCGGTCTCGTTATATTAGTAGTTACAGTTTTGGTGCGGATCCCTGTTAGTGTGACACCGAGTCGCACTCGCCCGGTCTCGTTACGTTGGTAGTTACAGTTTTGGTGCGGATCCCTGTTAGTGTGACACCGAGTCGCACTCGCCCGGTCTCGTTACGTTGGTAGTTACAGTTTTGGTGCGGATCCCTGTTAGTGTGACACCGAGTCGCACTCGGCCGGTCTCGTTACGTTGGTAGTTACAGTTTTGGTGCGGATCCCTGTTAGTGTGACACCGAGTCGCACTCGCCCGGTCTCGTTACGTTGGTAGTTACAGTTTTGGTGCGGATCCCTGTTAGTGTGACACCGAGTCGCACTCGCCCGGTCTCGTTACGTTGGTAGTTACAGTTTTGGTGCGGATCCCTGTTAGTGTGACACCGAGTCGCACTCGCCCGGTCTCGTTACGTTGGTAGTTACAGTTTTGGTGCGGATCCCTGTTAGTGTGACACCGAGTCGCACTCGGCCGGTCTCGTTATGTTAGTAGTTACAGTTTTGGTGCGGATCCCTGTTAGTGTGAGCCCGAGTCGCACTCGCCCGGTCTCGTTATATTAGTAGTTACAGTTTTGGTGCGGATCCCTGTTAGTGTGACACCGAGTCGCACTCGCCCGGTCTCGTTACGTTGGTAGTTACAGTTTTGGTGCGGATCCCTGTTAGTGTGACACCGAGTCGCACTCGCCCGGTCTCGTTACGTTGGTAGTTACAGTTTTGGTGCGGATCCCTGTTAGTGTGACACCGAGTCGCACTCGGCCGGTCTCGTTACGTTGGTAGTTACAGTTTTGGTGCGGATCCCTGTTAGTGTGACACCGAGTCGCACTCGCCCGGTCTCGTTACGTTGGTAGTTACAGTTTTGGTGCGGATCCCTGTTAGTGTGACACCGAGTCGCACTCGCCCGGTCTCGTTACGTTGGTAGTTACAGTTTTGGTGCGGATGCCTGTTAGTGTGAGCCCGAGTCGCACTCGGCCGGTCTCGTTACGTTGGTAGTTACAGTTTTGGTGCGGATCCCTGTTAGTGTGACACCGAGTCGCACTCGCCCGGTCTCGTTACGTTGGTAGTTACAGTTTTGGTGCGGATCCCTGTTAGTGTGACACCGAGTCGCACTCGCCCGGTCTCGTTACGTTGGTAGTTACAGTTTTGGTGCGGATCCCTGTTAGTGTGAGCCCGAGTCGCACTCGGCCGGTCTCGTTACGTTGGTAGTTACAGTTTTGGTGCGGATCCCTGTTAGTGTGACACCGAGTCGCACTCGCCCGGTCTCGTTACGTTGGTAGTTACAGTTTTGGTGCGGATCCCTGTTAGTGTGACACCGAGTCGCACTCGCCCGGTCTCGTTACGTTGGTAGTTACAGTTTTGGTGCGGATCCCTGTTAGTGTGACACCGAGTCGCACTCGCCCGGTCTCGTTACGTTGGTAGTTACAGTTTTGGTGCGGATCCCTGTTAGTGTGAGCCCGAGTCGCACTCGGCCGGTCTCGTTACGTTGGTAGTTAGGGATCATTCAACAATTACGTAATCACCGGAAGGGGGGGGGGGGTCAGATGCTTGTATATACATCTGGATTATTTGGGGGGGGGGGAGGGAGAATCCATGATTACGTTATCATTTTATAAACTAAATATTTAAAATATTTACGTCCAATTTTGAAGTCTACTACTGGTAACACTAACTATTAGATAGATGGAACGGGATTTCCCCTGCTATAGACAAACTGTGGAACAGTGTGACCAGATTCAGTATTTTTATACTTTTTCGGCATATATTATCATACATTTTAAGCACGGACGAAGATTACGTAATCAAGGCGAGGGGGGGGTTAAAAAACAAAAGATTACGCTGTGATCACATAGGGGGGGGGGGGGTTAAAAAAACGGCCAAAAATGATCACGTAATTGTTGAACGATCCCTTACAGTTTTGGTGCGGATCCCTGTTAGTGTGACACCGAGTCGCACTCGCCCGGTCTCGTTACGTTGGTAGTTACAGTTTTGGTGCGGATCCCTGTTAGTGTGACACCGAGTCGCACTCGCCCGGTCTCGTTACGTTGGTAGTTACAGTTTTGGTGCGGATCCCTGTTAGTGTGACACCGAGTCGCACTCGGCCGATCTCGTTACGTTGGTAGTTACAGTTTTGGTGCGGATCCCTGTTAGTGTGACACCGAGTCGCACTCGCCCGGTCTCGTTACGTTGGTAGTTACAGTTTTGGTGCGGATCCCTGTTAGTGTGACACCGAGTCGCACTCGCCCGGTCTCGTTACGTTGGTAGTTACAGTTTTGGTGCGGATCCCTGTTAGTGTGACACCGAGTCGCACTCGCCCGGTCTCGTTACGTTGGTAGTTACAGTTTTGGTGCGGATCCCTGTTAGTGTGACACCGAGTCGCACTCGCCCGGTCTCGTTACGTTGGTAGTTACAGTTTTGGTGCGGATCCCTGTTAGTGTGACACCGAGTCGCACTCGGCCGATCTCGTTACGTTGGTAGTTACAGTTTTGGTGCGGATCCCTGTTAGTGTGACACCGAGTCGCACTCGCCCGGTCTCGTTACGTTGGTAGTTACAGTTTTGGTGCGGATCCCTGTTAGTGTGACACCGAGTCGCACTCGCCCGGTCTCGTTACGTTGGTAGTTACAGTTTTGGTGCGGATCCCTGTTAGTGTGACACCGAGTCGCACTCGCCCGGTCTCGTTACGTTGGTAGTTACAGTTTTGGTGCGGATGCCTGTTAGTGTGAGCCCGAGTCGCACTCGGCCGGTCTCGTTACGTTGGTAGTTACAGTTTTGGTGCGGATCCCTGTTAGTGTGAGCCCGAGTCGCACTCGGCCGGTCTCGTTACGTTGGTAGTTACAGTTTTGGTGCGGATCCCTGTTAGTGTGACACCGAGTCGCACTCGCCCGGTCTCGTTATATTAGTAGTTACAGTTTTGGTGCGGATCCCTGTTAGTGTGAGCCCGAGTCACACTCGGCCGGTCTCGTTACGTTGGTAGTTACAGTTTTGGTGCGGATCCCTGTTAGTGTGAGCCCGAGTCGCACTCGGCCGGTCTCGTTACGTTGGTAGTTACAGTTTTGGTGCGGATCCCTGTTAGTGTGAGCCCGAGTCGCACTCGGCCGGTCTCGTTACGTTGGTAGTTACAGTTTTGGTGCGGATCCCTGTTAGTGTGAGCCCGAGTCGCACTCGGCCGGTCTCGTTACGTTGGTAGTTACAGTTTTGGTGCGGATCCCTGTTAGTGTGACACCGAGTCGCACTCGCCCGGTCTCGTTATAATAGTAGTTACAGTTTTGGTGCGGATCCCTGTTAGTGTGAGCCCGAGTCACACTCGGCCGGTCTCGTTACGTTGGTAGTTACAGTTTTGGTGCGGATCCCTGTTAGTGTGAGCCCGAGTCGCACTCGGCCGGTCTCGTTATGTTAGTAGTTACAGTTTTGGTGCGGATCCCTGTTAGTGTGAGCCCGAGTCACACTCGGCCGGTCTCGTTACGTTGGTAGTTACAGTTTTGGTGCGGATCCCTGTTAGTGTGAGCCCGAGTCGCACTCGGCCGGTCTCGTTATGTTAGTAGTTACAGTTTTGGTGCGGATCCCTGTTAGTGTGAGCCCGAGTCGCACTCGCCCGGTCTCGTTATATTAGTAGTTACAGTTTTGGTGCGGATCCCTGTTAGTGTGAGCCCGAGTCACACTCGGCCGGTCTCGTTACGTTGGTAGTTACAGTTTTGGTGCGGATCCCTGTTAGTGTGAGCCCGAGTCGCACTCGGCCGGTCTCGTTATGTTAGTAGTTACAGTTTTGGTGCGGATCCCTGTTAGTGTGAGCCCGAGTCGCACTCGCCCGGTCTCGTTATATTAGTAGTTACAGTTTTGGTGCGGATCCCTGTTAGTGTGACACCGAGTCGCACTCGGCCGGTCTCGTTACGTTGGTAGTTACAGTTTTGGTGCGGATCCCTGTTAGTGTGAGCCCGAGTCGCACTCGGCCGGTCTCGTTATGTTGGTAGTTACAGTTTTGGTGCGGATCCCTGTTAGTGTGAGCCCAAGTCACACTCGGCCGGTCTCGTTACGTTGGTAGTTACAGTTTTGGTGCGGATCCCTGTTAGTGTGAGCCCGAGTCGCACTCGCCCGGTCTCGTTATATTAGTAGTTACAGTTTTGGTGCGGATCCCTGTTAGTGTGACACCGAGTCGCACTCGGCCGGTCTCGTTACGTTGGTAGTTACAGTTTTGGTGCGGATCCCTGTTAGTGTGAGCCCGAGTCGCACTCGCCCGGTCTCGTTATATTAGTAGTTACAGTTTTGGTGCGGATCCCTGTTAGTGTGAGCCCGAGTCACACTCGGCCGGTCTCGTTACGTTGGTAGTTACAGTTTTGGTGCGGATCCCTGTTAGTGTGAGCCCGAGTCGCACTCGGCCGGTCTCGTTATGTTAGTAGTTACAGTTTTGGTGCGGATCCCTGTTAGTGTGAGCCCGAGTCACACTCGGCCGGTCTCGTTACGTTGGTAGTTACAGTTTTGGTGCGGATCCCTGTTAGTGTGAGCCCGAGTCGCACTCGGCCGGTCTCGTTACGTTGGTAGTTACAGTTTTGGTGCGGATCCCTGTTAGTGTGACACCGAGTCGCACTCGGCCGGTCTCGTTACGTTGGTAGTTACAGTTTTGGTGCGGATCCCTGTTAGTGTTAGCCCGAGTCGCACTCGCCCGGTCTCGTTACGTTGGTAGTTACAGTTTTGGTGCGGATCCCTGTTAGTGTGACACCGAGTCGCACTCGCCCGGTCTCGTTACGTTGGTAGTTACAGTTTTGGTGCGGATCCCTGTTAGTGTGACACCGAGTCGCACTCGCCCGGTCTCGTTACGTTGGTAGTTACAGTTTTGGTGCGGATCCCTGTTAGTGTGACACCGAGTCGCACTCGCCCGGTCTCGTTACGTTGGTAGTTACAGTTTTGGTGCAGATCCCTGTTAGTGTGAGCCCGAGTCGCACTCGGCCGGTCTCGTTACGTTAGTAGTTACAGTTTTGGTGCGGATCCCTGTTAGTGTGAGCCCGAGTCGCACTCGGCCGGTCTCGTTACGTTAGTAGTTACAGTTTTGGTGCGGATCCCTGTTAGTGTGACACCGAGTCGCACTCGGCCGGTCTCGTTACGTTAGTAGTTACAGTTTTGGTGCGGATCCCTGTTAGTGTGACACCGAGTCGCACTCGCCCGGTCTCGTTACGTTGGTAGTTACAGTTTTGGTGCGGATCCCTGTTAGTGTGACACCGAGTCGCACTCGCCCGGTCTCGTTACGTTGGTAGTTACAGTTTTGGTGCGGATCCCTGTTAGTGTGACACCGAGTCGCACTCGGCCGGTCTCGTTCCGTTAGTAGTTACAGTTTTGGTGCGGATCCCTGTAAGTGTGACACCGAGTCGCACTCGCCCGGTCTCGTTACGTTGGTAGTTACAGTTTTGGTGCGGATCCCTGTTAGTGTGACACCGAGTCGCACTCGCCCGGTCTCGTTACGTTGGTAGTTACAGTTTTGGTGCGGATCCCTGTTAGTGTGAGCCCGAGTCGCACTCGCCCGGTCTCGTTACGTTGGTAGTTACAGTTTTGGTGCGGATCCCTGTTAGTGTGACACCGAGTCGCACTCGCCCGGTCTCGTTACGTTGGTAGTTACAGTTTTGGTGCGGATCCCTGTTAGTGTGAGCCCGAGTCGCACTCGGCCGGTCTCGTTACGTTGGTAGTTACAGTTTTGGTGCGGATCCCTGTTAGTGTGACAACGAGTCGCACTCGCCCGGTCTCGTTACGTTGGTAGTTACAGTTTTGGTGCGGATCCCTGTTAGTGTGACACCGAGTCGCACTCGGCCGGTCTCGTTACGTTGGTAGTTACAGTTTTGGTGCGGATCCCTGTTAGTGTGAGCCCGAGTCGCACTCGCCCGGTCTCGTTATATTAGTAGTTACAGTTTTGGTGCGGATCCCTGTTAGTGTGAGCCCGAGTCACACTCGGCCGGTCTCGTTACGTTGGTAGTTACAGTTTTGGTGCGGATCCCTGTTAGTGTGAGCCCGAGTCGCACTCGGCCGGTCTCGTTACGTTGGTAGTTACAGTTTTGGTGCGGATCCCTGTTAGTGTGAGCCCGAGTCGCACTCGGCCGGTCTCGTTATGTTGGTAGTTACAGTTTTGGTGCGGATCCCTGTTAGTGTGAGCCCAAGTCACACTCGGCCGGTCTCGTTACGTTGGTAGTTACAGTTTTGGTGCGGATCCCTGTTAGTGTGAGCCCGAGTCGCACTCGCCCGGTCTCGTTATATTAGTAGTTACAGTTTTGGTGCGGATCCCTGTTAGTGTGACACCGAGTCGCACTCGGCCGGTCTCGTTACGTTGGTAGTTACAGTTTTGGTGCGGATCCCTGTTAGTGTGAGCCCGAGTCGCACTCGCCCGGTCTCGTTATATTAGTAGTTACAGTTTTGGTGCGGATCCCTGTTAGTGTGAGCCCGAGTCACACTCGGCCGGTCTCGTTACGTTGGTAGTTACAGTTTTGGTGCGGATCCCTGTTAGTGTGAGCCCGAGTCGCACTCGGCCGGTCTCGTTATGTTAGTAGTTACAGTTTTGGTGCGGATCCCTGTTAGTGTGAGCCCGAGTCACACTCGGCCGGTCTCGTTACGTTGGTAGTTACAGTTTTGGTGCGGATGCCTGTTAGTGTGAGCCCGAGTCGCACTCGGCCGGTCTCGTTATGTTGGTAGTTACAGTTTTGGTGCGGATCCCTGTAAGTGTGAGCCCAAGTCACACTCGGCCGGTCTCGTTACGTTGCTAGTTACAGTTTTGGTGCGGATCCCTGTTAGTGTGAGCCCGAGTCGCAATCGGCCGGTCTCGTTATGTTGGTAGTTACAGTTTTGGTGCGGATCCCTGTTAGTGTGACACCGAGTCGCACTCGCCCGGTCTCGTTACGTTGGTAGTTACAGTTTTGGTGCGGATCCCTGTTAGTGTGAGCCCGAGTCGCACTCGGCCGGTCTCGTTACGTTGGTAGTTACAGTTTTGGTGCGGATCCCTGTTAGTGTGACACCGAGTCGCACTCGGCCGGTCTCGTTACGTTGGTAGTTACAGTTTTGGTGCGGATCCCTGTTAGTGTGACACCGAGTCGCACTCGCCCGGTCTCGTTACGTTGGTAGTTACAGTTTTGGTGCGGATCCCTGTTAGTGTGACACCGAGTCGCACTCGCCCGGTCTCGTTACGTTGGTAGTTACAGTTTTGGTGCGGATCCCTGTTAGTGTGACACCGAGTCGCACTCGGCCGGTCTCGTTACGTTGGTAGTTACAGTTTTGGTGCGGATCCCTGTTAGTGTGACACCGAGTCGCACTCGGCCGGTCTCGTTACGTTGGTAGTTACAGTTTTGGTGCGGATCCCTGTTAGTGTGACACCGAGTCGCACTCGCCCGGTCTCGTTACGTTGGTAGTTACAGTTTTGGTGCGGATCCCTGTTAGTGTGACACCGAGTCGCACTCGCCCGGTCTCGTTACGTTGGTAGTTACAGTTTTGGTGCGGATCCCTGTTAGTGTGACACCGAGTCGCACTCGCCCGGTCTCGTTACGTTGGTAGTTACAGTTTTGGTGCGGATCCCTGTTAGTGTGACACCGAGTCGCACTCGCCCGGTCTCGTTACGTTGGTAGTTACAGTTTTGGTGCGGATCCCTGTTAGTGTGACACCGAGTCGCACTCGGCCGGTCTCGTTACGTTGGTAGTTACAGTTTTGGTGCGGATCCCTGTTAGTGTGAGCCCGAGTCGCACTCGGCCGGTCTCGTTACGTTGGTAGTTACAGTTTTGGTGCGGATCCCTGTTAGTGTGACACCGAGTCGCACTCGGCCGGTCTCGTTACGTTGGTAGTTACAGTTTTGGTGCGGATCCCTGTTAGTGTGACACCGAGTCGCACTCGCCCGGTCTCGTTACGTTGGTAGTTACAGTTTTGGTGCGGATCCCTGTTAGTGTGACACCGAGTCGCACTCGCCCGGTCTCGTTACGTTGGTAGTTACAGTTTTGGTGCGGATCCCTGTTAGTGTGACACCGAGTCGCACTCGGCCGATCTCGTTACGTTGGTAGTTACAGTTTTGGTGCGGATCCCTGTTAGTGTGACACCGAGTCGCACTCGCCCGGTCTCGTTACGTTGGTAGTTACAGTTTTGGTGCGGATCCCTGTTAGTGTGACACCGAGTCGCACTCGCCCGGTCTCGTTACGTTGGTAGTTACAGTTTTGGTGCGGATCCCTGTTAGTGTGACACCGAGTCGCACTCGCCCGGTCTCGTTACGTTGGTAGTTACAGTTTTGGTGCGGATGCCTGTTAGTGTGAGCCCGAGTCGCACTCGGCCGGTCTCGTTACGTTGGTAGTTACAGTTTTGGTGCGGATCCCTGTTAGTGTGAGCCCGAGTCGCACTCGGCCGGTCTCGTTACGTTGGTAGTTACAGTTTTGGTGCGGATCCCTGTTAGTGTGACACCGAGTCGCACTCGCCCGGTCTCGTTATATTAGTAGTTACAGTTTTGGTGCGGATCCCTGTTAGTGTGAGCCCGAGTCACACTCGGCCGGTCTCGTTACGTTGGTAGTTACAGTTTTGGTGCGGATCCCTGTTAGTGTGAGCCCGAGTCAAACTCGGCCGGTCTCGTTACGTTGGTAGTTACAGTTTTGGTGCGGATCCCTGTTAGTGTGAGCCCGAGTCGCACTCGGCCGGTCTCGTTACGTTGGTAGTTACAGTTTTGGTGCGGATCCCTGTTAGTGTGAGCCCGAGTCGCACTCGGCCGGTCTCGTTACGTTGGTAGTTACAGTTTTGGTGCGGATCCCTGTTAGTGTGACACCGAGTCGCACTCGCCCGGTCTCGTTATATTAGTAGTTACAGTTTTGGTGCGGATCCCTGTTAGTGTGAGCCCGAGTCACACTCGGCCGGTCTCGTTACGTTGGTATTTACAGTTTTGGTGCGGATCCCTGTTAGTGTGAGCCCGAGTCGCACTCGGCCGGTCTCGTTATGTTAGTAGTTACAGTTTTGGTGCGGATCCCTGTTAGTGTGAGCCCGAGTCACACTCGGCCGGTCTCGTTACGTTGGTAGTTACAGTTTTGGTGCGGATCCCTGTTAGTGTGAGCCCGAGTCGCACTCGGCCGGTCTCGTTATGTTAGTAGTTACAGTTTTGGTGCGGATCCCTGTTAGTGTGAGCCCGAGTCGCACTCGCCCGGTCTCGTTATATTAGTAGTTACAGTTTTGGTGCGGATCCCTGTTAGTGTGAGCCCGAGTCACACTCGGCCGGTCTCGTTACGTTGGTAGTTACAGTTTTGGTGCGGATCCCTGTTAGTGTGAGCCCGAGTCGCACTCGGCCGGTCTCGTTATATTAGTAGTTACAGTTTTGGTGCGGATCCCTGTTAGTGTGACACCGAGTCGCACTCGGCCGGTCTCGTTACGTTGGTAGTTACAGTTTTGGTGCGGATCCCTGTTAGTGTGAGCCCGAGTCGCACTCGGCCGGTCTCGTTATGTTGGTAGTTACAGTTTTGGTGCGGATCCCTGTTAGTGTGAGCCCAAGTCACACTCGGCCGGTCTCGTTACGTTGGTAGTTACAGTTTTGGTGCGGATCCCTGTTAGTGTGAGCCCGAGTCGCACTCGCCCGGTCTCGTTATATTAGTAGTTACAGTTTTGGTGCGGATCCCTGTTAGTGTGACACCGAGTCGCACTCGGCCGGTCTCGTTACGTTGGTAGTTACAGTTTTGGTGCGGATCCCTGTTAGTGTGAGCCCGAGTCGCACTCGCCCGGTCTCGTTATATTAGTAGTTACAGTTTTGGTGCGGATCCCTGTTAGTGTGAGCCCGAGTCACACTCGGCCGGTCTCGTTACGTTGGTAGTTACAGTTTTGGTGCGGATCCCTGTTAGTGTGAGCCCGAGTCGCACTCGGCCGGTCTCGTTATGTTAGTAGTTACAGTTTTGGTGCGGATCCCTGTTAGTGTGAGCCCGAGTCACACTCGGCCGGTCTCGTTACGTTGGTAGTTACAGTTTTGGTGCGGATCCCTGTTAGTGTGAGCCCGAGTCGCACTCGGCCGGTCTCGTTACGTTGGTAGTTACAGTTTTGGTGCGGATCCCTGTTAGTGTGACACCGAGTCGCACTCGGCCGGTCTCGTTACGTTGGTAGTTACAGTTTTGGTGCGGATCCCTGTTAGTGTGACACCGAGTCGCACTCGCCCGGTCTCGTTACGTTGGTAGTTACAGTTTTGGTGCGGATCCCTGTTAGTGTGACACCGAGTCGCACTCGCCCGGTCTCGTTACGTTGGTAGTTACAGTTTTGGTGCGGATCCCTGTTAGTGTGACACCGAGTCGCACTCGCCCGGTCTCGTTACGTTGGTAGTTACAGTTTTGGTGCGGATCCCTGTTAGTGTGAGCCCGAGTCGCACTCGGCCGGTCTCGTTACGTTAGTAGTTACAGTTTTGGTGCGGATCCCTGTTAGTGTGAGCCCGAGTCGCACTCGGCCGGTCTCGTTACGTTAGTAGTTACAGTTTTGGTGCGGATCCCTGTTAGTGTGACACCGAGTCGCACTCGGCCGGTCTCGTTACGTTAGTAGTTACAGTTTTGGTGCGGATCCCTGTTAGTGTGACACCGAGTCGCACTCGCCCGGTCTCGTTACGTTGGTAGTTACAGTTTTGGTGCGGATCCCTGTTAGTGTGACACCGAGTCGCACTCGCCCGGTCTCGTTACGTTGGTAGTTACAGTTTTGGTGCGGATCCCTGTTAGTGTGACACCGAGTCGCACTCGGCCGGTCTCGTTACGTTAGTAGTTACAGTTTTGGTGCGGATCCCTGTTAGTGTGACACCGAGTCGCACTCGCCCGGTCTCGTTACGTTGGTAGTTACAGTTTTGGTGCGGATCCCTGTTAGTGTGACACCGAGTCGCACTCGCCCGGTCTCGTTACGTTGGTAGTTACAGTTTTGGTGCGGATCCCTGTTAGTGTGAGCCCGAGTCGCACTCGCCCGGTCTCGTTACGTTGGTAGTTACAGTTTTGGTGCGGATCCCTGTTAGTGTGACACCGAGTCGCACTCGCCCGGTCTCGTTACGTTGGTAGTTACAGTTTTGGTGCGGATCCCTGTTAGTGTGAGCCCGAGTCGCACTCGGCCGGTCTCGTTACGTTGGTAGTTACAGTTTTGGTGCGGATCCCTGTTAGTGTGACAACGAGTCGCACTCGCCCGGTCTCGTTACGTTGGTAGTTACAGTTTTGGTGCGGATCCCTGTTAGTGTGACACCGAGTCGCACTCGGCCGGTCTCGTTACGTTGGTAGTTACAGTTTTGGTGCGGATCCCTGTTAGTGTGAGCCCGAGTCGCACTCGCCCGGTCTCGTTATATTAGTAGTTACAGTTTTGGTGCGGATCCCTGTTAGTGTGAGCCCGAGTCACACTCGGCCGGTCTCGTTACGTTGGTAGTTACAGTTTTGGTGCGGATCCCTGTTAGTGTGAGCCCGAGTCGCACTCGGCCGGTCTCGTTACGTTGGTAGTTACAGTTTTGGTGCGGATCCCTGTTAGTGTGAGCCCGAGTCGCACTCGGCCGGTCTCGTTATGTTGGTAGTTACAGTTTTGGTGCGGATCCCTGTTAGTGTGAGCCCAAGTCACACTCGGCCGGTCTCGTTACGTTGGTAGTTACAGTTTTGGTGCGGATCCCTGTTAGTGTGAGCCCGAGTCGCACTCGCCCGGTCTCGTTATATTAGTAGTTACAGTTTTGGTGCGGATCCCTGTTAGTGTGACACCGAGTCGCACTCGGCCGGTCTCGTTACGTTGGTAGTTACAGTTTTGGTGCGGATCCCTGTTAGTGTGAGCCCGAGTCGCACTCGCCCGGTCTCGTTATATTAGTAGTTACAGTTTTGGTGCGGATCCCTGTTAGTGTGAGCCCGAGTCACACTCGGCCGGTCTCGTTACGTTGGTAGTTACAGTTTTGGTGCGGATCCCTGTTAGTGTGAGCCCGAGTCGCACTCGGCCGGTCTCGTTATGTTAGTAGTTACAGTTTTGGTGCGGATCCCTGTTAGTGTGACACCGAGTCGCACTCGCCCGGTCTCGTTACGTTGGTAGTTACAGTTTTGGTGCGGATGCCTGTTAGTGTGAGCCCGAGTCGCACTCGGCCGGTCTCGTTATGTTGGTAGTTACAGTTTTGGTGCGGATCCCTGTAAGTGTGAGCCCAGTCACACTCGGCCGGTCTCGTTACGTTGCTAGTTACAGTTTTGGTGCGGATCCCTGTTAGTGTGAGCCCGAGTCGCAATCGGCCGGTCTCGTTATGTTGGTAGTTACAGTTTTGGTGCGGATCCCTGTTAGTGTGACACCGAGTCGCACTCGCCCGGTCTCGTTACGTTGGTAGTTACAGTTTTGGTGCGGATCCCTGTTAGTGTGAGCCCGAGTCGCACTCGCCGGTCTCGTTACGTTGGTAGTTACAGTTTTGGTGCGGATCCCTGTTAGTGTGACACCGAGTCGCACTCGCCGGTCTCGTTACGTTGGTAGTTACAGTTTTGGTGCGGATCCCTGTTAGTGTGACACCGAGTCGCACTCGCCCGGTCTCGTTACGTTGGTAGTTACAGTTTTGGTGCGGATCCCTGTTAGTGTGACACCGAGTCGCACTCGCCCGGTCTCGTTACGTTGGTAGTTACAGTTTTGGTGCGGATCCCTGTTAGTGTGACACCGAGTCGCACTCGGCCGGTCTCGTTACGTTGGTAGTTACAGTTTTGGTGCGGATCCCTGTTAGTGTGACACCGAGTCGCACTCGGCCGGTCTCGTTACGTTGGTAGTTACAGTTTTGGTGCGGATCCCTGTTAGTGTGACACCGAGTCGCACTCGCCCGGTCTCGTTACGTTGGTAGTTACAGTTTTGGTGCGGATCCCTGTTAGTGTGACACCGAGTCGCACTCGCCCGGTCTCGTTACGTTGGTAGTTACAGTTTTGGTGCGGATCCCTGTTAGTGTGACACCGAGTCGCACTCGCCCGGTCTCGTTACGTTGGTAGTTACAGTTTTGGTGCGGATCCCTGTTAGTGTGACACCGAGTCGCACTCGCCCGGTCTCGTTACGTTGGTAGTTACAGTTTTGGTGCGGATCCCTGTTAGTGTGACACCGAGTCGCACTCGCCCGGTCTCGTTACGTTGGTAGTTACAGTTTTGGTGCGGATCCCTGTTAGTGTGAGCCCGAGTCGCACTCGGCCGGTCTCGTTACGTTGGTAGTTACAGTTTTGGTGCGGATCCCTGTTAGTGTGACACCGAGTCGCACTCGGCCGGTCTCGTTACGTTGGTAGTTACAGTTTTGGTGCGGATCCCTGTTAGTGTGACACCGAGTCGCACTCGCCCGGTCTCGTTACGTTGGTAGTTACAGTTTTGGTGCGGATCCCTGTTAGTGTGACACCGAGTCGCACTCGCCCGGTCTCGTTACGTTGGTAGTTACAGTTTTGGTGCGGATCCCTGTTA